>JAZDUA010000873.1:377500-419956 GCA_038098605.1 Gryllus longicercus | reverse complement strand
CGTTGTTTTAAATGGGAACACTACAAAACTAATTACAAAAACATTATTCGAGTTAACCAAAGCCTCTAAATTTCACAGCAAATAGTCAATTAAATTAAGCTTGATAGACGGTTCCAAAGGAAAATAATATATGTTAGAATTTTGAGCTGTCTTTTGTAATATTCAGGTAGTACCGCCTGGCGATACGAAAACCTTTTCCCCCAAAGCGCAAAGCGTGGCCGCGCGACTGACCTCCGTAGTAAATGATGCTCTTCTTGGCGTGGTAGTTGGCCTCCGGGATGCGCAGCTCGCAGTCGAACACCGTGGGCGACTGCAGGGTGCGCTCGTCCAGCAGCGCGCTCGCCGTGATGTCGAACACGCCCCCGCGCCGCGCCGTCCGCATGCTCACCCTGCAGGCACACACCACATGCGCATGCTCACCACCGCACCCATAGGGGGAAGGAACGGAGCGCCGCACCGAAAGCTGGCAGCCAGTGCACGGAAGGAAGGAGTACCTAAGCGGGAGCGCTCGTCCAAAAATAACTCTACACCACGAGATCGTTAAACTAGAGATGCATTCCACACCACGAATCGTTAAACTAGATATGTATTCCACACCACGAGATCAACACACATGCAGAAAGACCACTTTACCAAACGATTCTTACACTAGAGATGTATAGAGAAGGAAGGAGCACTACAACTAGAGATCGTTAGGCTAGAGATGTGTACAGACAGAAAAGTACCAGAGGTCACCACATAAAGAAAAAGCAATTCAATACGAGATAGTTTCCTAGATATGAATACAGAAAGAAATAGTACACCGCGAGAAGATCAGCACGCATGCAGAAGGAACACTTCACCCCGATATCGTGTCCTTGTCTCGCCTCATCACGGCAACACACGACATCAAAATGCGCGTGAACTCTATTAATATCTCAGAAAGTCTGTGGATAAGATCATTCGATCTAGTACATCTCAATTTGCTCTATTTACTGTCTATACCGGGAATCTCCAATTTGCAAGACCTCACGGGTCACAACTCAAAACTTTAATATATTTTCCTTACTCGGGCGATCCACATCTGACGTCCCCGTAATGTTGATCTCGACACGTTGCCCGACTCCTCTGAAAGGGTGTGTGAAACAATGCGTGATATCAGGACCATACCATGCATAACGTAGTGAACCAATTTGGGATGATTTTTCATTTCTGAATTTACTAAAAAAAGTCTAAACTTCACGTGTTTTTTACATCAAAGCGGGTATTGACCCCCCAGCTGGGCGCGTGCGATAGATAACAATGTTCACACGCGAAATGGTTGTACGGCACTTTCACTAGTGTCTAATAATCTTTCGCGGGCCACAATGATAGCGTGGGCAGCCACTTGGACAACCCTGATTTATTTATCATCTCCAGTCATCACCATCACCATCACCATCACCACATAAACAACAACAATAACAAGATCTAAGACACACGTCAAGAACGCATGACCTCCCTATGACATCACGAAAAAAATCATAATACAATTACAATACACAGAGAAGCATAATTATGAAGAATACATCAATTCTACGCCGTATACTTCAAACTATCACTCTAACTTGGGGAATTGTGTATTAGCGTTGGTAAATGAATTTACTCTTCCAGGCCTTCCAAAATGTAATCTTTCTAATTGATACATGTTTGAATTGAGAGGAAATAGTTTTTTTCAAGAATTCGCTGCCTAATTTGTTTAACAATAACGGAAAGGGCAATATCGTATCCTTAATTTGGAAAATATTATAGACGTACTGCGCAATGACGCTACATGGTTTCAAAGAAGCCACTATATCTCAATACCTATTTCACCTGTGAAGCTCTAATGCCACAAAAGTTCCGTTGAGTCGCTGGGACTCGGCATACAAAGTTTCATCAAAATCTGAAGTTGCAGTGCGGGGACCTCTAAACCACTGGAGATGGAATCACCTAATAGAAAATATACGTACACGTTACCGAAAAATGCTTTCGTTTAAAGTAAATATAAATTTTTATTAAGTTTCCAATCTATAAACGTGGGTATAAAAAATTTAATATTATAATCTTTACCTGTCTCAATAACTGTATTTCTTATATTCAGACTAGTTGTAACATGAAGATGCTCTTTATTTGTGTTCTGTTGTTTGATTATTTCAGTTATTTCAATCCCCCAATGTGCAAGCCACCCTCCACGAACGTTACCTTCAAGATCGTCAGGATCACACAGGACCATTCATTTAAGAAAACGAAAGAAGTATTCACCAAATATTTAGAAAACTTTCACAACCACTGCTACGAGAATCGCAAAGTTTTATATGAATGAAGGACTATTTATACGAGTCCTTCATTCATATAATACCGGTGGAATTTCTGACAGTTATCAATAAAGTAGAAACATACATTTCTTTTGTTGTATGATACATTAAATTATGGAATCATTATTCATTAGACGAACATAATTCTAAGATATTTTCAAGCTGTCAAAGGTTTGATTTGAAACATTTTCTGCAGCATAATTATATTTGAAAAAGAAATCATTGAAAACTCATGAAACGATGTAATTACTTAAGGGTGAAGTTTAATTACTCAGTTGTTTAGATCAAATTATTGTTGCATTATGACTTATGAATTATTGTCTGTATTGTGGTAGAGTTTTAATGAAATTAGTTTCTCCTTGTGCAATGGGTAGTAAAGAAATTCAGGCTAGTTACAATAATACCCATAAACGTATTTAGCAGAATAACATGCAGCGTTAATGACTGAGCTACAGACGCACAATATCCGTCGAAACTCTAACACATCCTCCGCCACAAGTCCCATTCATATAGAAACTATATTACTATTGCGCGCAACTTCCCAGCGAGCCAGAGTTTCATCTCGGAAGTTGCGGGGGCGGGGGGGGGGGGTTGTACGCTTAAGTTGAAAATCAGAGCGCGACCAAGTAATTGGTCTTGCGCTACTACGAGCAGCGAGCGTTGCTCCACACAATTAGTTCGCCAAGGAGCAAACAACCTCGCGGCTGAACGCGCGGTTGAGACCGCTGTCGTGGAATGCGGCGAGGCAATCTCGGGATTCGCAGAAGAGGCCCAGGGCTCCGGGTTGGCTCTTCGACTACCCGAGCAAATTGATCCACTTATACATATACATTTATTAGAACTGCAATTGGGTATGACCCGGTGGTAGTTAAGTGAAAATAATTGCAAAAATTACAACACTTACATTAATACTAATAATAATACAACCACCACCACCACTACTACTACACTACACTACTACTACTACTACTACTACACTACACTACTAGTACTACTACTACTACTACTACTACTACACTACTAGTATACTACTACTACTACTACTACTACTACACTACTAGTACTACTACTACTACTACTACTACTACTACTACACTACTAGTACTACTACTACTACTACTACTACTACACTACTAGTACTACTACTACTACTACTACTACTACTACTACACTACTAGTACTACTACTACTACTACTACTACTACACTACTAGTACTACTACTACTACTACTACTACACTACTAGTACTACTACTACTACTACTACTACTACTACACTACTAGTACTACTACTACTACTACTACTACTACTACTACACTACTAGTACTACTACTACTACTACTACTACTACTACACTACTAGTACTACTACTACACTACTACTACTACTACTACACTACTACTACACTACTACTACTACACTACTAGTACTACTACTACACTACTAGTACTACTACTACACTACTAGTACTACTACACTACTACTACTACACTACTAGTACTACTACTACTACTACTACACTACTAGTACTACTACTACTACTACTACTACTACTACTACACTACTAGTACTACTACTACTACTACTACTACTACACTACTAGTACTACTACTACTACTACTACTACACTACTAGTACTACTACTACTACTACTACTACTACTACACTACTAGTACTACTACTACACTACTACTACTACTACTACACTACTACTACACTACTACTACTACACTACTAGTACTACTACTACACTACTAGTACTACTACTACACTACTAGTACTACTACACTACTACTACTACACTACTAGTACTACTACTACTACTACTACACTACTAGTACTACTACTACTACTACTACACTACTAGTACTACTACTACTACTACTACACTACTAGTACTACTACTACTACTACTACACTACTAGTACTACTACTACTACTACTACACTACTAGTACTACTACTACTACTACTACACTACTAGTACTACTACTACTACACTACTAGTACTACTACTACTACTACACTACTAGTACTACTACTACTACACTACTAGTACTACTACTACTACTACACTACTAGTACTACTACTACTACTACACTACTAGTACTACTACTACTACTACACTACTAGTACTACTACTACTACTACACTACTAGTACTACTACTACTACTACACTACTAGTACTACTACTACTACTACACTACTAGTACTACTACTACTACTACACTACTAGTACTACTACTACTACTACACTACTAGTACTACTACTACTACTACACTACTAGTACTACTACTACTACTACACTACTAGTACTACTACTACTACTACACTACTAGTACTACTACTACTACTACACTACTAGTACTACTACTACTACTACACTACTAGTACTACTACTACTACTACACTACTAGTACTACTACTACTACTACACTACTAGTACTACTACTACTACTACACTACTAGTACTACTACTACTACTACACTACTAGTACTACTACTACTACTACACTACTAGTACTACTACTACTACTACACTACTAGTACTACTACTACTACTACTACTACTACTACACTACTAGTACTACTACTACTACTACTACTACTACTACACTACTACTACTACTACTACTACTACTACTACACTACTACTACTACTACTACTACTACACTACTACTACTACTACTACTACTACACTACTACTACTACTACTACTACTACTACTACTACTACTACTACTACTACTACACTACTAGTACTACTACTACTACTACTACTACTACTACTACTACTACTACTACTACTACTACACTACTAGTACTACTACTACTACTACTACTACTACTACACTACTAGTACTACTACACTACTACTACTACTACACTACTACTACTACTACTACTACTACTACTACTACTACTACTACACTACTAGTACTACTACTACTACTACTACTACTACACTACTAGTACTACTACTACTACTACTACTACTACACTACTACTACTACTACACTACTACTACTACTACTACACTACTACTACTACTACTACTACACTACTACTACTACACTACTAGTACTACTACTACACTACTAGTACTACTACTACACTACTAGTACTACTACTACACTACTAGTACTACTACTACACTACTAGTACTACTACTACACTACTAGTACTACTACTACACTACTAGTACTACTACACTACTAGTACTACTACTACTACTACTACACTACTAGTACTACTACTACTACTACTACACTACTAGTACTACTACTACTACTACTACTACACTACTAGTACTACTACTACTACTACTACTACTACACTACTAGTACTACTACTACTACTACTACTACACTACTAGTACTACTACTACTACTACTACTACTACACTACTACTACTACTA
Organism: Gryllus longicercus; assembly: GCA_038098605.1. Taxonomy (NCBI): domain Eukaryota; kingdom Metazoa; phylum Arthropoda; class Insecta; order Orthoptera; family Gryllidae; genus Gryllus; species Gryllus longicercus. The sequence continues at coordinate 414,220 of JAZDUA010000873.1, read as the reverse complement.
CTACTACTACTACTACTACTACACTACTACTACTACTACACTACTACTACTACTACTACTACACTACTACTACTACTACACTACTACTACTACTACTACTACTACTACACTACTAGTACTACTACTACTACTACTACTACTACTACACTACTACTACTACTACTACTACTACTACTACACTACTACTACTACTACTACTACTACTACACTACTACTACTACTACTACTACTACTACTACACTACTACTACTACTACACTACTAGTACTACTACACTACTACTACTACTACACTACTACTACTACTACTACTACTACACTACTAGTACTACTACTACTACTACTACTACTACACTACTAGCTACTACTACTACTACTACTACTACTACTACACTACTACTACTACTACTACACTACTACTACTACTACTACACTACTACTACTACTACTACACTACTAGTACTACTACTACACTACTAGTACTACTACTACACTACTAGTACTACTACTACACTACTAGTACTACTACTACACTACTAGTACTACTACTACACTACTAGTACTACTACTACACTACTAGTACTACTACTACACTACTAGTACTACTACTACACTACTAGTACTACTACTACTACTACTACACTACTAGTACTACTACTACTACTACTACACTACTAGTACTACTACTACTACTACTACACTACTAGTACTACTACTACTACTACTACACTACTAGTACTACTACTACTACTACTACACTACTAGTACTACTACTACTACTACTACACTACTAGTACTACTACTACTACTACTACACTACTAGTACTACTACTACTACTACACTACTAGTACTACTACTACTACTACACTACTAGTACTACTACTACTACTACACTACTAGTACTACTACTACTACTACACTACTAGTACTACTACTACTACTACACTACTAGTACTACTACTACTACTACACTACTAGTACTACTACTACTACTACACTACTAGTACTACTACTACTACTACACTACTAGTACTAGTACTACTACTACTACACTACTAGTACTAGTACTACTACTACTACACTACTAGTACTAGTACTACTACTACTACACTACTAGTACTAGTACTACTACTACTACACTACTAGTACTAGTACTACTACTACTACACTACTAGTACTACTACTACTACACTACTAGTACTACTACTACTACACTACTAGTACTACTACTACACTACACTACTACTACTACTACTACTACTACACTACTAGTACTACTACTACTACACTACTACTACTACACTACTACTACTACACTACTACTACTACACTACTACTACTACACTACTACTACTACACTACTACTACTACACTACTACTACTACACTACTACTACTACACTACTACTACTACACTACTACTACTACTACACTACTACTACTACTACACTACTACTACTACTACTACACTACTACTACTACTACACTACTACTACACTACTACTACACTACTACTACTACACTACTACTACTACTACTACACTACTACTACTACTACTACACTACTACTACTACTACTACACTACTACTACTACTACACTACTACTACTACTACACTACTACTACACTACTACTACACTACTACTACTACTACTACTACACTACTACTACACTACTACACTACTACTACTACACTACTACACTACTACTACTACTACACTACTACACTACTACTACACTACTACTACTACTACACTACTACTACTACTACACTACTACTACTACTACTACACTACTACTACTACTACACTACTACTACTACTACACTACTACTACTACTACACTACTACTACTACTACACTACTACTACACTACTACTACACTACTACTACACTACTACTACACTACTACTACACTACTACTACTACTACTACTACTACTACTACTACTACTACTACTACTACTACTACACTACTACTACTACTACTACACTACTACTACTACACTACTACTACTACTACACTACTACTACTACTACTACACTACTACTACTACTACTACTACACTACTACTACTACTACTACTACTACACTACTACTACTACTACTACACTACTACTACTACTACTACTACTACTACACTACTACTACTACTACTACTACACTACTACTACTACTACTACTACACTACTACTACTACTACTACACTACTACTACTACTACTACTACTACTACACTACTACTACTACTACTACTACACTACTACTACTACACTACTACTACTACACTACTACTACTACTACTACACTACTACTACTACTACTACACTACTACTACTACTACTACACTACTACTACTACTACTACACTACTACTACTACTACTACACTACTACTACTACTACTACACTACTACTACTACACTACTACTACTACTACTACACTACTACTACTACTACTACACTACTACTACTACACTACTACTACTACTACTACTACACTACTACTACTACACTACTACACTACTACTACTACTACACTACTACTACTACTACACTACTACTACTACACTACTACTACTACACTACTACACTACTACTACTACTACTACTACACTACTACACTACTACTACTACTACTACTACTACTACTACTAATAATAATAATAATAATAATAATAATAATAATAGTACCGTAATTTTGAAGATTCCTCGAATTTGTCTTGATGACTTTAATGTTTCTTGTAGTTAATATTGTCAAGAAAAACTCGAGGTGTCAATTTAGGCTATATGTTTCCAGTAGATGAGTTACCAGAAATCAAGTTCAGGTTTATTGCTTCAGAAAATTAAACGGTAATTGATTAAAACAGAGATTCAGGTTATACGAATGTCACACTAAGGAGAACTAAATACTACTATCTAAAATCTAAATAAATATCTCTCACTGATCTGTAGTAAGTTCAATACTTACTCGTTTCAAAAAACGTAACGTAAATAGTAAGGAAAGGAAAAACTAGTGGTGCACAGAATGGCATAGACTTTCCCGTATTAGTTTTCTATTTCTTTTGATCTCGGTTAGCTATTCGAACTTTCCACATACCATCTATCGCCGCCCAATGTACATTAATTTTACATTTTCCTAATTTTTCGCTTTCTTTATTGTAGAACGGAAATATTAGTTTAAGATTATTAAAGAATTGTAAAAACTCGTCCTAAATGGCAAGTTTCTTTGAAAATTTGGAACTGTTTTTAAAAACCTGGCGTTTAAAAGATACTGTACATTCGAAATTTGAAGCACTTTTTCACACAAATTTCTTGAGTTTTCGAAAAATTTAATTTGAGTAATTATAAGTATCTTAACTCAAAAATACAATAGTACTTACAAATTTCTGGAAATTTTCACATCAACGGCGTGAGAGATCTTTCAAAAAATGTACATTTGTGAAAAAACAAAAAATACATCGAAATTAACTTTACGTCATATTAAATAGTGCTATCTCCACTATCTGTTTGAAATGTTGAAAGGAAACATTTGGAGCTGTTTTGGAGAAAATGGCATACGAGCGTTTATGAAAATGCGGAGTTTTGAACTAGTTTTGAACTAGTTTTGAACAAGGAAAACTTGCGTTTTCGAGAAAATTTATACATCATTATTTACAGAACATGTACTTATACATGCCATAATGTGAACAAAATGCCGCTAATATAAATATTAATGACATGAGAGTCAAGTAAAAAATTACATTTTTGTAATTATTGAAACAACAAAACAATAGAGCAATGTAGAGTTTATGTCATGTTCTAGAGTACATTTACCACTCTCTCTATTGGTAGTTTAAAGAAAAACTTTGAAGCCGCTTTTGAGAAAATCTTGTTTTGTAATTTTGTTTAAGTTGCACATATTGCACGCAACATTGCGCGAAAACTACTCAAATTTTAAAAAAATGTAAGAGCGTAGGCTTCCCCGGCCGGAGTCAGTATTTAGTAGGCTGTCCGGGTGACGCCGCGACCATGGAAAAATGACGTTTCGGTCACCATTGTGCGACCTTCCTTGCCCTGGCATTACGCCCTGAAGAAGGTCGCAGTATGGCGACCGAAACGTCGTCACATTTGCCATGGACGCGGCGTCACCCGGACAGCCTAGTAAATACGATTTAAAAAAATGTACATGACCTCAATGAGAGAACTTACTATGGAGAACAAACTTTATTTGAAGGAAAAATCTCAATCTTCAATTTTGTAGTTGTAAGAAGACACCGAAAAGAAATCATTGTTTTGACTTTTTCAAAAATTCAGTTAATTGTTATAAGTTTATGTTACTCTATTCTTACAAGAAATTTAAAGAAAAAATTTGGAGCCGTTTTTGAGAAAATTTTTAATATGTCCATGTAATAATCTTGTGACGCACCCCCAAATTTTAAAGAATTTTTTTCAAAATCTCAAAGATTTGACTCGAGCCAGATGGATAGGGGTTTCTTCGATTTCGAAAATTTCTTACGCATGGTTTAGGCGCTAGTAGTGTTAACAGATACCAGACGGATAGACAGACGGACCGACGGGCAGATAGACGCGTGGACGGACAAACGGAAGTTTTGAAAACAACACTTTTTCCTTTTCATGGACCTTAAAACATGTATTTCCGTCAAAAACTCGAAATCTATTTCCCGCAGCATTACATAACTTTCCCTATACTACCTATATTACTTCGTATATACGTACGTATACGGGAAAGTAAAAACTGTAGTAGTAGAGAGATTTTAGAATGGACTACGCAAGAAACAGACGTATCACAGAATAATTCAGATTGTTACCAAATAATGAATGGACTTAAGTTCCCAGAAGATAATATAACAAACGTGTATCTCGCATGTCAAAAGAAAGAATTGTAAAGACTGAGGGGAATAGCAGAAAAGAAAGAGAAAGTACCGAAAGCTAGGCCGAATGATTGACATAAACAACAGGCTGTAAGTGTAATGAGAACGAAGAAGAAATTATTTCATGTAAAACGAAAGTGAATTTTGAAAATGCTTCCTAATTATTTCCCTTAAAAGGTGCGCATGCACTTGAAAAAAATCATTGAGTAGTCCAGTTCAATGTAGTAAGTATGATTACGTTTTCTGAGACCTACAACTAATTTATTTAAGCATTTCTCTTAGTAATATGAGTACTAAAGCATATACTATAAACTAGCTAATGGGCGCATAAAATTTCCAGATTCTTCGTTGTGTTACTCGATAGCAATTGACAATTTTGTTCCAAAGTATACTCAATTTTTATGTCCTGTAACCGAAGCTATTTGGTGACAACAGTCTCATAGTTCTTAACATATTTTCATAAATATTATTTATTCTATTTGCTGCACGATTAGACGGATTAGTCGTGATCTAAGTGGCCACGCCCTTAAAAAAATTTTAAATGTTAAATGCGTAATATTATTTAAAGAGATAAGTGCTGTATTAGAAGATGGACCTTTTTTTAAAAAGAAACACGTCTCTTAAAATCAGAAAATCATCCCCATATTATACTCTATGTACAATAGCAATGGTTTGTGAGATTGTTGATACCACACTGAAGGGTTTCAGAAAGAGACACAGAGAAAAGATAAACACTACATTTTCAAACTTTTAATCTTCAACTGTTACCAATGTAAAATAATAGTGCTTCATGCGACCAATTTGATTACTCTAAAATACACAGTCATTTAAATGTTAAGCGAGCTTCCCTTTCGAGATTATCGGCATTGGTACAATATGTTTTTGTTTTGCAAAGTTTAAATGTTTGAACGCCCCAAATATATTTAGTTACAGAACTGTAGATTACATTGCCATTTATTGGTGTGCGTTTGAAGTTGTATGAGGTACCCGAGGGACAGAATTTAGTGAAATAACTTACTTGCAAAACAAATGGTTATAGACTGAAATAAAAACACTCTTATCGACTAAGTAAATAAATAAAAACAACGGTTTAAATGGCTTAATGCATTTCTAATCTTGAAAGGAATGAAAAACCTTGTTTCGGCCTGACCCGTTCTTTGGTTATTTTTTCGGTTACTACTTAAAATCAACACTTTACTAAAACTATACAAATCAGTGAAGTATATGAGATTTTTGTATTTAAACCTAACACAGACAGCAAAGTAATAGGTAGGTAATTTCATACAAACACTACGGATTATCTACGCTATCTGGAATGAGTCGCGTCTGTGTTGTGGTGGCTGATGTTTTGGCCAACATATTGTGGCTTTTCTCAGAGCTATACTGCTGATACAAACACTAGTTTGCAGCGGGGTCTAAATTATACAGTTCGACAAAACTCGAAACATATTACAATGTTACAGTACAGTAGAGATTAAGCAGGATTGAATTTCATTATTACAGCTTATGTCTAGTTTCTGTTGATGTTTGCCCTAGTTAAAAACACTTCAACCAACTACGTTATGCGTACTAGTTGTTTTGTTGTTAGCTCCAAACATCTAGAGGTTCCTAGTTCGACGAAACCCGAAAGTATGCGTGCTCAGACCGTCTACAGACCACGAGGTGGAAAGTCTTGATACGCAGAATCTCGCAGTTGTTACAGTTCCGAAAACTCAGGCCAGACGACGATCAGGTATAGTGTAGTTCGTACAAACACTGTTAGTGACTAGACTATTTTGACTGCGGAGGCAAAAAGTAGCACACAGCTCGTCATGTGCTGCGAGTTTCTGAACGTCTGACTGGTATGTGCACTGCACTGTTTGTCACATGATTGAAAAACTTCCCGTTTTTTCAGTGATAGTTTGTCTCGTATAGTTCATGTGCAGTTTATAGCTCCAGAAATAAAATGAAACTAATTCTACTTTTTTAATATCAGAATTATTTCTAGCGTTCCTCGAGGAATAAAAAACCCTCAGTAGGTATTCCCAATCTACTACACGCCTTACACACAAACCGTGTTTCACGAGAATCCAGAAATAAACAAGTTTTTCACGAGTCAAAAATAGGTGAAAAACTGTACGCATCACTTATTCTTGAGTGTCACTAACAGTTTGTTTGTTCACCTACAATTTTGTGTATGAACTACATGCATGTCTTCCGCGACGCCATTCAAAAAATAACGGTAGGTTTCGTCACGACAAAACGAACCATTTAATTCACGCTCTAGAAGTGAATACAAATATCTAGCATATTTAATCGCGGCTCAAAGCAAACGTGAGATAGCACCGTATTAAGGGGAATTAACAAGAAAAAACTATCGCTAGACTCTCCCTTATTGATTTTCCTAGCGGTACTCGCAGGTACTCCAACAGTCACATTTTTCTAATTTGAGGCCGGTTGACACGTGCCAAGTCTCTTCTTATTTTGCCCATTATAACTCATGACGAAATTTTGCTTAAGTTCAAATCGATTTTTTTGCAAGAGAACTAAAGTGCAATAAACCACGCATATTTACGTACGTGCAATGAAATTCACAGTCGCTTAAGGAGCATTATAATTGACTTAAAGTACTGAAGCCACAATATCTAGATCTCCCATGTCAGCTGCGATGGCTTAGTGACGTCCGCTGCATCTGCAAGGGTTCGAGATTCTACCGTGGTTCGCACTAGGAGATCCTACGACATTTAGCACTAGCATCGATTCCAACCACTGTCGTAGTGGTGAATTCTATTAGTCGGCTGCTCTGGTGGTTTTCCGTGGTCCGTGGTTTCCGTGGTCGACCAACATCAGGCAAATACCGGAGTAGTACCCTACCCAACGGGTCAAGGACCGCGCCAGATCTTTCTACCGATATTCTAAACCTCTACAATGGGTGTAGAAACACGAAATAATGAATAAATCTATCAATCAACAACCGACCACATGATGGAGATTTTGATTAATACTTCCGTGTACAATTGTGCTTTCCAATACACATATTTCCGTCCAGTACGAATCCCCTTGACAACTGTATTAAAAATAGCGGCGCAAAAGAACACGTTGCTTTCCTTGCCTAGGGAGTCTAGCTTTTCCCTGTCGCGACGCCAGCGCGCCCTGGCGGCGCGGCGCGGAGTCTCTCGGTGCCAGCAGCTGCTAATTACATAATCCGCCTGTGCGCCCGCGTGTTCCACACATATTAGGCCGAGGCTTTCGGCGGAGAGGTTGCGCGGCAAGGAGCTCTTTGAGCCCCCTCCTCCTCCCCCCTCCCCTCCCTTGACCCCCCCCTCGGGCCGCACTCCCGAGTTGAGAGCCCCGGCTCCGTCGCCGGACAGACCGCGCCGGGTCGGACGGCCGACCTGCCGCTTTGACACGCCGCCGCGCCGCGCCGCCCTGTGACCTCCAGCTCCGACGGCGGGGCGGGGCTCCCGGCCGCTGGGCATAATGCATGAATACGCTCTGCATACACGAAGGTGCTAGGCTAGAGCAGGGGGTCGGGCGAAGGCAAACGGAGGCCGAGGATAGCGGTGGACGGTCTGAGAACGGACAGAGGTCTTCGGGGGCTTGTGCACAAGAGGAGCCTGCGGGGAACTGTTCAAGTTTGCAGTGCTGCCAATGAGGCAGGGTAAAAACAAAAGTGGACCAGATATTACTTTAGTGAAGGGAGGAAACAAAACCTAAGTGCAACAGTTGATATCTAACGAGAAATCGGATTGGTTGGGAGTGGAGAGAGGCAGAGAGAATGACTGCTTAAGAGAAAGGCACGTGAGTTGTATTGCTTTTATAAAGAGGTATGTCTGGGTACCGCCCTTTATGAAGGGTACAATATAGTACATCGGTAAAGGGAGCATTGGAATGACAGTGACACAACCGTTTATGGCTAAGATGCTCAGATCGGATGATAGAAGAAATAATGGCTTGTGGTGAGTAGGGCTTGTTGGAAGAGGGACGTCTAGGTCACACGTCTGCTCTCCCGTGTTGCAAGCTTCGTCGCCGGACATACCGCTGCGGCTGACCGTCCGCTTTGACACGCCGCCGCCTTCGACCTGTGACCCCAACTCTGAGGACGGGACGGGGCTCGCGGCCGTTGGGCATAATGCTTACGCGAAGGTGCTGGCTAGAGCGGGGGGGGGGGAGGCTGAGAATAGCAGTGGGTAGTCCAAGAATGGGGAGAGGTCTTCCGGAGAGATGAGATTGTCCACAAGACGGAAACTGATCCAAGTTTTCATTGTTGTCGTTGGGGAAGGATCCAAAAGATGACACCAAAAAACGTGACACAAGAATTACTTAGGACAAAGGAAGGTCACGAACCTAAGTGGAACAACAGTTTATGCCTAAAGATAAATCGGATTGGTTGAGAGAAAAGAGTAGTAGTGAGAACCCCCTCTAAAGAGAAAGGATTCTAGATAGATGCACGTCAAGGCGGTACAGTTTAGAAAGGTAACAAGGTCTTACTTTGGCAATGGGAGGATACAAGGATACAGGTAGAGCAATGTATTATGTCTAAGAGGCAATCGTACTGGCGAAAAGCGGAGGGTAAAGATATATTACTCTAAGAAGGATCCGGTTTGGCATCTGCTACTCTGAGACTGCTGGCAGCATAACTGCGGGTTAATGAAGTAGATAGTGAGAGGAAGAAAATTCATGAAAGGAAGATCGTGTTTATAAATGTATATATGTGTGGGTCTGATAGGCCGTCTGTACAGATATTCGGTAGCGAAATATTTATTTAAGGTACGTAAAATCATTTATTACGCTGAGAAACATATATATTCATACAAATATCCCATTTGAAAACAACAACAACAACAAAAATTTTCGTAAACACAATATTTCTTTCACGAATTTTCTTACACTCATTATCTACTACTTGCTACCAATCCCTCCCTTTTTGCATGCGTGGCCAAATTCCATCGTAATCATTAATTTAGAAATGTTACTGTAGTACAAACCTTGATCTTCCCACAACGACAAATACAAATAAAAACAAATGTTCCCGTTTCGCTACTTTCCTTCCAGAGATTCGCCGCAATCTTCAACGTCGTCCAGTTTCCGTCCAGCCTCCAATTCTAAAGAATTCGGTCCACCCCAATGATGTCGCGACCCCCCCCCCTCACACGAAATTATATGTTATCTATAATTGTGTTTTTTATTACCTTAACATCGTCTTTACAAATCACAATTCAGTCTAATTCTTCCCGCAACAAAATAGCTTTTACTTTTACACCTGGCTCACATCGTGCCAGAACATTGTCTGCCCCGTTTTTTCATCTCGCGCGCCCATCACGCGCGCCGTTACTCTGCCTCTCATCTCACACGATCTCACTTCTGATTGGTATCTGGTAGGTACTATCTGTTTATTCTTTGGTTTCCTGCTCGTAATATCTTCGTAATTTATTTTCTGCCCCCCGGAATTTGCTTACGTGCCCTTTCACTGCATTATTTATTAACATATTCTGTATTTTCCCCACTATCACTTCTGTTATTCTTTCGGTGTATTGTTTCCAAAATAAAGCTCACCTCACGGTTTCTTTTCTATACCCCCTTTATTGATGTCGTCCATATTTATAATTACGTAAATTCATTGTGATAACACATACAGAAGAAGATCATTTGTCGAGAGAGATACTTCTGGGATTTTATTGGTGCAGTTGAGAAGGGGCACAAGACATTGAATTGGCTAAGGGAGGAGGCGTACATTATTTAGAACTATCTCGAATTGACGGAGATATGAAGAATGACTTCTGGAAAGGAGGATTGGTTCAAAGAAGGATGTCTGGGTGTCCATTCCGCAATCCCAAGCTCTGAACTCCAGCTACGTGCCGCTCAGAAGACATTCCGCAAATGAACAATTCTTCGCTTTGACATGCCGTCACGCCCGTAGTACCTCCAGCTCCGAGGACAGGAGGTAACACCATAGTGCATAGAAGCACTATAGTGCGGTTTTATATAACTCTGCCCCTGAAGGACCTTCTTCACGGCGGCAGTATGTCACAGTATTCCGCGTAACTCTCGGCCGTGTCGTTAGATGTCACACGATTGCGACCGTACAGCAGTGCCAAATACGGTCGCGATCATGCGACATCTAGCGGCACGATCGAGAAAGCCGCGAAATATAGAGACAGAATGCCACCGCGAAGTAGGACCTTGAGGGACAGAGTTATAAAAAGCGTACTACAGACATTATGTACGGATATGCTTTGCATATGCGAAGGAGCTAGGCTAGAGCAGGAGGAGGGAGGCTGGATGTGAGGATGTGGGGATAGTATTGGACACTCTGAAAAAGCAGGTAAGTATTCATGAGGAGGGGGAAGGTTACACAAGAGGCACGTGCGAGGAACTGGTAAAGGTTTCATTGCTGTTGTTGACGTATGGCACTAACAAAAGTGACACAAGGTATTTCTTCGTTCAAGGTAGGTCACGGTTCTAAGTGGGACAGCAGTTTAAGTCTAAGGGGAAATCGGATATTGTAGGCTAAATTGCTGGAGCGGTGCCCCGCTGGTGGGAGATACTTGGTTGGGGAGAATCCCCCAAGCAGAAGCGTAGGTGGGCGCCGGACGTCACCATCCAGCGGGGGAAGATCACCAACCACCTTCCGCATTTAACACGCGCACTACGCTTACGAGACCAATGACCCTCGCAGTTGACGCGCCCGGAATCAGACATCAATTAAACTGTTGACGATACTTCAGTGATATTATCATCCCACCAATAGGACTTCTGACATCGCTAGGAAAGACGGCTCTACTCACATTTCGCTCATGCGGTCGCTGTCTCGGTAGAGCGCCATCTTGGGCTCCGGGTAGACGCCCTGCGCTTGGCACGACAGGTTGACGGCGTCAGACGACGGCCGGCGGTCCGTCAGCTCCAGCGTCTGCTGCGGCACTGGAACACACCAACACACACACTTTGGTCAGGCCCCAACGGACGAGTTGACAACAGACGATTGTATTAGGTCTATTGGCTCTTTGCTGTCCGCAATGCGTGTATTTTGTGTTCTTATTTTACTTAACCATATGGTATATATTGTTTAGAATGCACGTATTTGATTAAAGAGAAATATTGTAATAGCAGTTATGGGAGGTAAGTTAGTTAAGATAAGTTGTATCTGTATTTTGATGAAAGGGTGATTCGAAATGTAGGCTGGACTCAAGAAGGTTGTATGTTAATCGAACGCTCCGAAGACCGGAGACTCGCCGTAAGTTTGGAAACGCGAAACCACTCGTATTGGCCATATCATGTCAGAGATTCTTTTGTCACGTTAACTTACCGTAACTTCTTTGAAACGTAGAAAATTAGGAATTATGCTGGGATTTGAACTAAATGGCGCCTCATGGCCACGAGCTAGATGGAGAGGGGGACAATGTCATACAATTGGGAGCTTCGTTACGATTTAATTTTTTTTAAATATTGGAGCTTCCGATTGAAAGCTCCAATAAAGGCACTCTCCTTTCAGCATGTAACCTAGAGGTGGCACTACAAATAAATCAAGGTATAACACTTATTATTTAGCGCAGTCCGCAAGATAATTTATTTATTTCCTTTAGCAGTTGGTAAAAAATGTGGGGTGGTCTCAAGGTTGCCTTCAGTTCAAGTAGTACAATGATTATTATATAGTAATCAGAATTTTCTCAGAAAAGAGCATTCTGTAAGCAATCCATGTGTTTTTATCTATTGATAATTTCAGATCACCTTTTAATCACCAAATGAACACATACATTTTTATTTCTACGAATTCTCTCCTCTCCCAGCATTACTATTTTTTTAACACGCCGTATGCGAAACGCGTTTTTTCGAGCTTGTTTTTCCGTGTGCGAAGCAGCTAATTTTTTCACTGAGAGAGAAATATCAGGAAGTGAGTGCGATACATCTGTAACAATTCGCAATTGTCTTTGGTCTTTACTTCTGTTTCTTATTAACAAACAATAGTGTTATGACACTGACTAGAATCGATTTACATTAGTACAAGCTGAGTATTTATAGTTATTTAATATTTTATTTACATTCCTTTACTTAACGCATTACCGTTTCACTCTCGGGGTGTTAAAAATAGTAATCGCAACACGGGCGCGAAGTGATTCCCGCAGTCGTCTGTCGTCCTAGCTACGCTCGGACAACAAGTGATTCGACTCGTGCGTGAATCACCTGTTTCGCGCCCTTGTTACGAAAAGAACTATTACCGGAATGCACCTAGAAATAATAGGGTTATGTTTTTCACTACAAACTTCAAACGTTCATGTTCTCATTAATTTTGAACTACTAAATGGATTTGATTTTTGAACTAATGATCATTTTTCGCCTTGTGAGAGTAATATAAGCTTATACAATTGCTTGAACATCAATTTGGCGCACATGAATAACACTACACATGGATATGTTTTGTTTAGTTAATATGTGTATGTTTGTTCCTTAATTGAACCCTTACCATTTTATCGACTACCTAGTAAAAACAGAACGAATAAATTACAATATATAAGGAATATCTTCAGAAACAGTATGACCAGAAATAATCTTTAGAGTTCATCATCTCAATCACATCTGCAATCACTGCCTTGCGTCTTCATTTACGAGTTTTTTTTGAGTAAAAACACTCATACTGAATGTTGGACTTGTCTCATGAAATACAAATAGCCATTATTCCAACATCCTTCGTAAGAATATTCATTAGTTATCGGTATCAACAGTTCTCTACAAAAATGTACATAAATGCACATAAATTATTTTACAATATTCTGCTAGATGACATTAAACACTCAACATCGATTCACAAAGTTGTAAATGTCGAGATATCCCCTTGCTATAAGTCATTACTGCGTATGTTGCTTCACTAACTGCGTATATTTTCTTGAACTCTCACTACGCTAGATGTGAGAGGAATTGGGGCTAAGTTATTTAGTTCCTAATTTTATTCAATCAAAACTGTAGCTCGTTTACCGCACAAAAGTATTTTACCCGAGAACGGAAATTCTGTATTTGCTAATGTTAGACACAATGCGTAGAAAAAGAGAAGGTATGAAGATTCTGAAGTTTAAGAAAATGTGTTAACCTTTTTATATTTCTCAAAACGGCGCAACAAAAACTTACTGTTCTGAAGATAAATAAATGAATAAAATATGCAAGTATGTTTTCTCTTAACTTTGCCTTGGAGTTTTATACACCACTCATTAAGAACCAACGAAACGAAACAAAGCTATTTTTATCTGTGTACGCTCTTTTCTTGATTTATCTAATTGTCTAGCTCATTGGTCTTCATTCAACGAAATCAACGTGTACTTTCCCACTCGAATGCGCTTTATATTTTCACAGACAAACGTGTTCTAGTAATAAAAATAGCTCACTTTTGTTTTCTCTGTTCTTGATTCGTCAGTTTGCCAAACCCTTTCAATTTCTCAATGTCTGCATCCTTTCTCCTACTTCAAGTCGCCAGCGCGTTCTAGTAATAGCCACAGAACATGCAAAGCTCTTTGATGCTATTCATGATCTTTCCTAAATTCCTCAATCCGTCAAGTCCCTTCAGATGTCTTCATCACAAACAACGTCCGATTGTACGCTCCTACTTAGGCATGCCTTGGGTATTTATAGGCGAGCTCGCAAATACCAAAGAAACGCACAGTCTCCTTCATTTCTATGCACGCTCTTTCCTCGATTCGTCAAGCCCAATTCGCCAAGCCCCTTCAGAAGTCTACTTCTCTAACGAAGTCTGCAAATTGGCTATCCGGTCCCCCGCCACGGTGTCGCTGGGCTGACGTATCCTTCACAGGCAGTCGGTGCGGGGTCCAAGAGTATTAGTCGGAGAGGCGGCGACTCTCAGCCGGAAAATTGAGTTGCAGCCGCCGCCGCTAGCGGCTCCACCGCCTCCGCCCGAGGCGGGCAATGGGGGAGAAATAAATTGTTTTGATATTGTACTCCAGCGGGCGAGAAAAATAAATTATTTTAGCCGCCGCCGCTGCTGCTGAGATTTTTAAGACGACGACACTCCGCGAGAGCGCTGACTGAACGGAGGAGGGGGAGAGGGTGGGCGAGGAGAGCGGACGATTGCTGAAAAACGAAAGAGAGAGCGGAAACGGGTGGGAGGTGAGAGGGAGGGAGGCAGGGCGGAAAAGCGGAGAGAAAGCGTAGCAAATGGAATTGAACAGTCGTGGCGCCGATTACTCATCTCAGGCACTCCAAACATCGATATGGGCCTTGGGGACGCGGGCTGGCTGATAGCATTTATCTGGAGTAGAAAAGCATTAAGATTGAAGGGAGCGCCCGGCTTCTGACGTCAGACCCAGCGACGGGAATGACGGACCTTTTTAAGCCTACTCTCCCGTCCCCCTGCCCGCCGCCGCCGCCGCCGCCCCGTAACGAAGGAGCACTTTAGATAACTGATTGTTCTCTGCGCGCCAGACGTATTGGTAATTGATTGGCCGTGGTTTGGGGCAAATAAATATGGCGGGGAAATGCATCACCGGCGTCGCGCACGCACCCATTCGCGTCGTTTCGACTGTCGAGAGGGAGAGGATCTCGACGGCTCTGATAAAATATATATCGCGAGGTTTCCCAGCCCCCGCGATGATTAATGCAATGTATCACAATCGTTTTCCCTTTGGCAAGTGTTGTTGCTACACGTGATTGCCAAGTTTTCGAGACGGTTCTGATACTGTTTCGGTGTTGGTGATGTGGCTAGTGCGTTGGGGAGAAACAGAAATAAAGACTTGAAGCTTAACATTGTTAAATATAAGAAATATAAGAATGTTTTAACATTTTTTCAATTCAACATATTTGAATATATAATACGAGTATGTCGATGGTAACTTCAATCAGAAAAGAAATCAAGAAGGAATTTAAACGTGCGTTATAGTGAAATGAAGACAATTTCAACTAAAACAATCATTGATAAAGTGAGCCAAGATAGAACAACCCACACGTACACGTACACACACACAGTGCGTGTGTGTGTGTGTGTGTGTGTGTGTGTGTGTGTGTGTGTTGGTAGGCGTTTGTTTCACAAAAACGTTAGAAGAGTTTAGTATAATAATTTGCACGAATTCTTTTGAGTGGCCTAGAAACAAATAATGGGGGTTGCGCATTAAAGATTATATCTCAAAATGTGCGTTTGTTTTAGGAATTCATTTTAATGTGATCTGGAGTGAGTTTAGGTTGTCGTATTGCCTGGCGTAACTGGGAGACGCAGAGGGGCCGAACGGGATGATCATGATGCGAACAGGGCGGCAAAATAGAAGAGGTAGAGGATCTTGGTAGAATCGAGGAAATTCCGAAACAACTTCTGAATTACCAATCCTCAATATTCAGATTTCGATCTTTGTGAGGGTGATAATTTAAGTCCTACACAGAAACAAAACTTGTTATTTATATCTTTAGATATCAGGATTTCAACAATAGACAGTATTACAACGAAATATATTTATATGTTGTTCTAATTCTGTATTGCATGTGCATATCTGTATGCATATCAATGTGTATATATGCGTTCGTGTAACCACATCGTCGTGTACATGAATCCATGTGATCACATATTATAATGAATATATATTAACGTCTGTTATGTTGATTTAATTGTAATGGTTTCTTGACCTTAATAAGATAACTCTGTATTTATTATAGCAATAATTAAATTTTTATGAAAATTACAATTTGTTTATAATGGTCAAGAGACAATACAATAAAATGAACATGTATATTGTGTTATTGTATTATCATATTCAATTAATATTATAATGCATTATTGTTATATTTTGTCAATATTATGATTTATTAATATTGTTGTATTAATATAATGCTGCATTTATAACACCTTGCATTTATATTTCGTTACGCGTTTATTACTTTGCTTGTATCTGTGTGTACTTAAATCGATATGTGCTCGAGTTTGTGTGTGCTTGCATATCTGTTGGGAAGTTAGAATGTTGGTGGAAGCATATATGCGTGTCTAAGAACGGATGAATACACGCGCGCACATAAAACACCATTACAACAACTTGCCAATTTCATCTATTCTCACGCCACGAATCACGTCGCCAATTGCGAATGGTCTATTAGTCTGAAGTGGAGAGTTTGAGCTGCCTCTGCGTCCCGAGCAGTGTCTCTTTAAGGCGCCGCCGGCGGTGGCGGCGGTGGGGGCGGTGGGGGCGAGGGCGACGGTGGCGGCAATGGAGGGGGCGGTGAAGCGCCGGCTCTACTAAGTTCGTCAGCGCCTCGTTTGATGTGGCTCCACACCTCTACACTCCACACTCCGAGCTCTGCCACAAGCTTCAAGCACGAGCACACACAGTTCGCGACCTGTGCCTTTGCGGGCGACGAACCCGAGCTGGTTGCGTGACCTCTAGCTTGCTCACCTGCTTGCCAGCCGGCCTCCCCACTTGCACGGGTCGAACGAGCGCCCACGTACCCACCTGCTTCCATTGCTGCTACTCACTTCTCCGAGAACTGGTATCTAGCCCCTCAAGTCTCTTACCTACTCACCAACTCTCTTATTCATTCACTGCACTCTACAAAATATCCTTTCCCGCCCGAGTATTCTTACTCACTTAGCCTCAATTCTTAATCACTCTCCAACATTCATAAGTTCTACTAACTACCTTTAATGTTACCCACTCCATATTTATTTTAAATATCTCGCCCACAACTCTCTTGCTCACTTAACTCCTATTCTTTCACCCCCCACTTGATATACCTCTTATCTCTCTCTGAATTACCCATTGCCCAATTGTCATACGCCTACTCTCTTACCAGTTCTCACAATTTCCAGTCTTCCAATTCGGTCAATCGTACTCGTTCCTCTATCATTTTACGCAGTGCTCATTATGTTCGCCAAACACTAGAATTCGGTTTCTAGTTCTCACTTTTCCCGCTCAACTCAATCGGTCGCCCCACTTTTTCTCGCTTGTCTCCAACTCTCAATTTTTTTAACCTTACATGTCCAACAACGTTCTAAATATTTCAAAAATTCTTTCACATCTTATCTGGATTAGTCATTTCGAAAACGTCACGTCGCCATCACTGATTTCCGGTTGCTGAAAAACCTCATCTCCGAACAAGTGGCACATTCGAAATAAACAGTGAATCACGCGGTCTTCGAGTATGTTAACAAACATGCGTGCGTAACTTTTCGTTTGTAAAACATACAAAATCATTTTCTTATAGTAAGTTAAAGTTTCCTCATTTTGTCAAAAAAATTTCAGATATCCGATTTAGTTAAACATTCGTTATCTACTGCAGTTCACTGCACATTTTTATCTTGCCTTCTCTACCTATCTCGTTTCATCCAACAGTCGTTTTCTCGTACTTTTTACTTCTATTTCCACATTCTTTTCTCAAACGTTTCGACGAAACCTTTTCCGAGCACATCTGTTTTGTACACGCTGCCTCATCAGAACCTCATTAGTTCAAATCGCAGTCCTCTTGCAACTTTCCGCTGACTCTTTTCATTTATTTCCTCCGGGTAACCTCGAGAACGACATACGCATTGTCTGTCAATTCGCCTAAATGCGAATGCAACTACATCATCTACATCATTATCATCATCATTATACTGATCATTACCACCCATTTTAAAAAAAATGTTTTCGAGTTCCACTTAATCAAATGCATTATCTTCACCCTTCTTTGTTGATTACCTTCTCCTTCAGACTCTCCCAGACTGAGTAAATTGCTGTCCAATTAGCTGATTTGGTCATCTTCAGCATCTCTGTCCTATATAACTGTTCTTCTCACCAGTTATTACCACTACTATTAGAGTCTCGTCTACGACCCATATCGTAATTTCATAGTTTACTTTGACTTCTTTGCATCTTTTATGGTTTCCTCAGCGAAATCGTGAAAAATACCGCAACACATTGGCCGTGTAACTTTCTTTTCATATAGCCCTATATATTCCCACTGTGCGAGATCATCACCATTTCTCTTTTTCCATTTTATTTGCGGATATTTTCTGGAATCTCTTTGTCACAATTCTAGCCAAAATCACTGTCATTTCTCCGATAAGAAAACTATTAAAATGAACCAGATCCAACGTTTTATCTTCGTCTCCGTAAGTTTTCTTAGCGCCCATAGACTGAGCTTTCTCTCGCGTCGCATGAAATGTCTTTTTCCCTTTGCCACTCCGTCGACGCCTTTCGTTCTTACCCTAGTCTTTCAAACGTCTTTTCATTCCGCGATCGCCACGAAAACCATTATCCGGATATTGGCTAATCCGAACTTTGGCGCCCCCTTTCTGACTTAACTCTTCCACTATTCAATATCATCTTAACGTTGCGGATTTATTTCCTCCTATCTCATTTCCAGAGTTCCGAGATCGCCACCGAAATTTCATTTACAACTAATGTTGTTTTAGAGGGAATGCGAGGAAACAGTGTTCCACAATATTTTGCCGCCAATTCTAATTTTCTCCCTTCAACGGTCTATTTGCTATTCCGAATGTTCACAAAGAACGAAGACACATTTCATTAAGAAGCGTTCATGAAATTTCACAAACACAATTTTTGAATATTCCCAGTATTATGGATAAGGACTTTTTTCAAGTGTTAAAGAGCTCCACGTTTTTTGAAAAAATACTATGAATTCAAATGTAACTCCTAAAATGTTGTGAGGTCATCAGTAAATTCACGGATCTCTAATAAAAGTGGATTCGTTGCAAGATTGGTATTGGTCTCGACTGGTATTGCTATTTTTGAATATACTGATAAATTTTCACAATCACATTTTGGTAAAATAATTGGTAAAACAAGAGTTTCCTAGAGTACCGTAACTCTAAGATGTTTGATTTAAAAGTAGGTGAGACATCCACAATTTTTTATGTAGTCTCTACAATTAAAATCTGAATTGACCATGTGATCCAATACCAAGACACAGAAAAAATATGTTATGTGAAAGTAACTGGCAATAATGTTGCAAAACTTGGATTATATTTTATTGAATTTCTTTTCAAATCAAAACTAGTGAGTGATTACGCTAGTATATTGCCATCTATAGGAACAAAAGTTTGAAATTAATACATATACATTGAAGAAAATACACTAGTAGTTAGGAAACATAATACATCATCACTACTGCGTCGCAGCATCACAATTTTCGGGTGTCTTAACAAGTGCGCCGGCTGGGAGTTTATTGCTCTAGTAAGTATAGTGTATAATATATGGCGGTATTCCTCAGCCACTGGAACGTGAGATCCCTGCGGGGATCTAAAAGTCCGCTTGAGGAGTTTTCCTTCTCCAGATATCTCCCCCTGTGGGACGTCATTCCAGCCGGGACGCGCTCTAAGCTCCCGGGAGCTCTACCGGAACGCGTAGTAGTGTGAGAGTGCCAGCGGCGAAGCTCAATGGCGTGAACAGAAGCCATGTGTTTCGCCTTCCTTTCTTGAGAACGAGCCTCCATTCCGCCTCAGACGGCTCTAGCCAACCATCTAATGCCACATTCCTTCTGATTCAACTACCTCATATAGCGAGATCTCTCGCAAAATTGCACACAAATTAACCAGCTAAATTGTCACTTAATTTGGTTCAACGGTGCAGGAAGTACATGCAGCGGAATAGAGACCGTCAACAGCAGACAAAATACAAAAAGGCAAGTGCTTTCTCACTTACGCACTTATCTAAAGAAAAGACATACCAAGTGTCTCATAAAGGCAAAAAACCCTTTTCCACTACGTTCAAGAATTGTATGTTAAATTTAAATAATTAATTTGTAACTCCTGATCCCATTCTTATTCCATGGGGCGAAGCATTTTTAGTGCACCAGCACATTGATAAAGACTGCAGGAAACACTATATTAATCGGGATTCCTGATCCGATATAAATCGTGATGTAAAATGTACTTTTTACTAATATTTGTGAATGTCGCATATAGTTAAATTAGATTTACATTACAGACGTGTTCAAAATATTAAACAAAAGCATGTCTTTCCTAAGTTTCCTGATATAACTGGAGAGAAAAGCTGTTAAGAGCAAAGTCTGTGAAAAGTCCTAGCAAATTGCACATTGTCGAAGAGACAATGAGGCAATACCATTACAAAAATGTCCTTGAAAAGCAATTTTTGGCCAAATTAGACTGGTTCCCTAACGAAGATGGCATTGTTATGCATGATCAAGCACAGTGCCACAAAGACGAAAGTGTTTTCAATAATTTGGAAGAAAAGCAATTTAAGTATTACCATGGCCACGGAATAGCTCTGATGTGACCCCCTAGAAAATCCATGGGGTATTACGAAGAGAAGAAAAAGGAAATATACAGGAAGTCGCGGACAAACTAGAGGATATTTGATAACGCGATGATGAAATTAAAAACTCAGGTGAAAAGTTGGTAAAAATTACGCCAAAAAGGTTAAAGTTGTTGATTAACAACATTGCAAAGGCACGCACACTTAACTGTAAGTATTAAATATATGACTGTAAATGTACATAAATGAAACCGTGTAATAAATGCAAGTCTTTTACGAAAAAGTCTTTAGTCTAACAATTTGAATATGTCTGTATTTCCTATGAGAAATATTGCTTCAGTTATAGAGCATTCGGTTTTCGGCGAGATTACCCAATACATTTACAAGACACACCAAGGTCCTGTGCACATTCTTCGGGCCAGGTCAATCCCTTCTGGCGCGCACCGCGCCGTCTCTGTGATTTGTCGCTCCCCTCCGTCCGCGTCCGCGCCTTCCCCTAGCCGAAATGAAGGGCGTTCCCCTCCGTGACCTTAGGCCTTCTCGGCGCGGCCCTCCTCCTCCCTCCGCCATGATCTCGGAGGTAGAAGCGACGGGGCGAGAGGGTGCTGACCAAAAATAATTAATTCCTGTGGAATTGGTGCCTAGCCAGCCGCCTCCTCACTAGGGGTAGGAAATGTTCATACTACGTTGGTGTTGTTGTGAAAGGGTTGTGGCCGACTTATTTTTGCATCAATCTAATATCTGTCGACCTTGATGCTGGAGGAGACCAAGAGAATTAATGATGGCAATCTGGTCATTGATGTTCATCCTATTTCTGTTTGTGTGTCGTGGTAGTAATGTGGTTAAAATCTGTGTTGCAATAATATCTTTTGTATATTATAATCTGCAAACGTCTATTTTTTTCTGCTGAAATCAATCCCCCTGTAGCACACTTGCAGGGATATGTGTCGATGGTTCCTTATAAACTGCCAAAATCTATCATCTTTCCTTAGCGTATGATATACTTAAACAAATTATTTTAAAACTTTAAAAATATGATAATTTGTAACTACAGTCCAATGTCAAAATATTGCTGGGTGCTACAAGACTGTACACGATTGTATAATAAACACTCAAATAAACACATTTTTAAAGTGTATTTAAAGTCAAGGTGATTTACAGGCGGGAAAATGGTAAAAAAGGTTTTTAAATTGGAGAAATTTTTACCTTTTAATCAGGGGTACCATTTAATCAAAGAAATTACAGACCTTTGTTTGAGTAAATTTTGAACATGCTTTCAGTCTTCATGTAAAAAACTCCCAAAATCGAAATATCCGTTTCTAACACACAGGAAACATCTTAAAAAATCTGTTTAATCTGAACAGTTTGAACATTAGCGATGATTTCAGTAGAAAATACAGTTTCCCTTAAATCGATTTTTCGGTATCAAGAACCCACGACGTGGATTCTGACTATGCAATGTGTTAGAGGAAGTAATTTACTACACACATGAAGAATACTTATCAACTCTCGTCAGGGCCCAACAACACGAGTTTCGTCGATTTCATTGATGATTATTGATAACCATCGCAGCACCACGGTACTTTCTCTATATTACGTAAGTATAGCAAAGTGAGAAACTAAAAACAAGATTATTATTAAATTTTCTTCCTCTGAACCAGGATGCCCCTCCCCCTGCGTTAAGCGTCCACGGGCCGCACCTGGCGAACCCCTGTTCCCGCCGTGTCCCCGCCCTCTCCCCTCTCCAGGTTGACCTGTTGCGAGCTGTCGCTGCCGCGTGTTGGCACCTCCCCGGCGACTCGTGTTCGCCGATTACAGATTCCACGTCCGGCGTCCAGGGAGCAGCCAGGTTGGCCGCGTGCCAGCAGCACGGGGCTACGCGCGCTCGAAGTGAGCCAACGCGATGGCGTCCACACGCGCCCCCCCCCCCACGGGTTGCAAGAGGCTGTGGATGACCGCCGCACCGGTGGGAAAGTAGGTGATGCTTCATTTCAATCTGCCGGTTGAGAAGGTGCGGTGTAAAAATTGTTGGCGTCGCTGCACGTCTGAGCAGTCGTAGGTGTTTGAGTCCCACCCTTGCCGGATTTTTGGCTCCACGTAGATAGCTACGTCTATTTCAGTCGCTGTGCTGGCTGGAGGAGAGCTTCTAGCAAGCGGCTGCTCTGATCGGTAGCATTGCTCAGTTTTTCCAATAGCAGGCGAGTGCCGGAGGAGTACCATATCTAACGGGCTACAGACAGCGCGCGATCTTGCATTCCTAATCTTTGTCCTCACTCACTCATCCACCCGCTCACTCACTCACTCACTCACTCACTCACTCACTCATCCACCCGCTCACTCACTCACTCACTCATCCACCCGCTCACTCACTCACTCACTCATCCACCCGCTCACTCACTCACTCATCCACCCGCTCACTCACTCACTCACTCATCCACCCGCTCACTCACTCACTCACTCACTCATCCACCCGCTCACTCACTCACTCACTCACTCATCCACCCGCTCACTCACTCACTCACTCACTCATCCACCCGCTCACTCACTCACTCACTCACTCATCCACCCGCTCACTCACTCACTCACTCACTCATCCACCCGCTCACTCACTCCCTCACTCACTCATCCACCCGCTCACTCACTCCCTCACTCACTCATCCACCCGCTCACTCACTCCCTCACTCACTCATCCACCCGCTCACTCACTCCCTCACTCACTCATCCACCCGCTCACTCACTCCCTCACTCACTCATCCACCCGCTCACTCACTCCCTCACTCACTCATCCACCCGCTCACTCACTCCCTCACTCACTCATCCACCCGCTCACTCACTCCCTCACTCACTCATCCACCCGCTCACTCACTCCCTCACTCACTCATCCACCCGCTCACTCACTCCCTCACTCACTCATCCACCCGCTCACTCACTCCCTCACTCACTCATCCACCCGCTCACTCACTCCCTCACTCACTCATCCACCCGCTCACTCACTCACTCCCTCACTCACTCATCCACCCGCTCACTCACTCACTCACTCACTCATCCACCCGCTCACTCACTCACTCACTCACTCATCCACCCGCTCACTCACTCACTCACTCACTCATCCACCCGCTCACTCACTCACTCACTCACTCATCCACCCGCTCACTCACTCACTCACTCACTCATCCACCCGCTCACTCACTCACTCACTCACTCATCCACCCGCTCACTCACTCACTCACTCACTCATCCACCCGCTCACTCACTCACTCACTCACTCACTCATCCACCCGCTCACTCACTCACTCACTCACTCATCCACCCGCTTACTCACTCACTCATCCACCCGCTCACTCACTCACTCATCCACCCGCTCACTCACTCACTCACTCATCCACCCGCTCACTCACTCACTCACTCATCCACCCGCTCACTCACTCACTCACTCATCCACCCGCTCACTCACTCACTCACTCACTCATCCACCCGCTTACTCACTCACTCACTCATTCACCCGCTCACTCACTCACTCACTCATCCACCCGCTCACTCACTCACTCACTCATCCACCCGCTCACTCACTCACTCACTCATCCACCCGCTCACTCACTCACTCACTCATCCACCCGCTCACTCACTCACTCACTCATCCACCCGCTCACTCACTCACTCACTCATCCACCCGCTCACTCACTCACTCACTCATCCACCCGCTCACTCACTCACTCACTCATCCACCCGCTCACTCACTCACTCACTCACTCATCCACCCGCTCACTCACTCACTCACTCACTCATCCACCCGCTCACTCACTCACTCACTCACTCATCCACCCGCTCACTCACTCACTCACTCATCCACCCGCTCACTCACTCACTCACTCATCCACCCGCTTACTCACTCACTCACTCATCCACCCGCTTACTCACTCACTCACTCATTCACCCGCTCGCTCACTCACTCACTCACTCATCCACCCGCTCACTCACTCACTCACTCATCCACCCGCTCACTCACTCACTCACTCATCCACCCGCTCACTCACTCACTCACTCATCCACCCGCTCACTCACTCACTCATCCACCCGCTCACTCACTCACTCATCCACCCGCTTACTCACTCACTCACTCATCCACCCGCTCACTCACTCACTCACTCATCCACCCGCTCACTCACTCACTCACTCATCCACCCGCTCACTCACTCACTCACTCATCCACCCGCTCACTCACTCACTCATCCACCCGCTCACTCACTCACTCACTCACTCATCCACCCGCTCACTCACTCACTCACTCATCCACCCGCTCACTCACTCACTCACTCATCCACCCGCTCACTCACTCACTCATCCACCCGCTCACTCACTCACTCACTCATCCACCCGCTCACTCACTCACTCATCCACCCGCTCACTCACTCACTCACTCATCCACCCGCTTACTCACTCACTCATTCACCCGCTCACTCACTCACTCACTCATCCACCCGCTCACTCACTCACTCACTCATCCACCCGCTCACTCACTCACTCACTCATCCACCCGCTCACTCACTCACTCACTCATCCACCCGCTCACTCACTCACTCACTCATCCACCCGCTCACTCACTCACTCATCCACCCGCTCACTCACTCACTCATCCACCCGCTCACTCACTCACTCACTCATCCACCCGCTCACTCACTCACTCACTCATCCACCCGCTCACTCACTCACTCACTCACTCATCCACCCGCTTACTCACTCACTCACTCATTCACCCGCTCACTCACTCACTCACTCATCCACCCGCTCACTCACTCACTCACTCATCCACCCGCTCACTCACTCACTCACTCATCCACCCGCTCACTCACTCACTCACTCATCCACCCGCTCACTCACTCACTCACTCATCCACCCGCTCACTCACTCACTCACTCATCCACCCCCTCACTCACTCACTCACTCATCCACCCGCTCACTCACTCACTCACTCATCCACCCGCTCACTCACTCACTCACTCATCCACCCGCTCACTCACTCACTCATCCACCCGCTCACTCACTCACTCATCCACCCGCTCACTCACTCACTCATCCACCCGCTCACTCACTCACTCATCCACCCGCTCACTCACTCACTCATCCACCCGCTCACTCACTCACTCATCCACCCGCTCACTCACTCACTCATCCACCCGCTCACTCACTCACTCATCCACCCGCTCACTCACTCACTCATCCACCCGCTCACTCACTCACTCATCCACCCGCTCACTCACTCACTCATCCACCCGCTCACTCACTCACTCATCCACCCGCTCACTCACTCACTCATCCACCCGCTCACTAATTTCCACGTGCTTTCAATACACTACCACCCATGTCCAAAGACCAGTCGGAACCTTGGAGCTTGTCCCGGCAGGGTTGGTTCTCTGCTGTGGAAGATAACTGGAAGGGGAAAAGGGGTAAGCTCCGAAACAAAATAATAAACCAATGAAACCAGTGCAGTAGGAAGAAAGATATCTCTCTTAATAAGTTCTTTACCTAGGAATGACACTTAGTTTGAACTTCACGTCACTTAATCACAGTACTGATGAAATCTTTAAAGACATGTGTGGATAATTGTTTAATATGAGAATATATATTCTCCTCTTGCAGAAGTGGCAGTCTGCGCTTTTTGTGACCAAATGCTGTAAAATTTGAAACACATCCGCTTATGAGACTTAATGCGTGAGAACGACAGAGCCTGCAACCGGTAATGTCTGTGTTTATGAACGAAGAGGTTATTTCATCGTGTCTACAAGGCACACATGTAGACGCATGTACAGGATACTCATGAGTTAGCTTTTTGAAGAAATTTATGTTAGTGTAATGCATAGGTACGCGTCAAGGTAGTACGCTAATCTATATAATCCCATGAAATAGTTTTGTTAGCAGTTGACCTGACCTTTCCAAGACGTCAAATGACATAGCGAAAATAGTCACTAGAATAAAACAAAAAATGTTTATTTAGTGAAAAATATTCACGATTGCGTCTCATTTCAATTGAATATTATCCTCGAATTTTAGAATGAGCAGTCAGAGGAAATTTTGTAATTATATTTGTAAACCACCTAATATTCTGTGTTGAATTCGGTTTGCGATGAAACCTTTTTCGACTATCCTGTTGTTATGCTGTTCTAACTGCCCTTGAGAAATTGAGATAGTTACATCCCATTTGATATTTTCTAGATTCTGAATTCAGAATTAATGTTTAGTATATTTATTCGGAAATTATTATTTTTCAGTACATTCTATGAAATTATTAATCAAGCATATAAAAATACACATAGTTGTATATTCAGAAACGACAGTTTTAATATATGTATTGAGAGAATAAATAATATTCCACGAACCCTCGATTAAATATGATACTTTTCATTACCTAACCGACAATTCATATACATAGTACGTTATTATATACATTCATTTTATATTAAATATCTCAATAAAAATAGGTCTCACAGTCTCCAAACACAAAATAAATATCAGTTCCTGAATTAATATCAAGTTTATGTCCCATCCCATAAAAAATCTCATATAACAAAATACCATGATATCCTCATCAAATAAAAAACCTCTCCCATTAAGAAGAAGCATTAACCGCTGGCGAGGCTTACCGGTCGGTGTGCTTATACACGGCGGTCCGAGATTTCGCATATGGAGGTAGTCACGCTAACGACCCAGTTACCTCGCTAACAGGACCTTCATGACCTATAAATTTCCAAGGGCAACGCAAGTACTTCGGAGCGATCCCTAATGAGCCTTTATGGGGTTGCATTAATGGCCGGGCCAAACGTGGATTCTGGTCGAACCTGCTTAAGCCACAATTCAGTCTCTTGCAGAAGATGGTGTGCTTTAATATTCACCACAGTGCTTTGTCTGAGCTCCGTAGTTACTGTCCTATTAATTGCTTCGGAATAATTATTTACGAATGGCAAAGTTCTAAAGAAATTCAGTAAGGAATTAAAATAAAGAAAACAGGATTCTTATTTAATGAACTCTCAGGAATCAGAGCTATTTCGGAACGCTAGTAGTCGTGAGGGAAATTGTTCAGTGAATCCTTTCTACAATTATTAACCAGACCAACGTGTCGTTCCCACCGGGTAAATAAATGTAAAATAATTTTATTTTGGCTCTTTAGTCTTAAATGTTGATCATGATTCAAGTGCCTGGATTATTCATTCTTAATGAAAGAAAATTTTCACGAGTAGTATCAATGCTTTGTTTAATTTATACGTTTATTACAAATTTAGGTTTAATTATCAATCTGATAAATCAAGTAACTATTCAGGTTTTGTTGAGAATACTGTGTAATAATTCACAGTCTTTCAGTAGTGCCTTGAAACCAACCAAAACATGTTCCTTCAAGAATTCTTCCATGATATTCTAGAATAATTGGACTAAAATAGTGCCAATCTCGATAATGTAACCAGTTTATTATTTTTGGTATATATTTTTGACACAGATCGCAAACTGTAGTGAGATATTAGATTATAAAATGGTTTTTAATTGTTTGCTTTCCTATTTTAGATTTTGTAAATGCTATTACCTTTAACGTCCATAAGATTTTAGGCTCATAAAATAATTGAAGTTAGTCACAATTGATAATTGCACAAATCTGCCGTTAATGTATCGACAAAATTTCCAGCTGGCCTTGCTACGAGAAGAGGCTGTCCACAGCGACAGTGCTTTGTCTTGTGCCGAGTTATTCAATCGGTGAGACCATAGGCGTCAGCAGGCTCAAACCATAAGGGGAGTGCAACTACATTTTCGGGCCCCCCTTTCCTATTGGACATTTTTGGACATATCACATTTTACTAGTAAATAAATAAAATAGATAACAACGATAAATTAAATTATAGCCCTAAATATTGCAACTAATAAATACAAATTTTATTATGTTAAACTATTTACAGGTGGTCCAGACCAGGAGATCCTCTCCCTCACGTGTCGTAAAATAAATTCCTTAAGTGACTGGTTTTTACAAAATTATAATTCAATTTAATATGAACAACGCATTGCGATTAATAATTATATTTGTTAAATGTTGTGTTACTTGCGCATAAATGAATAGCGCGCGCTAACAACATGAGCTGCTTCTATGAACACGTAATATAAATACATTTGTAAAGATTCCCCATCAGATAAAGAGGAAAAATTGAGTTTTGATACAAACAAATTACAAAAATAAAACATTTTATCGCATATAGCACTCTGATACTTTTGAATATGCTCAGGGGGCCCGCCGCTCCCCTGCCCCCTGTCTCCTCCTTTCCAATCGTCTATGTGTGTGGCTGAAGCTAATTAAATTGCATCTCCAATGGCTTTCTTAATAGTGCCTCGCGCAGTACGAAAAGACAGACACGGACACTCACACAGTAGGAAGAGCTCGACGACGCAAAAGTGGGTTAAGTGGCTCAGTGTACCTACTACTACACCTACAATTGATACTTCTGGCAGGGAGGTTTCCTAAGGGTTTGGGTCCCGAAGCTGGCAGAATTTTCGACACTTGCTAGATACGCTGTCTGGAGGTGAATATTAGTAGTCGGCTTCTTTGATCGGTAGTTTTTCTTGGTTTCTTCGATCAACAACAAGCAATGCTAGGGCAGTACGGTATCAAACGGGCCACGGACCGCGCGTCGTATTTCTTCCCACTTCCTTGTCCTAACCTCTCCCCTTACTCACATTCACTTACATGACGGCGAGCGATGCCTGGCTGGGGGAAACCCTTCAACTTGACGAGTGGGTCGGCGCCGGAAAGATCACCTGCATCTCAGTGATAAATAAATGCACTATTCTTACAGGCCTAACTACCTTAGCAACTGACGTGT
Organism: Gryllus longicercus; assembly: GCA_038098605.1. NCBI lineage: Eukaryota > Metazoa > Arthropoda > Insecta > Orthoptera > Gryllidae > Gryllus > Gryllus longicercus. Next base: position 384,328 of record JAZDUA010000873.1, on the reverse strand, counting down.
TCGGTCACTAATCTATCAATCAAAGACGCGAAGCATAAGAGAACACACTCAGGGGCCGAGTGTTCGAGAACATACCTTGACTGAGCTGCTAAGGACAAGAACGCAGTCTTTGTGAGGCGCGGCAGGAAGGGAAAGGTCTTATCCGGTGACCTTCTGCTCCCCACTACCATCGCTGTACGCCAGGCATTGCAAACTGCGTCCGCGCGAGGTACTTGCCCGTCTGGGAAGCGCGGCGCTCCTACGAGCAAGGGCCACTTCCCCTCACTTCGCTCTTATTTCCCCTTCCAAAGCCAGATAGAGGTGTACTATTCGCTGAAGTTGTAGCGGCGATGGTAAGCGTGAATCATCTCGACGAATGGCTGCTACTTAAGTAAACATGTTTACCGAAAGTTTTGTGTTAACATTCGGTATTAGCATTCATGTTTTGTACAACAAGATTTGAATTATGCTTATATTCTTTATTACTGTTTTGCATGTTTATTTTCTCTAAAAAATCTGCTTTGAATAATCATTTTGCCCAGGGGCACGAATATTTTTGAATTGCAAATTCTTTGCCTGTTCTCCATTCATCGTATGTTTTATTAAATTATTCCGTTATTTCTTCTAAGTAGCATTCAGATGAAATAAATTAACAAGTCTCTATGTAGGATATGTTCCCTGACAAAACCTATTACATTTATTATATTATTCTTACTTACTTACTCATCCTTCTATTACACTGGAGTAGTACAAATGAAAAATTATATTCCTAAAATTGGGTTCAAAACTGCAATTGACTTTTCCCCAAGGCTGTCATGGACCAGGTATACAATGATGCACCGCCACCCTGGATAATTTAGTACAACCTGTACCTTTAAAACTCGCGCCAGTTTCTCTGATCGCAGGGCCAACGAAGTGAAGTAAGCTGGTTACCTTTTCTCGCTACATGTCTGCTGTGCGCTGTTGGTTCCTAGTCTCATCGTAAACGCCTTTGGAGCTGTTTATTCTAGCACGTGATGGTACATTAAAGAACTTAAATTTTAAAACTTTTAGTAAATCAAAACAATTCAGCCTGGCATTGTAATACAGTTGCACCGGTATTTTAGAATCCATCACCAAAAATAAAATACATTTTAAGCGCCTTACGGGTACAACTAATTCAGATGTTTTGGCGGACAGTTAAAAATGAAGTTGAAAATACTGAATAATACAAAATATATGATCAATATGTTATGTGACTGTCATTAGAACTCGTTAAGAGATGTTTATAAACTTCATTTTGCTATGAATGGGCAAGAAAGAAAATTCCGACTAAAAGATAGTGCGTTGAAGTCTGATTGTCGCTCAGGTTTGATTGCTCTCTATACTTCATTAAGCAAAGAAGGTTTGAATTTTATTATGATTAATAAATTATATGATATCAAATGATATCAAAACTTGGAATATATATAAATAACAATGTATAGTCGGCTCCGTGGCGCAGACGGTTGCGGCAGCCGTCGTCTGTGCCGAGGAGGCTGCAGGTTCGAGTCCTGCGTAGACATGGTCGTATTTGTGATTGTCCCTTCACCTATCATCATCATCCTATCATCTCATAAGTCACACTACAAGGCGTAATAACCTTGTTGTAATCGAAGGATACAGCTGAAAAAGCTGATCCTGGAAGAATTACACACGTTAATCGTGTAGCGTGGTCAGTAATGGCCTATACGCCAATAATAATAATAATAATAACAATGTATAATTTGAGAAAATAATTATATGGGATGCATTCTTAAAAATAGAATTGATAAACAATTCTAGCCATCATCACCCCTAGTAACTGAAAGTTTTAGCTTCGTTGATGCCCATATAATAATTTTTAAATAAATGTCCCAATCTAGAGACTACTATCCGAGTTGTCCTAGGCTTTCCCCCCCGACAATGGTTATGTGTTTTGAGAACAGGTAACAGAAATGGATAAGTTTCAGCCACTCTTTTCAAGAGAATTCTAGCAGCTGACTGATTTGATAGGTCATTTCAGTAGTTTGCCGGTTAATACCAGGCGAATGCTCGAGCAGTATTTTAAAAAACAGGCCACGAACAACGCGTGATCGAGAGACATGTGTGGTAGTCTATTGCTTTTAGCTTGTCCCAGCTGGGGCGAGGCCCTGATGGGGGAGGTCGCTGAAGGAAAAAATCGAAGAACTTACTAGGCTGTCCGGGTGACGCCGCGTCCATGGCGAAGGTGCCGACGTTTCGGTCGCCATTCTGCGACCTTCCTCAGGGCGTATTGCGCGGAGATGGGCTGCGCACGAGTTTAAATGGGGCTTGGTTTCTCCTCTACCCAAGTGCCGGTTGGCCGGGTGGTCGGCCAATGCGGAGAGAGCACCGGCCAATCAGGGGCGGGCTCTCCGCAGGGTGAGAGGAGGCGCTCCGTCCGTAATCGGACGTTGGGGAACAGCTAGGACCGTGTCCGGTCGAGATCGGACGTCCTGGTAAAATAGGTGTTTCCAGGCATCGTGTAGACGTATGCCTTGGTCAGCATTAAAGTTATAGGGGTGTTTGATGATTTCCACCGCCTCTTTTACCCTCCTCGTGCCCCAGCGGTCTTCTCTGGCTAAGAGGCGTGTGTCATCAAATATAATAGCGTGGCCAGTTTTCCATGCGTGCAGGGCTACGGCCGATTTATTCGTATTATTGTATTTATAATTACGAATATGTTCCCGGAGGCGTTCCTCTACGGTACGTCCCGTCTCGCCAATGTAACTATGGCCGCAGCTGCATGGGATCTCGTATACCCCCGATGACATAAGGGGAGGAACGCGATCTTTCACGCGTACAAGCTTTTGCCCGAACAGCGGTTCGCTGTTCTAAAAAGCAACCCCGTTCGGAAACTGAGGGGTGAGGTCGCGGTACGGGTAAATAACTCGACTTCTATAGAGCCGGAGGCCAAACCTAGGCTAAAACGTGGCAACCACTGTATCCCTAGGCTTTATGGTTTCCCTAAGATACATAAACCAGACGTGCCACTGCGCCCCATTGTGAGCGCTATTAACTCTCCCACCCACCCTCTCGCCCGCTATGTGGCCGATAAATTGCAGCCTTTGACTGACGACATCAAGTCAGCTGTTAGGAATTCGGCACACCTTATTGAAATACTTAAGGAGCGTGTAAGTGACTCGGACATCCTCGTCAGCTTCGATGTCACGTCTCTGTTCACAATGGTTCCAGTGGACGAGGCGGCCACTGTCATTCGCAGTAAACTTTGCTCCCGTGGGCTCACTCCGGAATGGGCCGACTTAGCTGAGTTCTGTCTCACGTCCACTTTCTTTCAGTACCGTGAGCAACTATATGCTCAAGTTGAAGGAGCGGCCATGGGTTCCCCCCTCTCTCCGGTTGTGGCTAACCTTTTCATGGAGGCTTTCGAAACGGAAGCCCTGGAGAATGCCCCTCTAAAACCCACCTTATGGCTCCGGTACGTGGACGACACACTAGTAGTGTGGCCCCACGGCCCTCACACCTTAGCTCACTTTCTCCAGCACCTTAATAACACACACCCCAAGATTAAATTCACGATGGAGGTGGAAAACGAGGGAAAATTGCCTTTCCTCGACGTGCTGGTGAGTCGGAAAGTGAACGGCAGACTAGGGCACAGTGTCTACCGGAAACCCACCCACACAAACCGTTACCTACACGCTGGTTCTCACCATCACCCAGCAACTAAACGCGGGGTTCTGAAAACGCTGGCTATCAGAGCAACGAGGGTATGTGATAATGAATCACTGGACTCTGAAATGGAGCTCCTAAAGACTACATTTCGAGCCAACGGATATAGCGCTAACGCTGCCAACCAAGCAGTACGGCAGGCCACGACCTCTGCCAAAACTTCTGATATTACCAAAACTAGTGACAATCCCAACACAAAAATAGCCACTCTGCCATATACACGCGGTGTCACAGATAAGATTGGCAAGCTTCTGAGCCGCTTTGATATAAAGACGGCCTACAAAGCCCAGGAAAAACTCGGGCAAAAGCTTGTACGCGTGAAAAATCGCGTTCCTCCCCTTATGTCATCGGGGGTATACGAGATCCCATGCAGCTGCGGCCATAGTTACATTGGCGAGACGGGACGTACCGTAGAGGAACGCCTCCGGGAACATATTCGTAATTATAAATACAATAATACGAATAAATCGGCCGTAGCCCTGCACGCATGGAAAACTGGCCACGCTATTTTATTTGATGACACACGCCTCTTAGCCAGAGAAGACCGCTGGGGCACGAGAAGGGTAAAAGAGGCGGTGGAAATCATCAAACACCCCTATAACTTTAATGCTGACCAAGGCATACGTCTACACGATGCCTGGAAACACCTATTTTACCAGGACGTCCGATCTCGACCGGACGCGGTCCTAGCTGTTCCCCAACGTCCGATTACGGACGGAGCGCCTCCTCTCACCCTGCGGAGAGCCCGCCTCTGATTGGCCGGTGCCCTCTCCGCATTGGCCGACCACCCGGCCAACCGGCACTTGGGTAGAGGAGAAACCAAGCCCCATTTAAACTCGTGCGCAGCCCATCTCCGCGCAATACGCCCTGAGGAAGGTCGCAGAATGGCGACCGAAACGTCGGCACCTTCGCCATGGACGCAGCGTCACCCGGACAGCCTAGTAAGTACCGACTCCGGCCGCGGAAGCCTACGCTCCCAAAATCGAAGAAGTCAGTACCGGATGTTTTGCTTCAACAGCGGAGAGGCATCTCCATTTCCTGGAATATAACATCCACTGTGATTTCAGAAATAATGACAAAAGTAATTGACACGTCCGGAAACACCAATACTCATTTATGTCGTTGGAGAGATTGATCAGTAAAGCGAAAATTAAAAAAAGTGCGCTTCCTTCTTCGACAAATCTGACACGAGATTGAACATAATTGTAAAAGAAAATTAGATGCTTAGGACCGTATTCATAGTCGACATTTATTTTTGAGGAACACTTAAGTGCTTACTTATTCGCATTTTCAATTCATTGTCGTCACTTCAGTGTTTGCTTAAGCATTCACTTATTCTTAAAAGTGAGCTTATCTATACCATTAAGTGTACCATATACCAGTAAGTTTTCAGCGTGGAATAACATCAGAGATTTTTATGAGTTTTTGGAATTCTTGAAATCAATATGGAATATCGTATACTAAAACGATATTTGAGAGACATGAAAAATCCTTTGGAAGTGCATAGGTAACAAGAATTTTAGAAGAGATATCATTTTGACAAGGATACGGTTGTAAAACATTGGTGTCTGTTGCTCACCCACAACGTGGGCTCGAAAAATAGAGGATAACCATTACCACCAGTCCTAATAATGCTAATGGCACACAGATTTTATGCATCATCATTTTAGTTACCTAACTTATTTCTTTAAATTCCAGACCACCGTATTTTTACGGTGGTCTGCACGGTTATTCTACGAGGACTATGTTTTATAGGTTATCTTACAATGATGATAACAATGCATCATATGAAAAAGTGCTATTATTTTTTTATTTTTTCAGTTGATATGTGCAGATCTCGAAGGAATACGTCACCTCCCACTTTGTAGAACCATTACATAAATATCTGAAGTGGTATCAAGAAATATTTAAATTTTTCCTTTCATTAAAAAATTCCTTCCATGTGTTGTACAAATATTGTCTTCTACCAATAGCAATCATCCGCACAGGACTTGAAGCACGCATTGAAGCACGGAACGAAATTAATCATTTATTTTCTGTTGATAGTCTGTCAATGACACCAGATGATATTGATACGCTCAAAAGATAGCCAAAATTGTAAACAAGATTGACACGGTTTTCTAGATTCGTATCCAGTAACCAATGAAATAATGTTGTCAAATATTATGTAGTGAAATATTGCCTGAGGGCGACTGTCCAATAAGTGGGGGTCTATGAATACAAAACTGTCATAAGGATTCACTTTTTTTTGAGTAAATGCTTATTACTTTAGAGTTTACTTATGTTAGTGTGTCGACCATGAACACGTACCTTAGCCTCTCATTGTTAATGAAATAGTGTGTAATTAATTGGAATTTTACGTTTACTGCATATCTGAATATTTCTTTCTTAGCTCCGTTTTGTCTATTGTTTCTCTAACAAATTGCTTATTGTTTGAGCGATCAGTAGCAATGTATAGGCCAGACTAATGAAAAAAGCAAGTAAATCTTCTTTTGGAGGGGAAGTAAGGCCGGCCATATGCTGTATATTTTCTGCAAGAAAAAGATCATCAAGCCTACAAGAAGTCTCTAAACTAAATTATAATTGCCGTTCGCTCGAGTAATACCCTTTTTGCAGATAAATGGCACATGTCAGAGTTTGCATGGTCAGGCGAACCTGATGGCCCGAGTCTCCCCACGTACAATAGGGCATGATTCAATTGAATTGAACGCGTTGCCCATGTTTCGTCAAGTGACGTCAAAGATTCATTGATTGATTAGTGAATCCGTGCGCCTCAACTAAGTGTAGTACACGTTTCATCGCGGGAGGTGGCGGACATCTTCTCCTGCTGGTTAGCGAGATCCGGCGCCAACCTACGGCGACTTGTGCGAATTTTCCCTAATCAGGTATCTCCCACCAGCGAGGTACCATCGTAGTCGGTGCAAGCTCTAATCTCCCGACTGTGTGACAATTTAGTGCATGTAAGTGTAAATATGTGTAAATAAGGTGTGAGGATAGGATAAGGAAGAGGAAAGAAAGATCGCGCGCGGTCCGTGGCCCGTTTGTTAGAGTACTGCTCCTGCATTCGCCTGGTGTTGATCGAATAAACAATGGATAACAACCGATCAGATCAGCCTCTGCCGTAATTCGCCTTCAGACAGC
>JAZDUA010000873.1:0-372500 GCA_038098605.1 Gryllus longicercus | reverse complement strand
TTCCGAGAAGCATCGCAGATATTTATTTCTTCTCTTTCCGGAGGCCGTATCTGCGGGAGATCTTTTCGAGACGGCACGAGCCATTTTATCATACCTTCTTTTCTCCGGGGGAATCGAATGGATAGATAAAATATTTATACTCGCAGAGCGAGTAAAGAAAAAAAATTGGGATCGAAATATTATATACGTTTGAAGCACAGAAGCCCTTTGGGTTTTCACTTACCTCCGACATTTTCATCGGAAGAGGAATGCGAGTGCGACTGAAATTGGGGTTTTCTTTTCAGAGGTGCCTAATTTGTGTAAAAGGGTCTAGGAGGTAGTTGTTCTTTGGCATTGTTCGATTATCTAGGATATATTATATTACACAATTTTGTTTTAAGATTTGCCTTGAGCAATTAAGTAGGCGTAATTCGAGGGAAAAAGTGGATATTTCAAAACTATCTCTGGAGATGGTTAAAAATAGTGTTGTTGAAATAATGTAGTTTAAAAGCAGAAAATGTTTCAAAAATAGTGGCTAGTTCAAAAATATTTTTGGATGAGTCGGATTCTATTATATGCCCCAAAATATTGTAAACAGAGTATAGAATGTGATATTCCTACAGTGTACAGCATAGTAGCGCATAACAGGAGTATTCATACGCCATTTTGAACTACAACTTATTTGTTTAGATTGTTTTTTTAACGGACAGCGTCCATTAAGAAATACACTTCATGTATTCTTGTTACGATGATAAAACCTACAGTATTATGAAAATTGTATTAGCAATGAAGTAAACATCCTTAAGGTAAGTTATACTTAAATTCATTACGTGCATAATAACATGTTGTTCGGTATCTACGAAATAAGTTATGACTTAAATTTCTGTAACGCGCACATACATTTATAGATATTTTGAAAAAAAATTGTATTCGCTAGCCGTGCGCCTTCAATTCGCATGTTGAAAGGCTGGGGAAGTACGCTTCGCTCGAGAGAGACGGTTCCCGCCGCCTAGTCCTGCGGCTGGGGGCAGCGAGACGTTGCGTGAAAATCGCTCTTTTCAGCCGGCGACCGTCTCGCGTCGTCTGTTTACGCCGCGTCGTTCACGGCCGCGCCGCACGAGAGCGCTGGCGAAAGCGGCGGGACGTGCTGACAGCTGACTGTCGTCGCCCGCACGGGGTCCCACCCTCCCTGGCCGGGGAAGCTGCGTGTAGCGAGCCGAGCCCAAAATGTCCACAAAGAGAAAAAAAAGTAGTGGAAATTTGTGTGCACGAGGAAGAGAGTGGGAGATGAGGACTATTGGGGTAGTTCGCACTGGAAGAGTCTTGCATAATGAGGTGGGACACAATTGGGTGTGCTGTGTTTAGAGAAGGGTCGTTAAGGCAGACGCATTCTAGAATAGGAGAGGGGCAACTATTACTCACGCAAGTTTTCATGATACACCAACTTCCTAGTTCTCATCCAGCGCTGAATAGCACGGCCCGTTGAGATACTCAGGTTCGACTCGCAACGGCACGTACCAATTTACAATGCTGGCAACAACAACCTCGTACTTTCAAAACAATTATAGTATTTCTCGTGGCACGCGTTGGCGAGTTAAGTTAATGCCCACAGTTGGTACGCCCTTTTAAGCCGTGACGTAGCCAGAGCCCTCATCTCCCCGCACCCACCGCTGTGGAATATCAAGAAAACTTGCGCATATAATACACTCACGTGCTAATAGTTTCATTACAGATTACATCAGAACACTCTTCAGAATAGAGTAGGAAATTTATAAAAACAATATTGAGAATTTTCTTACCACAAAATTGTAAAATAGGACCATGCACGTCTAAAATACAACAAATTTAAATAGAAAATATTGATTTTGGAAAAAACTGAAAATGAATGGATGTTTGGAACATGATAAAATAATTAATATGCGTGTCTCTGACGGAGAAAACGAGAATCACACCCAGGCGCATCAGGCCCATCGGGTGGGCTTACTCGGAAGATCGCCTAGACTCGCGCTGTGAGTGGACTTCAAACGAAGCATCGGTGCGGCATTGCAGTGAATGGCCGATTGCTTGCAAATAATCCCATATGCTAAATACATATGAAAGTATATTATTTTGGCATACTTTGTGTGGTATGTAAAACGTCTTATGAAGAAGTGTAACCTGAATGTAATGTTAGAATGTCCTTTATAAAAAAATTAAATAGATTAAAAATACCTGGAGGGCAGCTAGAGGGAATGAGTCAGTCGCTCTGGATATATGTCAATCCACCCTCAGAGGTTAGAAATAAGTAAGCGAAACAAGTGGCGTAAATTATAGCAATACTCTTTCCTCCTTTCAAAGCATCAAACTGAAACCATTAAAATTATTTAATTGTAAGTTTCTTGACCTCAACAAATCAGACTGAGTTTTTATACAACAATATATTTCAGGTTTTATTTAATTTAACACTATTTGCGGGCTTTTAAAAAAATGCAACCTAAAAATGTGATGCATTGAGAGGAGCTGAACAATATTGATAATAAAAACAACTTATGACATACCCAGTGTCCAGGTTAGTTAACATCACCGTTAAAAATATTTTTTCAACAGCTAGAATTAAGTCAAACCCGTTATTTTCCCATGAATATATTTTACCTCACATGGAAACAAATGAGATTGTTAGTTTCCATTTCGACGTCTCTTGACGTAATTTCTTGCAACTTGTTGCCCTTTGGGCAGTTGTGAAGAAGTGCCTCATAGTTAGACTAAATTAGATTATATTTATTTAGTCAAAAAAACCATAAAAACTTTACGTGACGTATGGGAGAAAATATCATAAGATAGTTTAAGCAACAAATGTCAATTTTCAACAAAAAATATATTTCGGTTTTATTTGCTTATTTATTTATTTATTTATTTATTTTAAATTTTCGAGAATTTCCCCCCCCCCTTGGGGAAGCAATCCTCAAATATTCGGCGTATGGAACTTCTACAGTATTATACTAGATTCTGCAAAATATTAAACAGTAATTGGGGAACAACCGTTGAAACGGTTTCTAAGTTGAAACTGAAACCGAACATGTTGTGTTCAAAACCGAAACATTTTATTAATCAAAGCCTCAACGTTTTTTGAAAGGATGCCTCGCTTCCTTTCTAATCTTTGTAACATAAATAATTTTATAAACGAATACATTTTACTTCATATTGAACTAACTGGTTGAAGTGGCCCAACTGGCATCACTGAAGTGCCTCTGAGTGGGAGGTTCTAGGGTTTGAGTCCTGACGATGACAAGATGGTCTACACTACCTAGACAGGTTGGTCGAATTCAAATGTCTAAAGAAGTATTTTAGCGTCTAAGTGCTCTCTCCAGTCTGTAGTTTTCGACCACGGACCTCGTGTTATATTTCCTTCCCTCTTCCTTGTCCTATACTCGACCCTTCCTAACAAACACATACTTCCATGTCTTAATCTACTGCACATGACAGAGATGAGTGGGGAGCTTAGAGCTTTTCTCAACTGGGGCTATGCCCCACCGTTGGGAGATACCTTTGTGGGGAATACCCCACAAGACGACGTGCAGGTTGGCGCTGGATCCCCATCATGCAAAGAAAGAACATCGTCACCTCCTAAGTTAAAACATGCACTACACTTACCAGACAAATTACCATAGCAGTTGAAACACGAAAATAAGAAGCATTCTATCAAATTAAACCGAATCAATTGCTTCTGGCGCACGCAGCTCTGGCAGCAAAGTCGGCGACCGCGTGGGTCGGAGAGAGCTCTTCTGTAGTATTGCATGCGTGGCCAATCCTACCAGACCCTCGGTCTATCGTTTCTCTCCGTCTTCCCCCCCCTCTTCTCTTTCACGCGTCCGACTGGCGCCGGCCATCCATATGTTGCCAGCTTTATACGCACGGCCTGCGGTCTGAAGGCACCCTCTTCCCCAGCAGGCAGCCCCTGGTCTTCCCTTCTTTCCAGATCGGAGCAGCTCCGCCTCCACCGCCACCCTCGCCAACCGCGCACCCCCGTCTTTCTCGCCTCTGCTAGCTCAAACACTTACGTCTACAAACCCCTACTATGTATAATTATTGTTTCGAAACTTAACATTTTATATTCAATTCAGTTTTTTTTAAAATATCTTCAATTAACTACCAAAATTATTAAAACATTTAGGCCTTTTTTTAAAAAATAACTCAAATAAATCAGAATTTTTTTAAAATGAAAATTTATTGAGTAGATGTATTTTTGCTTCCTCTTATTAACACGTTTTATAATATTATCATATCATTATTATTATATCGTCTCTATGCTTTCTCCATATCTCTTCACAAGCTTTCATCTCTCCTCCTTTTCTATCTCCCCGATATTTCTGCTTCCGTGCCAGTGGAATCTTCCCTTCTTCACAATTTCCTCGGCTTTCACTGCCTCGGGCAATATCTAATCTTATCACCTCTATGATGTTTTCTTTCTTATTCTCTTTTCCCACTTCTGACTCCTGTCATCTCTACGTTTCTGCCTTATATCAAATTAAATTTTTGCTTTCTCCATTATCTCGCCTCCTTGAGCATCACCTCCGTCAACACCTCCTTCGGTCATTGTGCTTCCTTCACACCACCCCATGTCCATGTCTATCGCCATCATTACCAGCACCACTGCCAACCTGCATACATCTCCCGCACTACCACCACCAACTATACCTCTCGTCTATACCTCCACCTCTATCACCACCCCGACCTCCACCTCAAACACGATAATACCTCCAACACCGCCTACCCGCCTGTATCTCCACCAACCTGACTATATCTCAATCACCACCACCAACCCGCGTGTATTTCCATCACCGTCATCTCCACCACTAACCCGCCTGTAGATCCACCAACACCACTTGCAACCCGTCTATATCTCCACCACCAACACCACCACTACCACCAACCCGCCTTTACCTCTACCTCCACCACCACCAACACCTCCACTACCATCAACACGATAATACCTCCAACACCACCAACCCGCCTATATCTACACCAACCTGACTATATCTCGACCACCAGTACCAATACCAGCACCATTACCACCACCACACCAACACCATAAACCCGCCTATATTTCCATCACCACCACAACCACACCACTACAACCACACCACCACCACTAATCTGCCTATATCTCCACCACCACAATCCCTTCCCTCTTCGCCCTTCTTTCCATTCCGCCCCCGCGTTCCGCCCGCACGCCCTCGCCGCGGGCCTTCTTTACGAGCAGGGCGTGGCCCCGCGCGCGGCCGCAGCAAATTGAAGCCTAACTCGGGCGCAACCGCCCTCGCGCGCCCTCGCTCGCGGCTCCCCTCCACGAAGAAGGCTCGGGCGCGGCGGCGAGCGCCCAGCGGCGGCCTCCACCGGAACGGCCAAGGGGTAGTGGCCCAGCGGAGGGCGATTTCCCTGGCTAACTACAGAATTGAATTGTGAATTGATGCCTTATTTCACGTGTCGAGACTCGGGCCATCATCAAGCACGCTCTTGCGTCTGACCACGCAAGTTTACGTGGGTTCACCTACTAGTGGAGAAAGCAAGTATTTCTTGGGCGACGAAACAGGCGATTTTGAATTTAGCTCAGAGGCGTCATTTAGGCTTGATGATCTTTTACATGAAGTAAATTTACTAACATGGGACAGCCTGCTTTACTTCCCCTTCGAAGGAAGGCGTACGAAGGATTTTTTCGCCCTTAAAAATTAACGGCTTCGATTGGATTTCCCACGAACGTTTCTCGAAAAACCCACGAACTTGGATATAACAGTCCGATACGCTAACCTTTACACCATCTCCGCCACAGACGACTCCGGTTATAGCGAACTTCTGGGGACTAACATGTTTGGTTCTCTACATCCGATGCTGTCGAAATTAAAAATAATTTCTTTATAACAATTGATTATATTCACATATTCGTTAACAGCACGAACTGAAAATTTCAATATTTTCATTTTACGTAAAAAATAAATTATTTTCAATTGTTTTCTTCGTACATTTTTTATTAAAGGATTTTCCAGAGTTCGTGCTCTCTCCATATTTGATTGTGCATGGTCCTCTATCTATGGTAATGCACTCTTGGCACCTTTCAATGCCTCTTGCACTGTTGAAACACCGTTACGAAGAGAAGTGTGAACAATTTTGCGAAATTGTAACATTTAAAGAAACTTTAAACGACATAGTCGAAAACCAATATAAGATCCGTTTGTAAATGAAATCCACATAATTTTATAAATCAGTTATAAAAGTAAAAGAGAATAAGAAATATTATAAAGATTTGGGCACAACTAGCTTGAAAACAACATGGGCATAACAACGACACAGTTACTCGTAAAATTATTTCAGAAAATTTCTCTGCATCTGAGAATTAATTAGTAATTCTCTCCCAACGGGCCAGCTATCCCAGGAAAACAACGAGGGTTGACTGCAGGAACAAACAGAAATGTGGAGGGATAGAAATGAGAAAACGACAAATGTATTAAAAGAGGGGAGTTTTTGAATGTGAGAAAAAAAATGTAAATGGAAGGAAATAATACACAGAAGAGACTAACATTCACAAATTTCACGTTACATGTTACATATTTCAAAATTATCATCTAAATTACCACTGTTCTTTCGACTGAGAGTACGAAAATGTACTACGTATTGAATAATTAAATATATCCGCTCTCTGCTTGGTCTATAGAATATGATCACTGTGCAACATTATTTGCTTCTTTCACCCACCAGTGAAACACTCATGAATTAAGAACATCGCAAAATAAAGTAATTACAACTGAGTCTGACATTGCAAACAAGGTACCATTTCAGGTTTTGCCTGGAGGGATTGAGGAATTTCCAGATAAAAACAAATTGTGTACCACGACTAACAAAAACAGAAATAAAAATTTAGTACACGTTGGTATGAAATGAGGTTCAGTTGCTTCTTTGCTTTCGTGTGTGTAAATTATACCTGACATGTAAACAGTGCCGGCTGATATGTGGTCACACTTAGTGGGTTGGGGTTTCGTCTCTCTAAGCAAGTTAAAGGGGAGCTATCGAAAATAAAACAAATTTAGGTCATGAGAGCGACTTCTTTATTGTATTGTCTCTACAATAAATTGCAAAAAGCAAATCACTAAATTAGAAAAACCGAATAAAAAGTATGAGACGCCAAATTGGCTGTGTTGACTCAATGGCAATTGTCAATGGCTGATTTTACACACTAGATTCCATCGGCTCTGGATAATTCGAATGAAGACCCAAACCTCTGTATCGGCTGAAATTAGCTCAGAGACACCGTTATCACTGACTCTACAGTAACTGCGAACAGAAAGTCTTAAGATTTGAGTTATTTCTGATGTTGAAACTAGCTAGACAGCTAGGTCGGGTCAGACGCAGACTGGAGAAGAGTTCTAGCGGCTGTCTGCACCGATCGTTAACTTTCCGTCATTTCTCGGATCAATACCAGTCCAATGCCAGAACAGTATCCTAACAAACGAACCGCGAGCGATATTTCGTTCCTCTTCCTAGTCCAATCCTCACCCCTTACTTACACACATACACACACACATACACACTTACATGCTACACTATCATAATGTCGATAGACCAGCCGCGAGTGTTGAGCTTGTACCGGATGGGGTAGTGACCGGTTGGGGAGATACCTAAAGAATAAATTCTCCCGAAAGTCGACAGTAGTACCTCAGAAGCTACAGGATGATCCCACAGCCATTTTTAGGCTTAAAAACATCCTCTACATCAACGAGAATAACGACCATGGCAGTTGACATGCCCGGAAACATGAATCAATCAATAACGACACACCCTGTACCACCCGGGACGCGGGAGTTTATTCCTCCCACCTCGCTTAAACGAATGTCCCTCGCCGTAAGGCGCCTTCCGCGGAGCGAGCGATCGCACGCCGTGCGTAGCACCACGAGTCCCTGGGCGTAGCCGTCGCCCGCACCGCCCGGCGGGGGGAAGGGGGGCGTGGGCGCTCGCACGCCCGCGGGGCGAGTCCCGACGACGCAACCAGCGCCCCCCTCCCCTTCCCTTTTCCTCCGCAGGCGCGGCGCCGTCAAATCCATCTTTATTTGCGCGCGCGGGAGCCTGCTGCCGCGGCGCGCACCCACATAAATAAGGCGCTAACAACGCGGGCGAGGGCGTGAAGGCGGCGGCGGAGGAGGAGGACGAGGGAGAGGCGGGCATGTGGGCGAAGAGGGTGAAGGAGGGAGTAGTGGTTGTGGTAGCAGTGATGGGTGTGTGTGCAATGATGGCAGTGGTCGAAGCGAAATTAATCGCGGCGAAAGTGATAGTGGGGAAAGTGGTATAGGTGAAAGGGACGTTGGTGATGGTGGTGGTGGATTCGGTGCAGTTTAATTAACGGAGGTGGTGGGTTGATTGGTTATATGTGATTCCGAGCACAGCAACTACTAGCGTCATTATTCCCGTACGTGAAATGCGTGTTTTCTGCTCGAAAGTTGGTTGGTGGTCTTTCCCACACTGTACGGTGAGCTCCGGCGCCGACCTACCGTCGACTAGAGAGCGTTTCCTCAACCAGGTATCTCTCACCAGCGAGGCGCCGCCCCAGCCGGCACAAGCTCTAAGATCCTGACCGGTCTCCCAGCTTGGAGGAGGTGGAGGTGGAGCGGTTATAGAATCGGACTGTTATATCTAAGTTTGCGGGTTCAACACTTCCAAAGGCGTGGAGTTTTCAGAACGAAAATATCCATCACTCGCCTTCCTTCGGAGGGTGGAGGGAGTAAACCTCGCTGCCCCTGTTGTGGATTTACTGCATATCCATACAGCATATAATACAGCGGATCGTGAACCCTAAATGAATTCTCTGAGTTCCAATCAAGTCACCTGATCCGTCGCCCGAATAATACCTTTTTATGCTACGGAAGGAGAGTAGTAAAAATTGCGGGGTCAAGTGGAAAAGCAATCCTGATGGCCGGAACCTCTCCACTGAGAGCAAGTATCATTGATTTTTTAATTGATATGGTGGTCGCGGAATTGGTGGCGACGGAGATGGTAGTGACGGAAAGAGAGGAGATGATGGTGGCGTGAGCTGATATGGTTGTTGTTTCTATTGTTATTGCTGGTAGTGGTGGTAGAGGCAAAGGCGGAAGGGAAGGTTGTAGTGATGGCGATTGGACGAAGGAAAATGTACTGGCGGTGGCAGAAGGGAGGTAGAAATAAATGCTTCGGCAAAGGCGAAGTCATGGTGAAAATGTGTCGCAGGAACAATTTAAAGAAGAGGCGGATGAGGAGAAGGAGAGAGAAAGAAGAGGAGGAAGAGAAGAAAAATGATAAGTTAGCAGGTTGTGGTAGGTAATGATAATGGTAAGTGGTAGGCGGGTAATGGAAGTGAAGTAGGAATGGGAGTAAGCGATGCCACTACCAGTGCGGAGGTGGCAAAGAAGACGAGGAAAATCACAGCGGCGATGATATGGAGAAGGAGGCAACGGTGAGGTAGAGGATAATGTGTAGAAATAAAGAACTGACGTCATAGGTTAAGAATTGAAACGCTCTTCAGATGAAATACGCCACGTCTGGAAGCGGAGGCCAATACGGCATCAATAAGTACAGTGGCAATGTAGTACTCATAACATCTTTAGTCTTGAAGTAGAAAAAATAATATATTAATTTGTGGCGAGGTTCAATCCTTAAGGCTTGCTGTTATCACAAACCACTTAAATGAATTTACATTTACATTGTTACAGTTTAGACGCGTTAGTTCGCGCGTAAATAATACTGATATTATACGTTTTATATGAAAATGCAATATGATATAACTACCTAGATAAAAGGAATAGCACAAGCCAAAACATGCAAATGAATTATTTTCATTTGTTGTCTGTCCTGTTGCTCTCTTTTAAGAGAGAGAGTGAGAGTGAGTGAGAGAGAGTGAGTGTGAGTGAGTGTGAGTGAGTGAGAGTGAGTGTGAGTGAGAGTGAGTGAGTGAGTGAGTGACAGAGAGAGAGAGAGAGACTGCCTCTCCTACGTACACGTACACGATTGCGCTCAAAATGTCAGATATCATAATTTATTCCCGACTGCATAGGCTAAGGCAGTCCCAGCAGGGCCAGTGTGGCGGAAGCACAGACGGCTATCATAGACCACGGTCAAAGACCGGTGGAAAGTAAGGACCTACAGAAGGTGGAGACGGGAGATAGTAAGAAAGGTGCTCGAGATGGTGAAAGTGGTTGCGGAGGCGGATATAAAGACTGAGCGGAGGTGGTGGCAAAGCGAAAGAATGTGCCAGCGTTGGTGAAACAAGCAGAAGTAATTGAGATAGCGCAGCTGGCAACTAGGGTTACGACAAGGGATATTCAACATCGGATGTTCAAAATAAAAACACCAGGACATCGCCAAAAACATATGGATTTTTAAACACAGAATTTAAAAAACGGTTAAGTAATTTCTAACATATACGGTCTTTCGTAAGATAATTAAATTATACAGACGCCGTGTAAATTAATTTACAATTAAAAATTAACCAACCAAATTTAAAATAGTAAGAACAGTTATGAGAGATGAGCATGGAATCCTGAGCGCTCAGCTTCAATTCAAGCAGTCGAAAACATGAGCTAACATTAGTTAGATTAAATTGAAACTTTTACAAAATTTTATTATAATCATGCGTTCGCTCATGACCTTGAATAAATAATCCATTTTTTTAAAGTTGTGATTATGTAACTTTAGATATTCACAAACAAAACATCGAAAATTTTTAAAAAATTCAGCACAAAACATACATGTTAAAAAGCATCGAAATTAATAATTTCATTTTTAAAACAACAATGAATCTATAAAAACATCGAACGTTGACAAACTCGCATCCCTTCGGCAACGGCTTTGGAGGCAAACTCGCTCGTGGATGCGGAGAGACACCAAAGGAGGTGTCGGGGACATTAACGATGAAAATGGAGCCTGTGTTGGTGACGAGGACTGAAGTAACTGAGGGAAGGAATGCATAGGGAGTGTCAGAGGTGACGAAGGTGGATTAATTGAATAATTGATTGATGCATCCGGGCACGACTACTGCTAAGGTCATTGTCACCGTAAGTGTACTGCATGTATTTTCCTCAGGAGATGGCGAGAGATCCTGGGGTTGCAGGGAATTCTCCAACCAGGTATCTCCCAGCAAGGGGCCACGGCCCCAGACTGGACAAGCTCTATACTCCAGGCATGAGTGGTAGTGTAGTGCATGTTAGTATAAATGTGTGTAAGTAAGGAGTGAGGACAGGGCAAGGAAGAGGAAGGAAATATCGCACGCGGTCCGTGACCCGTTTGTTAAGGTACTGCTTCGGCATTCGAGAGGTGTTGACCGGAGATACAGCAAAAACTACCAGAGCATCCGGACGCTGTAGTTCTTCTCTAGACTGCGACCATTTCCACCCAGCTCTCTAGCTAGTGTCAACCGCAATTCCGCAACAGTCGGGACTTCAGCCCTGGGATAACCCGGTCAGAGACACTGCAGTGACAACAGTGACAGACACACTGAGGCTCCTAAGCTGGTATTAAGAATTTTACTTTGCAACGATCGTAGCAACATGGTTGTAGCTTGAGATGTCTTGTGGGCACTCATATTGAAATAAAAATATTTTTTATTTTTATGATTTTTCTAGTAAGGTGACACTATGCAAAATTCTAAACGACACGCAACCTCTATCACATATAATGGACTATTTTATAAACCTTGCCAATCACCTTGGTTTACTAACTTAACTCAACCTCATACGTTATTCGCCCTACAGAGGCTTAATGACATTAACATCTATTTTTCTTGGCAAATTCCATCACGCATGTGCAGCACCGAGGGAAGGGGCTAGCAGGGCTAAGTGCGAGTGCCTCGTTAAGTTATTGCCTTGGCGCCCGTTCCAGAGGACGGCTAGCCCCGGGAGGAGGGGAGGGGGGAGAAGAGGAGAGGGGAGGGGAAGGGAGGGGACGGCACGAGGGCTGCAGAGGATTGGTGAGGCGTCGAGCGCCCACTCCAAGCGAAACGGCGCGGCCGAGAGGTTGGCCACGGCTAGGCAAGAAGGTGAACCAAAGGAGACAAGGAGGAGGGATGAAACAGGGAGAAAGGGCTGAGAATAGCGTGGGCTGAGTGGCGGCGAGAGAGAAGAATGGGAAAGGAATAGGAAGGTAGAAGGAATGTTTTCGGAGGAAGACGGAGAAGGAGAAAATGGAATACAATGTGAGGGTACGGGGAAGGGAAGAGAGAGGATAGAAAGGGTAGGGAATGAAAGAGGCAGGGCGGTTAAGGAGGGGAAGGGTAGGAAATTAAAGGGGAGGAGAGAGACGGGTAGGTTAGTAAAATGTAGGGAAATAATGGGTATGGAGGGTACGGGTAGAGTGTCAAAGGGTAGAGAATGGAAGAGTAAGGAGGGAACGAGAAGGGAGGTGGGGGGGCAGCGACAGAAATGGCGATCGGGGTGTGGCCAAAGGGAAATATCGTGAAAGAGCGGGTTGGTGGGCGAGCTACGAGAGAAACAGAAGCATCGGGTAGATGACACCAGAGCAATAGAATTGGGTCCGACATGTGGTAAGAAATCGAGATGTGAACGGCGAGCCGGAATGAATGGACAGCTCTGAGAGCGTTGCCACTTTGGTGGCGAAGGAACATCGTTGAAGGCGAGAAGGAGGGCCGCAACACTGTGTCGTCGAATGACGCAGAGGTGAACAAATTGTTGAAGGCGGTGTTGGATAATATTTTCAAGCGGATGGGGGGGGTCAGAGAAGATGTTTCAGTGGTGCCTAGAGGTGAGGGTGTAGGCGGAAAGTGACTGTAAACTGTGCCGTGGATGGAGTCAGGAAGGTGTCCGAGTACGGTGTTGGGAACGGTGTGGGGGCGGTGTTTGTGTCGGTGTGGGGGAAGATGTGGGGGGCCGTGTGGGGGCGGGGTGGGTAGCGGTGTGGGGGCGGCGTGAGGGGGCGGTGTGGGGGCAGTGTGGGGGCGGTGTGGGGGCAGTGTGGGGGCAGTGTGGGGGCAGTGTGGGGGCAGTGTGGGGTCGGTGTGCGGGCGGTGTGCGGGGCGGTGTTGGGGCGGCGTTGGGGGCGGCGTTGGGGGCGGCGTTGGGAGCGATGTGGGAGGCGATGTGGGGAGCTGTGTGGGGGAGGTGCGGAGGAGATGCGGGGGCAGTTTCGAGCCGATATAGAAACCGACAGCGCGCTCGGTGGCTCGGGGACCGCCGCGAAAGAAGCGCCGGTGTCTGAGCAGCGTGGCGCGAGCAGCATTCGGCCGAAGTATCGTCGGCATTGGGAGGGGCGCTAGTGCGGCGCCGTGACAAGTCGGAGGCCGCCGCCGCTAATACAAGCGGGAATACATTACCCCAAGCTCCTCCGAGTTATTGTCCGGCGGGCAGCGTCGGGGCGCCCATTAGAGAAATTACGCCGTCGGCGCCGCGGCGTCGGGGCACCCATCACCCGCCGCCCCTGCCCGCACCGCGCCCCGCCCGCTGTCGCCGGCGCCGGAAGAAAAAAACACGTGTCGTCGACCCCGGCGAGGGGAGGGGCGGAGGCTGATGGGATCCAGTCACGCGTGCGACATTCCCCTTCGTCCCCCTCCCCCGTGGAGTGCCAATGCCACGCGCCGCCCTCTTCCCCTCCCCCTCGCCGCGTGGTTAGTGCGCGTTTAACTAACGCCCCGCGGAGCAAAGCACGTGGCCCCGCGTCATGTGCACGTGGCGGCGCGAGGCGGGCGGCTGGCAGGTGGCTTGCGGGACCGACGGCATTAAGAACTCAGCGTCTCTGCAAACGTTTAGATTCACTTATTGACAAATTATCGTAAGGTATGGTATTTGAATACGATATTATGGAACCATGAAACGTAACCGTTAGGATGACATTGTATAAGATGTTGCAATTCGAACATAATGACACCTTTTATCCACTTGATAGAACTTTTAATGTACTATATTTTTCATTTAAACATATAACAATTGACTATTCGGCTTCAAATGGTGACAGACAGACATTAGTAGTGATATGAGGCTTAAATACTTGCGCAACAATAATATTTCTGACGAAAATGATTCAGATTCCAAAATAATATTTCTTATGGAAATGATTCAATTTTGTAAATTTTACTTCATGTCATCAAAATCTCAAAGCCAACGAGAGCTAACTGAAGCGGAGTTTGCGAATACGACTACAACTTCTGACCAAAAATTGCAATTGTACTCGTAATTAGTATTTCCCTGCCCCGATACCGATGCCCTAATGACAAGTATGTAAAAGTAGTATGCGTTAAGTCAGAGCGGATAGTTCCTGTGCGAAATAGTGTATGCACGTTTCTATTCTTTTCAAATAATCAAAAAGAAATTGCCAATGACAGATAACACTAGCTCTATTAGAACTTTAGGCGAATGCTTTTCCTGGAAGCTCCTGAAAATAGAAGTAGCATTTAAAGCGTTTTTATTTATAAATTATATACATTATATTAATATAATTATTTCAATTCAGAAAAAATATTGGTGGTGAACTTTTCAAGAATTTAATGCAGACAATATTAATTATTTTTTAATTACTTCCCTACGTTTTGTCATTACTGCATTAACGACTTAATCGATCATAATTAATATATCTTATTTGAGAGACGTTTTCAATTTTATGCTACATTATTTGTATCCTGTGTCAAGATAAGATGCTATGGCTTTTAAGAAGAAATAAAGAACCTACAAAACTTTTTCTCTTTGAGAATAGGATAGGAAATAATTTTCATTCATTTATTTACACAATACCAAAAAATGATTCCAATCAACAAAAAATACTATCACAAAAGGAAGGAATTCTCCTATAATAACAACACGCTTTCCCATTCAGACGTAGGAACATTTTAGAGAGGCCCTTTCGCATCGGTTTCTAAGCGACAGTGCTCTTCTCAAAAAGAGCTCACCCCCGTCCCCCAGATTTTGGAAATGGCCGTGCTTCCAATTCCATTTAGAGTTTAATCTCCGATTGGAAATTATTTGCAGATGGACGCGTCAGGATGCGCACGTCTTAATGGGCTGTGTAACAGTTGCCGTAACTGAGGGGGGTTGAGAATTCTGGTTGCAAATAAACGGAAGTACTTCTGAAATGGGTCGCTCCATTCGATTCGTTGCGATTCGGTTCCTGCGAATCGACTCGAATAAAAGGCTGGCGCGTTGGCTTGGATGAGGGCCCACATAGCTTAGGAAATTGCGTAGCCAGGGGATTAAAGGGATACTGGTTTTAGAATTTATTCCAAGTTTCAATGTGTTAATGTGTTGTAAAGGAATGACATTTGTTTGCGACAAAGCATGTTTTTATACTACTTTCACGGTACATTCAAATGAACTCGTAATTATACTAAACCATGAATGTATAATACCGGAATAAAAGTACACTACAAAAACAAAACATATGCAAACTAGAAATTCGAAATAATGGGGAAAATCGAATTAATAATTACTCTCTGCATTTTCATAGCAAACAGATGACATTACACCATGGACTTCAACTGCAAAAACTTTTCTCTATATAGATTTTACTGCGCATTTGCAATGACTTGTAAGTCGGGCGTGCCCATTTGACCCAGTTCACACTTGGGGTGACTAAAATTTCAAACAAAAAGGTTAGACCCAAGTTCACCGTTCACACTTTTAAAACCATTGTCTTAAAAGAGAAAATAATTTCATTCTTATATTTCGATATTTCTGACAACTCTTCCAAAAGGGTGGGGGTTATTTAAAAATGTAATAAATCGTCCATAAGTCTCATTGTATATTACGGCAAAACAAAAACCAGGGAATTGAGAACATAGAACCATTTTTTCACGATATGCACGACGCAATCGTGCATCTACTGCAATATATATATATATATATATATATATATATATATATATATATATATATATATATATATATATATACTGCAATATATCGCGCATTGTGAGTTGACTGAAATTATTCCGTTTTTTAGGCGCCTCGACGGCTATCGTCATTATTCTCCTAAACGTGCTGAATGGTTTTACCGCAGGAGGTAGCAGACTTTCCCCACCGGATTTTGATATCCGACGGTGACCTATATATCAGTTGAGTGGCTTTCCTCATCCAGATATCTCCTATCAGCAAGACACCTCACTAGTCAGGACAAGCTCGAAGATCCCGATCGGTCTCCTGACATGTGTGGTAGTATAGTGCCCGTAAGTGTGTGGAATTAAGGGCTGAGGCTATGACAAGAAAGATGAAGGAAACATAGCACAGATCATGTTTACTACTACAACTTCAATGTACACCTGGTGTTGATGGGAATATCCACAGAAAACTACCGATCGGAACAGCGTACCGCTGGAATTCTCCGCCTGCTACTGCAGTGGCTGATTTCGACCTAGCTAGCTACGCAGATTGATTGTGCTTGTGTTATTTGGCTCGTATCATAATCGCAAAAATTCTAAATGTTTCGTTAATCCTTATGAGGCACTCGAAAAGAAATTTCAAATCGTGCAGTATCACCATCAAGTGTCTGATAAATCCCCAAATCAGTCATATCACCTTAGCATATTTTATACCGAGAGGATGACTTACTGTTTCTCGTCACCATTACAGACATCAACACCCAAGGAAATGTTAGAAGACGCTTACCGAAACATTATGTACAGAGCTTCATCGCATAGACTAAAATGCAGATACAAAAAAAAGTTTGCGTCACACCTGGGAGTCTCACGGCACAGAAGCTGCGTGTATGCCGGGAGCAACTGCTTCCTCACCCCATCACCCGCTCTCATCACTCCGCATTATTATCCCATCCTTCACCCGCCCGCTAGCTCGCTCGTCTCCGCCGACGCCGCGCTGTCGCCCCTCCCCCTCGCCTCGCGCTCCCAGCCTCTCGACTCGGCGGCCGGTTCGTCATCCAATCGCGCCAGAGCGACAGTCGATTAGCATCACAGCGCGCGATCGATTCCTCGATTCCCGGAATCCTCTTCGTCGACACCATCGACGGCGGCTGCGGCGGCGGCGGCCTCGCGGGACCGCCGGAGGCGAATCGCACCTCCTGGAGAGGGTGGGGGTGAGCGCCGAATCGGCGGAGGGGGGTGGGAACGGGGCGGGGAGGAGGGAGATGATGGCGAAAGCGGGAGCGGGTACAGGGGTTGGAGGGTCTGAGACGGAAGGGGAGTTGGGATGGTCGAGGCAGTAAGCTGCGGATGGGTGTGTGGTGTGGTCGTGGGAGTAGGTTGGGGATGCAGGCGTGGGCATACAAGTCTGGATTCAGGGTGGAATGGGAGGAGAGAATTGAGCGGAGTAGGGGTCGAGAACGAGCACAAACCGAAGATGATGGGAAAGCAAGAGCGTGGTAAGGGTGACGGGAGCAGTGGCTGGGACCGCCGATCTGGCGTGGACATTGACAATCTCGAAGCAAGATGAAGGGCAACGTGAGACGAGGCGGGGGCGAAATGAGAAAAATCGTGATTGAAGAGGCAGAAGTGAGTAGGGTCTCTTTTGGAAGAGAAGTCGAGGCAGATGGGGTGGTGAAACCAGGGCGCAGAGAAAGGGCATGCGCGAGGGGGGGAATCGGATGCAAAAGCAAGAGTGGAGACTACACCACAACAGGACGGCGTGGAAGAGTGGGCAGAAGGGCGGGCCGGAGATGGAGGAAAGCGCAGGCGAAGGGGAACGGGAAGGCAGGCGCGAGGTCAGAAGCGGAAACTGGGGCGGGGGCGGGGCGGAGCGGAGGCGGGGCGAAGGTGGGGGTGGGGGCGGAGGCGGAGGCGGGGGCGGAGGCGGGGGCGGAGGCGGGGGCGGGGGCGGGGGCGGGGGCGGGGGGCGGAGGCGGGGGCGGGGGCGGAGGCGGGGGCGGAGGCGGGGGCGGGGCGGAGGCAGCCCGTTGGGAGATAAACACGGCGAGGTCAGAAGTCGGAGCCGGGCGCTGGCTTCGTCGCCAGATTTACATGTAAATGAACACGCGCGAGCTCTGGCCCGGCGCCCGCCCCCGCTCCCGCCTCCACCCCCACCCCCGGTCGGCCGACTGCTCGCCAACACTGCGCGCCCCCGCTGACGCGCCACGGGGCGTCGTCCATGTTTCTCTACCAGACGACGCGATGCTGAGTTGCAGCGCGGGCGTCCACTCCTATCAGACGCTGATCACTGCCAACCGTATTCGTTTTCCGCCCCTGGGGCTAAAACTCCAAACCCGGTCGATCCAGGGAGAATGGGGAGACAGTGCTGGCTGCCATGGAAATGTAACGAGACTTTTTCGTCTCTTTCTCCTAACCCTTGAATACCATTACTGTTATCATTATTCACATTGTTGTGTGAACACAAACTAATAAATTAAATCTATATAAATGTACAAAGAAATTGAACTTACGAACGATATACATGCCTTGTAACTACTGAAGTTTACATCCCCGTCGATTATAAAAACATCAATTCTCATGACTAGTGGCTCTCCGACAGACGAAACACACCATTGTCTCTGACCATTCGCCATGTACGGAGAAGAATCCCCACAATCACTTTCATGTTGCCAGCTTTGCTTTTACACCATTAATCAAAATCATGCCTGTGTGACGTTCAGTGGTCCTGATCCTCTTGATCCGCTGCCAATGTTCCTCTTTGCATTCATCCCTTTCGTTGCAGCTTCTGACGTCATATAAACATCCTTTGTCAGCAAGTTGTGCGGTAATTTCTATCACTCGAAATTTCATTGTTCACCCTGAGATTAACGACGGTATAAAAGATTATCTAACTAGATATGAACTATACCAAAATATAGATACTAAAAAAGAACTATGCCACATTGACAATAAATTCCTCATAACACTGTAATTTAAACACGTAGATCACTGTAAAGTAAACATGCAAATTGTATTTTACCTAGTTTCAAGAAGGTATAGTGGGTCATTCATAATCAAGATTCTATGTGTGATGGCCAGGTATAATTAAAAAAATTCGCTCCATCGTCGCTCAGAGGCTAATTATTTCCTCTCGGGCGTTAAAAATCTTTATCTTTCTGTATGAACAAATCCTTTGCAACTTATTTTCCTGCCTCTAATACACACAGAACCTACAATATTGCTTGGCCGTACTGAAGGGGGCCATTGAGAGAATTTAATTTCCCCCAACAAGTCGTCGAAGCGGCGCGACATCGAGTCCTCGCGCACAGTTCCCGCCCCCGTCCTCGCTCTGGTCCTCGCCCCCGTCCTCCCCCTTTCAGTCGAAAGGCGCCGCCGGGCCGTCCGCAGCCGAGGACGCACCGCGGCCCAGTGTCGTCGGGCCCCGGCCGGGCGAAGAGCGAGTTCACCCACTTAGCCAGGTGGGATTTGGAGCGGCCCGTGTAATCACCGGGCCTCGAGAATTCGGGTTAATTACCGCCTTTCACGGAGCGCCCTCTTGCAGACACGTGACCGTCTCCGCTTCCCACACCCCCGCTCTCAACCGCTCGGGCCCCCCAGCCCCGCGGCGCATCCGACCCACCCGTTTGCTCTCGCTGCCGCTACCGCGCCTGCTACGCTCGCCCTCTCGCTCTCGTCCTCTCGCTCTCGTCCTCTCGCTCTCGTCCTCTCGCTCTCGTCCTCTCGCTCTCGTCCTCTCGCTCTCGTCCTCTCGCTCTCGTCCTCTCGCTCTCGTCCTCTCGCTCTCGTCCTCTCGCTCTCGTCCTCTCGCTCTCGTCCTCTCGCTCTCGTCCTCTCGCTCTCGTCCTCTCGCTCTCGTCCTCTCGCTCTCGTCCTCTCGCTCTCGTCCTCTCGCTCTCGTCCTCTCGCTCTCGTCCTCTCGCTCTCGTCCTCTCGCTCTCGTCCTCTCGCTCTCGTCCTCTCGCTCTCGTCCTCTCGCTCTCGTCCTCTCGCTCTCGTCCTCTCGCTCTCGTCCTCTCGCTCTCGTCCTCTCGCTCTCGTCCTCTCGCTCTCGTCCTCTCGCTCTCGTCCTCTCGCTCTCGTCCTCTCGCTCTCGTCCTCTCGCTCTCGCACTCGTCCTCTCGCTCTCGTTCAACCGCTCTCCACGTCTCTCTCTCTCTCTCTCTCTCTCTCTCTCTCTCTCTCTCTCTCGTTGGCCTCCATGCTCTCACCCTCCCATTCCCGTTCGTCTCCTCGTTCTCGCATGTTCTCTGGCTCCTTGTTTTTCCGCTCTCACCTGCCCTCTCAATCTCGCTCGCCCGCCCACTTCCCCTTGCCTTCCCTCTCCCTTTAACCCGCTTGCGTCTCTTCGCCGGCTCTCATACCTCATATGATTTCCCACATGATCCTCGTCCTTTATGGCCTCTACTTTTCTGCCCCCAGTTGATGACCATCTCCGCCCTTGTCTTCGCTCTGTTCCATCTCGCTTCTAACTCATCCTTACTAACGATCCACTCCCAGCCTTCAATTCCCATCATCCGTCCCACGTCCCCACTCCCGCCGCCTGTGTACCGACCTCGCCTCTTCCCGTCCTTTCCGTTCGCCACTTTCCTTGTCCGTTCCCGACGGTTCCCAGAGTAGTCATCGCATTGCCGCCTCGACACAATTCGGACCGCAACTGCCGCCGAGTTCTGCGTCACTTCCTTCCTGTACTTGTTCCGTGCGTGCTCACATATCCGGTCACCCACTTCTTTCCCTCGCCTCCCTTCGTCCTCCGATGTCGGTGCAGAGGAACACTACGCGTATAATCATACACCTCTGCCAAGGCCGTGCAGGCTTGCCCCTGTCACGTCGCCTTGCCCCTGTCACGTCGCCTTGCCCCACATCACGTCAGTAGCCACCCCGAGCAGATCCGGTATTCCACTTCACCCCAACTTGCCGCATCCTCATAAGATCGCGTTCCATTAATGTCCCTGTCCTTGGAGTAAAAACTCGATCTTCGATTCATAATCCGTGCAAATTTTCCAGTTCTACAAGGTCCATTCCCAAGTTGTACTCAACATCTCAGGGTCGGCTCCACCAAGGAAACCATGACACAAGGTTCCTGTCTCCGGTACTGTTCGGCCCTCATAACTTCACAAGGTGCACATTCATCTTTATTCCAGCTCCCGTGCAGTCCTCGTCCTTCCAAGCTGCCCGTATTCACCAGGTACGGCCCTGCATGATCCCGCCCCATTTTACTCCCCGTCCGCGCAAGTTTCCCGTCTCTAATCCTGCAGTGGTAACGTGAGATTTTGAAGTAAAAATGGTAACATCGGGTGTCTCCTGATCCCCAAACTATTTTCATGATAGATGATCAATTAGAAAAAAAAATAATATAATTTTCGTCTATTACGATATTAACAATTTTGTCTGTGTAATTAAACACATTATTAAGAATTCAGTTGCCAAACAATTCTGATAATACATCACGAAACCATCTAACATTTCTCTAATTGGAGTTAATTTGTCTACCAGTCTTTGCTGTACGCGTGTTGGTACATAAAAGCATGTTTTGAAGCAAAACTTAAATATTTTTGAAATTCAAAGTACGATGGAAACTTTCAAAACTCCTATCCTGCACATTCCACAATTCAACAAGATTTTGATACCCTTATTACACGGATCCAGACAAAAGAAGTAGTCCAACCACTGACTTTATTTCCTCTTCGTCAGTTATTTAGGTGCTGTGATCAATTTTATACATTTCTAAGTCCATTTCAGTTTTTATGTTTTTGTGACATCTGTAATTCTCTCAATAATATCTAAATCAATAAACAAAGAAAAGCCTTTAGTATTTTGCAACTGAGGACACACTGCTTTTTTCCCCGGACGGTAACGATATTTTGTTTCCGCTTTCAGCAAAAGTTGACATATTCTTCCACTCCGTTCTTAACATATAAAGTGACCTAAAATGTCCATAGCACTCAGTATTAACTGCACAGATGTATCCTAACGTAAAAACACAGCATGCAATATGTTCCGAAAGTACTATAGTTTACGAGACTGAAGACATCTTTGCTAACGTGTGCGGGCGTCCCTGGGCAACCCAAACAAAACAACAGCTTGCCCCACGTATAAAATTCACTAAATTTGCAAACTGAAAACACACTAAATATCATTATTCCAAAATAG
Organism: Gryllus longicercus; assembly: GCA_038098605.1. Lineage (NCBI taxonomy): Eukaryota > Metazoa > Arthropoda > Insecta > Orthoptera > Gryllidae > Gryllus > Gryllus longicercus. The sequence continues at coordinate 350,563 of JAZDUA010000873.1, read as the reverse complement.
AAAGGTACTAAAACAATGGTGAGGGTAGGAAACGTGGAAAATACCACAAGTGGGAAGGATCGCAGGAAGAAAGGATCACAGACCCCCGCGCCACCACTGCCGGGTTAAAGAGCTCGCGGTCACGCATGATCACACAACGCCCCTGTCCCCCGCAACTTCCCCGACTCCAGAAGGTATCTGTCTTCACTACGTCATCGTCCTCCAAAGTCCCACTTCTGCACACTATCCGCACCTTTACATCATCCCTGCGCCAGCAAAATCATCGCCCTTAAAAGGTTGTTTCTACCCAGGTTCACCATTCTCGCTTGACTTAGAGCTTCTCCCGGCTCGGGCTGTGCCCTGCTGGTGGGAGACATCAGGCTGGAGAAAACCCCGCTAGCCGACGGTAGGTCGGTGCCGTATCTCGGCGCACAGCAGGGGGAAGGTCACCGCCACCTCTCGAGGAAAAAGCATGCACTACACGTTCGGGACTAATGACCTTAGCAGTTGAAGCGCTCGGGATCACTAAAAATCAATCCATCCCCGCTCGATCCCCGAGCTTACGAATTACGTGTCCCCATCCCCTCCACTCCGTCTTCCCAAGCCCCTCCTCCACCCTCAAATGATTTCCGGCCACGCACCCGGCTTTGCACCCGTCTCCACAAGACGTCCTGCCCCCGCCAGACGCCCCATCCCCACCCCCCTTCGCTGCCCCGCCATCCACCCCGTCGCTCCCACCGGTGAAAGCCGCGCCGCGCGCAGGAAGTTGCGAACTCCTCCGGGTCGAAGCCAAACCTCCGCCCCCGGCGACCGCAGCGCGCCCGCCCCCGCGGGACTCCACACTCGTCAGCGAGTTCTCGGCGCCGCCCCCGCCACGTCCCCCCCCGCCATTCTAGGGCGCTGGCGAAGGTAATTATCATCCACGGCAAGCGGGTTCGGACTCCGGTGTGGTGACCCTGGATCACGGACCACAAAGGTCCTACCACTAAGGTTCTAGAAATGGGGACAGAATGGGTTTCTGATCATTTATATATACCTATTGTGATGATTCTCACAATCTATCTGGTTAACATAATTTAAAAAATCAGTTTTAAGGAATGTTTAATATGTTTACGATGGTAAAGTATTGTGGTAAATACTATATTAAAAAATAATGCATTACATAAAACTCGTACATGAAACAATTGTTAAGAGCCTTGTTAAATTATTAAGAAATACAAAAACAAGTGCTTTCGTATCTCCATCAAGAGAGGTCAGTGTAGTAAAAGCAATGATAATACATTCTTAAAGAATATTAACTTTTTTTCAAAATATTCGTATATTTCAAAATGATATCCGTTTCTTACTGCAACTCCACAGATAACCTGGTAACAAGTAATAAGTTTTAAAGCTGAATATTCCAATATTTATTCTTCAAGAATTTTCTGTTCCAGTATAACGAATCTTCAAATTTTGAAAATACCCAGGGGCTTCGAATATATTTACAAAATCGGAGAATTTTCGAGCGAGGTCGCATCTATGGGTGTTTATTCAGTTTGAATACAAAATCCTAATTATTGTTTGGTTAGTGTTGTTCACATACATTAAGTAGACGGCCAGACGGCCAGACGGCCAGACGGCCAGACGGCCAGACGGCCAGACGGCCAGACGGCCAGACGGCCAGACGGCCAGACGGCCAGACGGCCAGACGGCCAGACGGCCAGACGGCCAGACGGCCAGACGGCCAGACGGCCAGACGGCCAGACGGCCAGACGGCCAGACGGCCAGACGGCCAGACGGCCAGACGGCCAGACGGCCAGACCGACAGACGGACAGACCGACAGACCGACAGACGGACAGACCGACAGACGGACAGACCGACAGACGGACAGACCGACAGACGGACAGACCGACAGACGGACAGACCGACAGACGGACAGACCGACAGACGGACAGACCGACAGACGGACAGACCGACAGACGGACAGACCGACAGACGGACAGACCGACAGACCGACAGACCGACAGACGGACAGACCGACAGACCGACAGACCGACAGACCGACAGACCGACAGACCGACAGACCGACAGACCGACAGACCGACAGACCGACAGACCGACAGACCGACAGACCGACAGACCGACAGACCGACAGACCGACAGACCGACAGACCGACAGACCGACAGACCGACAGACGGACAGACGGACAGACGGACAGACCGACAGACCGACAGACGGACAGACGGACAGACCGACAGACGGACAGACGGACAGACGGACTGACCGACAGACCGACAGACCGACAGACCGACAGACCGACAGACCGACAGACCGACAGACCGACAGACCGACAGACCGACAGACCGACAGACCGACAGACCGACAGACCGACAGACCGACAGACCGACAGACGGACAGACGGACAGACCGACAGACGGACGTTTTGGAACAAACAACTTTTTCGCTATCAAAGGACGTGTTAGAGGCAGTAATTTACTACATTTTAGAAGAAAATGTATCTACTTATTCTGAACAAGGCCTCATAGTTTTTCTGGTTAGTTACGCGTGATTTAAGTGTTTCTGTACCTCCTTTCCAGGTGTTCCTCAAATAGAACAAATGTCCTGATGTTCATCAATTATAATAAACCAAATAATCAGCATTTTTATGAGACACGTATTTCTATTTAACGTATGTATTTTTTTAGAAACCGTTAATATATTTCAGAGGCAAAGGACTTCTAATTTTTTTAATCGATTATTTTGTTGCGAAGTCAAGGTTTATATATGTTAGTCCGAACGCCTCACACTAACATATACACATATTTATTAATAAGCCAATGAGAGTACTTCTATTACCTTTTAAGACAAGCTTAATTTCACTGTAAAGACAGATGACGCAAAACATATCATGAAAATTAGCATTAAATCGCGCCCGCATGCAAGCTCTTAAGAAATACATCCTTGTGTTTCTTTTTGCAATGAAAACGTGCGTCGTTCGGTTGCGGTTCTCCACCGGATCTGTCTTCAGAATGTCGCTGCAATAAGAGGCTCCCAACGCCGCCCCAACCAGTACTCCAGCAACTCGAGGGAGAAATGGAAGAAGAGAATGTTCCATTGCCCAGAGGTGCGCTTCAACCAGTACTCCAGCAACTGGAGGGAGAAATGGAAGAAGAGAATGTTCCATTGCCCAGAGGTGCGCTTCAACCAGTACTCCAGCAACTCGAGGGAGAAATGGAAGAAGAGAACGTTCCATTGCCCAGAGGTGCGCTTCAACCAGTACTCCAGCAACTGGAGGGAGAAATGGAAGAAGAGAATGTTCCATTGCCCAGAGGTGCGCTTCAACCAGTACTCCAGCAACTCGAGGGAGAAATGGAAGAAGAGAATGTTCCATTGCCCGGAGTTGCGCCTACAGCCGAACCTACAACAATAGTTATTGCAGCTGCGTGTCCGTCGGGTTCAGGGGAACAGGCTTGTGTTGGAGCCTCGCCAATCCCTCCTGTACACGACCCTCCACCACTATCGCCAACGGCTGAGAATCCTGATGAAGGAAGAACATGAGATCAAGAAAATTCAGAAGGAGGTAATGCCGTGAAAGAGAAGTGAATTTTCAATTTTATTTGGAAGAACAAACTTTGCCAGACCATCCGGAAGTAAATGAACATTCAACTAGTTTTCATAAAAAATCTAATCTCAAAAAAAAAAAAAGTGCCTGTCGGTTTGACACACTTCTCACAAGTTTTCAATAATGTTCGTCTTTCATTCTCAATAATGTTCATATTTTATTCTCAATAATGTTCATCTTTCATTCTCAATAATGTTCATCATTCCAAAAGTATTTTATGTTCATAGTCTGCTATTTTAACAACAAAAAATGTAATTACGAGAAGATTTATGTTTACTAGAAATAAAATCAGTATGTAACGGGTATGTTTTTTTGTTTTGTTTTCATACTCATCAACAATACTTAGTTCACATTCAGTAGCTTTACAAATAGTGTTCAATTGTTTCTAGACAACGAATATATCAAACAACAGAAATAGTGTCACCCAGCAAAGTGGTAAAATGAGGTAAGTGAATTCTTTTAATATAAAATTCAGTCTGCTAATTGAATTTGTGCTTACATCATAAAATCCGGCGGAAATGCGTGTGAAATAAAAGAAAGACATGAGTTTGGTTTAGTGATTGAAATCAGTTACACACAGTTGGCAAAAAACACCCGCAAGGTAAATATTAACTCTGTGAGATATTTCAAATACTTGCCTCTCTTTGCAAAAACCAAAGAACACCTCAATAACCTGTTTATGTTATTATATTCAGTATATTTAGAAAAATCTGTACCCAAGGTTTAAAGAAAATGTCTGCAGCAGTTTTCGATAAAAATGAGTTTTATAATTGTCCACTTTCATTATTCCACATTAATTAAAGAACTAACTGTTGAAAACAAATTTCATTTGAAAAAACAATCTCTACCTTTCATAAAGGAGATGAATGACGAAGCTTAAAAAAATTCGAATTTTGCAATTTTCAAACGATTACAGTTAACAGAGAAAAATAACCTCTGGCAGGATTGTAAGTGTATTTTAGATTTTCAAAAAAGATTAAAAAAATACTGTTTGATTTCGCAGAAAATGTTGATTTTGTCTCAAGTGCCTTATGTGAAGTACTCCAAACAATTAAGGAAATGAATTTAAATTGCAGTGACACCAGATCAATTGAGGAATATTTATTTTGGAAAAATTCTGAGAGTATTTTAGGCTGGTGATGTTCACAGATGGATTAACAGATAGACGGACGGATCGGAGGACCAAGAGATAGATGGACGTTTAAAATACCATTTTACGTTGCGTTTTTACGTCGCGTATTTCAGTTAAAAAGTTTAATTCCATTACCATCCAGAAAAATATATTTTTTCGCAACATGCCTATTGTTTCCATACTATGTACATTACTGTATATATAGATTCGTATTCAAGAAAGCAAAAATTTCTGTGATAAATACCGCTACCGACGCCGTCACCCCTGCATTGCGTTATATACTACTTCAAATTTTGTGTTTATTTAATGACGAGAATATGCTTCAGACACCATTCGTGGTCATGGTTTATTTACAAGTTTGCATTAAGAAAACTGAAGACAGAATTACTCTGTATAACAATAATATTGAATTCAATGTCAGGAAGATTGGCAAAAGTCACTTAAGGCATCAATTGCAGTGCCGCTGACCGGGAGGTCCTGCGGTTCGAGTCGCAATTTTCGCAGGGTTTTTGGCACTAGCTGGAGAGCTAGGTCGAGATCAAGCATTTCCTCCCATTTTTTACATTTTGTCCTGTCAGCTATGCTAGAAGCCTGGCGTTGCAAAACGTATGTCAAATGTCTAATGAATCAAACATATTTTATATAGCAACGTTGCCGCGCCACCAATCTCACAACCGCAAAAAAAACACAACTACCTTGTATGTTACCTCCATACGGGATATGAACTGGTAATATTTGCAATTTTAATCGTCGTAAAAAACACTTGCAGGTATGCAGAATGTGAATAGTTACAATTCAATACATCTACATTTTATACGCTTCTCTTTGCTAATATGCATAAAAATGCATATAACGGATCACCTGTTAGCTGCTATTTACTATTATTCTCTAATACTAATATAACATCACTCTATATTAGTTACAATAAATCTGTCACAAAATCTTCTACAATTACATTTAATTCCTCCACGTATTTGCACCATTAAGGCAGTGAATGTGCAAAGACGAATACACATGTGCATTCGCTCTTTAACATTATTCAGAGTTCTGGTTTTCTCCGTATTCACTTGGCGTTCTTAAAATTCAAAAGTAATGCTGTATGAAAATGTTTGCAAATTTATTATTAAAAGTACAGTAATACTGGTGAAATACTTCACTTCTTACGTTAAATGCAGCATCATAATTGACAGTTCTGCGCGTGTTTCACATGTTCCTGAACAATCAGTATTTCCAGCCACGTTGAAGAAAATTATCGCGTCGAGGAGTAAAAATTGGGTAGTGAGATATAATCAAGGCACCTTACATAGATCTATTTAGATGGTGCTCGTTTAATTCTTGAATACCTGCTAAGATAGCAGCTCTAAAACACGCAAAAACCGTTTTTAGAAATTTCTTAGACATTTCTGCCCCAACGCAAAAACAAATTATTACTTCCCCGCCAGGGGGCTGATACACGTCGAATGACACCTCATATGTGTCTATTGGTGCGCGAGAAGTGGTCTAGCCGTGAGTGACGGATACGCACACACGCCGAACTCACACTCGCAGTTACACAAATACTGTACAGGGATTTTTGACGACTACAATACACGTCTGACATCTTTCATGGTCATAATTTCATGTATAAAATTGCATAAAGAAAACTCAATGCATTATTAGTCTGTACATTAAATACTCTCATTTCTATAGCAGGAAACCAGTTTTACGTAAACCTATAATTTTCAAACTAATTAAAGATATTTTTGATATAAAATATAAAGATAATTTTTTAATAATGTATATTGACAACTTAGACTTCTCCGGCCGGAATCAGTTTATCAGATTGGCTGTCCGGGAGATGCCTCTTTCCAACCGTCTTGCTTGTGGTTTTATCAGCCGTCTTGCTGCGACGTTTGTCAGGGAGAAATGCATTGAACGTTTTAAAATGACTGGAAAGCAACAAATGAATAATGTTTGTAATATATCATTGCAATGTAAAATTATGTTACGATTAATTGGAGTTCATTTATTAACTTATTTTCATTAATACAGCTATGTTAAAATTTTCACTTTAAATGATAAAAGAATTTGCCAATCCTTCAACACAACAAAATTCAATGAAGAATGCGTATTTCAAAATACAGAAAACATTACTCGTTAGAAATTCCAGTCTCGGCTCCAAACGTCGCCTTTAGGGAAACATCTCACTCGTAAATATTCCGTTCTTACGACGTAAATTACTATTTCCAACGTCCCTGTACAATATAAACCCGAATTACAAATGTCAATGGAAACTAAATTTACTCCAAAACAAAAGAATGTACTCAGAAAGACGTTCTACTGCTCACTAACGTTATCGCGCCCTCCTCGGAACCGACTACCACAGCGCTGTGTACTTTAGCAATGAAACCTTGAGTCGGACGGTCGCGTCTATGTCCCGCCGCATTTCCGGCCACGCAACTTCCCCCGCCGGAAGAGCTCCTTTCGCCTCCGATACCGCTTAGTTTAACACGTTGCAGGAAAAATTTACTTCCGGGGGATTCTATCCGTTCTTTCAATTTCGGAGACTCTACTAAACAATTTTAGCCCATTTGTAATGCCTCAACAAATGAGTACAATACAATAATACAAACAATACGAGTACAATGGGGATTTGTTGTTAGGTCCTCATAACGCCAGTTCGAAAAGAATGTTTGGAAGTAGCGGCATTCCGAAGACTCGAAAAGAACACAAAGTAATTAAGCTAAAAATAAAATTCTTACAGATTCTTATCACACGTTCTCTCGTGTGATTCAACTATCCTTCCTAATTATGCTGATTATGATTTAATGTACTTCATAATTGTTGCGTAGAAATTTAGTGATGACTAATAACCGTTTTCCGATTTCAAAGTCACACTTTATTTTGCCGTTGACAATTTCAGTTGGGGTCACAAGTGTGATTAACCCGTGAGTCCTCGCATTAGATCTGAACGACAATTTTATGTTCCTGAATTATTCCGACGCATTAGTCGTCCTATATTTGATGCATTCCTTGATTGTACTTTTCTGAGAACGCCTGGCCTTCTACTTTAATCCTTTCACTGAATCTTTTCCCGTGAGCATGTTAACACTTGAACGTTGCGCTGCGCGATATTTGTCGAATACGTTGCGTGCACGGGTGCCAATGCACTGAGATCATGACGTAAGCGGTACGTGTCATGACATTATTTTCAACAGTGTCTACGAGAAGTGTATTCAAAAAATGTAATCCTTTGTCTTATCTAAGATCGACTGTCACAGTTTCTACCTAAAGAGAAAGAAGATGTGCAAGGGACGTCTTTAGGGAAATGAAAAAATGCAAACCTGCAACAAGAGAAACTTTAAAAAATGAAATGAATGAAAAACTTTTTAAAAAAGGTAAAATATATAATTTTAGAACATGCCAAAACCGTTTGTGGAAATTGTATTTAATATTATATGGTATGGTAAGATGTTTAACGATTTTGAGTGTTGTCAATTTTTACATTTCTCACCAAAATATTTAGGCGAGATTTCTGCAGTGCAGAATTCGTTAACACTTGCATGGGGGACATGTAAAACTAGATAAAATAGAGCTTCAGATAATTCATATTCACAATCATCGCAGCTATATCTGAGAGATACATTGCGGGCACCTATTGCGTGGGTCTACCTATTCCGGGTATTCCTGGGATAAAGAAATATAACTTAGGCAACAATCATTATATCCGTGATTGGACCGTTATATCCGTATCATTTTCTTCATTAGCGCTTGTTCTGCACTGGAAACGGTACCATACTGATTATATAATTATACACCCCGACGCTATTAAGTGAAGCACATGGACATACCTCATGCGAAAGCGACATTGTTACAGTGCTACCGTCAGTCACGTGATCCGGGTCGAATATCAGACATTACAAATGTGATTAGACTCCCCATATTATTCTAGAGCATAGTAGTGTACTTTATAATTCATGGCGATCACCTAAGTGTGCAACAGAAATTACCTTTGTAGCAATAATATTTCGTCTTAGCGAGAATAAACGTTTTCTTTGAAATGACTTGCACTGTTGGTCAGATAGTCGTAAATTCTGGTGACGCACGGAGAAAAGATACTGATAAAGACAAGTCAGGTGAGGAAAAAATACATCGAGTTGACTGCACTCACTCCATCACAATTGGAAAAGGAAACAGTCATCTTGCATTATTCATTATTTCAGCAAACAGTTTCCTCATAGTTTCCTTCATGATATTATCACACACGTCATGCTTGTAAGTTCCAACGATCACGGTGCGGTTTTGCGCTGCAATGGAGTCATTAGAAAAGAATGGCGAAATACTTTCACAGCAACTTCCGTCGCCGCAAAGCAAACAATCACACATGCTATCAGCACTTTCTTAATCTTTCTGGAGAAATGGACTCCCGGACGTTGCAACTCTTCTGCTGGAAGTGGATATGATACTGTTGAAGTTACTTAAGTAGTGGAACGTAAGGTATTCTTTGGGTTCTTCTAAATCAGGAATACTCAATCGGAAGATTTCGGGCAAGCTGCTCGAGGGCGCTCGCTGCATGGGTCGGCGTACCATTCGCCTTTTGCTAGTCTAGAGCCGATCACGCCCGAGCGCTCTCCTCCTCTCCCCACCCGGAGAACTGACAACGGGCCACCCCGATTGACCGACAATAAACAAGCCTGGGTACGCTATATGCCCCCCCCATTAGGCAGCCCTGACCTACAATACTAAAAGTAGGTATCAGCAAAATATCTCATGTGTTAGATTCTTTGGCTGTCCGGATGACGCCACTACATAGACATTATTACTGACGTTCTGGTTGTCATACTGCGACCTTTGTTGGAATAAAATGCGTAAGCGGGCCACTTGCGTGTTTTCTAGGGTAGAGCCGATCATACCCGAGCGGCGCTCCTTCCCTCCCTGCCCTGGTGGGCTGCCTCGATAAGCAGAGTATAGTACTAGATCGAGTATACTCGACAAACTGGTATACTGAATGAGAGTATACGTCTAAGACTCTCTTGGAATCAATTTAATAGATTTGCATAAAATTACAAATTATCTGGCAGATACCCACGTTGTCGCTATTTTTCATGCAATTACAAAATGTTTGTTTCTCGTTCTACAATCACGATTCTGAAGAGATTTTTTTCTAATTTACGGTGAAAATAAGAAATTGAAAAACAGTTGATGAACGAAGCATTTTTCCTTTTCCGTGTATTTAAAAGCTCATTAAATTTATTCAAGTGCAGCGATATAGTTTTGTTTGCTTTCTTCATCTACACACAGAGACTTCCGGTAAAGAACAGAAATATTGCAAGACGCAAAGGAAGCACAGACATTGACCTCAGTGTGATGATCACAGATACACTGGTTGGTAAAATGTCTTCTATCGACATTTTAGCAATCAGTGTTTAATGTATCAATGGTATTGCTGCGTAGTAGTAATGCTAATTTATATGAAACAATGTTCTTTCTTGAAAAAACATTGGTTCATATGTATTTTATTAATGATAATATTTCACATCGTCTTTAATATAAAGGGATCTGTTTTATTTTCCTTTCAAAGCCAGAATCCAGTTAATTTAGGGTATGGACCAAATTGGCCAACATTTCACAAACGAGCAAATAGAAGATTCCTCAAGCTCACATTTGGATTTTTAAACGTGATGTATCTCACTTCTTGGATTGTTCTAAAGTATGAAAGAAAATATGATTATAATAAGAGGTACTGCGTTGTACAACACACGTGATTCCGTAAAACGTAAGCACTTTTTAGAAATCAATAATATATTTAGTGACAATTTCCATGCATATATTTAATGTTCTGAATGTCATTCTGCTTGCCAATTTTATATTTATTGATAACATAACATCCCACATCTAGTAACATTGATAATATTAAAAGTCCAATGAATGGACAGACTGAAGCCCTTTATTATCAATACTATGTGATATCTCGATTGTCTGCATTCACCAGAATTATAAATGAAGTATAAAGAGAAAATCATATTAATTACTTAGTTTTAAACTTAAAGTAAATGGATGTTTTTTTGGATATTTGTTCACCTCAAACCCAACTTAATAGCAATTAGATTGAACGTCTCAGCAAAAGATTTGTTCGTACATAGAATATGAATAAATACTTTTAGTTTTTAAGGAAAATAATACTTTTAGTTTTTAAGATAAAATTAATTTGATTCTAAAAATGCGCATGAAGCAAAGTACATCACGAGCTGTAAGAAAAAGTATGCGTGCTTCCAAGGACTGCAGTGCTCTTTTTTTTGCGCAATGCAAACACGAGTCGGCCGGTAGCGGTTACACACCGGATTTGCAATGAGAATATCCGTCGCAGAAAGCGCTGTCCGACCCCACTCCGATCAGTTCTTCAGCAACCTGCGAGCGAAATGGAAGAACCGTCGGCTAAGTTAGGCACAGAAGAGGAGACCGCCACTTCGCCTCCCCGCAAAATGGAGGAACGGACGGCTATAGAGGGCCCAGGAGATGGGCCTGGACCGGATTGGACCAGACCTGTCTGTTTGAGGGGTCCACATGTGACAAACTGCGTTGAGACCAAACCCATCCCACCCAGATTCGATTCACCGCCAGCATCACCAACAGAGAAGGTCCCTGATGCAGGGAAATCAGGCGATGAAGAAAATGCAGAAGGTGGAGAAACTTTGAACGGGTAGTGAATTTTCAATTTTATTTGGAAGAACAACATTTTGCTAATTTATCCAACGACCCGTAGACGAAAGTGGATATCTAACTGGCTTTTAGTAAAATATCTGATCTCAAACATGCAAGTAACTGTTGATATAATGCATGTCTAAGAACTTATCATTCAAATTTATTACTATTCTCACAAAGATATTTTCTGTGTGTATGCTTTCCTATTACATGTACTACCTATAAATGTGTATATGTGAAGAGAAGATTTACTTGAAATAAAATCAATTGTAACATATATACTTGTTTTTATTTAATACTCTGAAAGTTATTAATGGCATTTGGTTATTTTTATGTCCCCTGTATGAATAATATTTGTTTCTAAACAAGTGATGTAGTACCGATTACTGAAGAAGTGACACACCGCAATAATTTTCTTTAAGTCTTTTTCGAGGTAAGTGCACAAAATTCAATCGGTTACTTGAATGCCTAAGTAAAACATTACAACATATGGATAGTCGTTTAATATATTAGCAAGTAATACCTTTGGTTAGGAGAACTGAAAAAATATAAACAAATGGCAACAATAGAGGTCATCTACGAGTCGTAAATTATTTAAATGCGATCCTTATGAATCTGTAGACAAGAGATAGGAACGAAATATTTTTTTTAATGATTACACTTATGAATGCTATCCTCCACTTCCCACGACTTCACTTTCTAGTTCAAATCAAAACTCACTTAAAATTATTCTCGGTTTCTCTCTCGTTTCAAATTACATTTCTAATAAATGCAGTGAATAACGGTTTCTCACAAATCATCCGTCACAATATTTCTCTAAGTTACAAATATTGTCATAGACTTTGAAAATTCAATTTTGAAACCTCCGAAAAGGCAGTACATTATGTATTTTAATCCCTGTGAAGGCGAATTTTGTTTACCGTCAGTTGTTTATTGAATTTAGATCATGGCGGAAAGAGATGGATGAGCTATTGTGCGTCGCCTTCAACCAATGAGCGTCAGGCACAAGTTCGTGTCACAATATTAGCGGCAATTTTAAATGCCGCCAGATACCAAAATTATCGCCTTGTTAAAGTCAGAAACAGATGTATGAAGCATTCATTTTAAATATTGCATCTTGTATACTTTGATCGTGTTAGTTCTGGTTGGTAATCATTGAAAAGTGTTACTTAATGCCACTTTCAAAATGTTTCTCAAGGCTTCTCGCTCTCCATACGACACGACGGCCAGCGTCTGGTCTGGCTTCTCAAACGAAGTGTCCGTGCTGTGGGTAAGTAGTTCGTGACGCAAACTGGTGCTGGGTAGAACGAACAAAAAACGGTGCGCAGGACCAAGTCAGCCATATTTTTCCACCATAATTTAGATAACGTAGTCAATTAGTCGTTATTTAGATGAGAAAATGTATTCAGAATAAAAAATTAAAGAGTTATGGCGTTTATAGTCTAAAATTAATAAATTAGACCAAAGTAATTAGTCCGATGTTAATTTTCTATTAAATGAAAATATAATAATAATGAATATAACAATTTTCATTGGAAATATGGGCTTTCATTGTATGTGGTAAAGACACACTAAAACTAGTTTCTCAGTGAATTACGTGTTAAAAATACCTATTTAAAACCATAACGGCCTTAGTTGTATATGCACTTAATTTGTTTACTTCTTTCCCCTACGCGTATTATACAGAAAGTTACGTAATGTAAAAATGGTAGTTTGTCTCTGACGATCAGTAATTTTTTTATTTTTCGAAACCTGTAAACAATGCTAGCGACTAATGCAATTCATATTTGAATGAATTTGATAACCTGAATGATAATTATGGATGTTGTTGCGGCCTTTAGAATTCGAAACAATTGCTTTTTTTTATTTTTTTCACATGAAGTCGTACTTGTTCAAAATGTTCAAACATATGAGTTCAATATTTATCAGTTTGATAATAGTGAGCACTGAGTATGAAATCAATTACCACCCCCCAAAATTTCCTATTCACATTCGCAGATCCCCCCTCTGGGCAGACCTGGGTGAAATTCCTATTCGGTTATGAAATCTAACGAGATACCAATTTGTTGTCTTTTTTTTCGCGTATAGGCGAATTCGGACCACGCGTGTATCCTGCTTCAGCAGGTGCAAGTACCTTTCTGGGGGAAGGGATAAGGATTTTAATTGAATCCCGATTTTTATCCCGCAAGGTTGTTAGCTCTGGGGATCTGGGTGATGAGATTATGATGATGATGTTGATGATGATCGTGAGGGATGAAAGGATGGTACACTCATGTAGACATACACAAATTCACACATGCCCGAGGTGGGACACGAACCCGCGGCCCTAACGATCTCAGCCATCTGACCGGCAAATTGGTTGTCATTAATAATCAATATGATTTTTGTTCAAACAAATCATTCCTAATAAACAAAAATGTTTTTTCAGTATATCTAGGGATTCATTTTCGTGTTGAAAACTATTTCATGTTTTAACGGCTCTCACTAGGCGTCCTTTATCTACAGGATGAATGAAGCTCTGGAACGTTTCCCAGTCGTCAAGACTATGAGTGCAAGAAGAGAACGAACACAAGAAAATTATGATGCCAGTTCTCACACCTTAAAGCACATAAAATGTGAAAGGGTGATTTTGATGAATGGATAATTATTTTTTCTGCGATAAGAATGATAACGAAATAATTGTGGAATGAGACAGAGGTTACAGATGGAACATTAGTAACCATTCCGAATTGTCCACCACAAATTTCAAATGTATCACCTGAGATTTGAAGCTACTGAAGAATTGCAGATAGGATAGGTATAGATTCTTTGTGGTCCGCTCCCACCCCTCTCTGATGTGGTTCCTGTACCCATCCCCACAGTTTAATACTCTTACAGAGTGGTAAAACACTAATTAATGAATTTAATTTAGAAAATATGAAATAAAATAATCGTTGTTTATTTCTCGAACATTACAACAAGATTGTCATTGTCTAGAACGCAATTAATAAAAGATATTTGTAATATTCTAGTGAAATACGCTTATGATTTACTTGAGGTCACGTAGTAATTTTCATAGGTATATAATTAACGGCTTTCACGTTACACGACCTTGTCAATTTTACATGACCAAGCTCAATAAATGATGAATTTTTAAACGCATAAGAAAAAATATGTTACGTATGATTATCTTATAATTACGGTTGAAATTAAATAATAAATATTTTGTCAATTAACCTATATAATATAAATTCAAAGAGAAAATAGTGTGAACTGTTTAGGCATTAGTGTTGATCACCCACAGAAAGACGGACAGTCATTATGCTGTTTATCAATTTTCAAATTCCAAGAATATGGAGATTGTCTTAACAACGAGTTAGAGAAAGTAATTTATTTCGCAAAGGAACAAGATTTATCTACTTTTTCGTTACTATGACATGGCAAATAAGAGCTTTCTGTTAAAAATTCGCCTAATTTTGGAGCAAGATTACAATACCTTCTCTTCTTACGAAATAATGCGATAACTTAAAAATTTGCTCCGAGGACATTTTTGCCACTCGTGTTATCGCGTTCTACTTCTGGTAACCGACGACCGCAGTGCTGTCCTTTAGCAATGAAACCTTGAGTCGGCCGGTCGCGTCTATGTTCCGCCGCATTTCCAGCCACGCAACTTCACCCGCCGAAAGAGCTCCTTTCGCCTCCTATATCGCTTGACTTAACGCATTACAGCCAAAATTCGCATCGAAAGGCATCTAACCTTCTTTTATTTTGGAGACTATATAAAAGATTCTAAGCACATTTGTAACGCCTCTACCTGAAATACTATGTAACGGGCATTCTTCGTTAGTTCTTAACACCAGTTTAAAAAGAGAATTGCAAGCTAGTACCCACTGCAATACGACAAAGTAAATAATTAAAAGAAAGCCTTACGAATCACATAGATTCACTCTAAAGGAGTACTCGTGAGTAACACACCTCTGAAATCAACGTGTAACGGCGGTGTTGGTGACAAATACTAGTTCTCTGATTTCGAATTGATAAAACCAACGAGAAATCTCAGGAGAAATCACGAATACCATTCAAGAAATACCATTTTATCCTACAATAATTGGATCCATGGTTGGACCATTACATCGAAATTAAGTATTTTATTATCACAGAATAGTAGGCGCAATGTAGGCGTTAGAAGGGAATGGTGAAATACTTTGATAGGGACTTTCGCCGCCACAATAACCGCTTGACATTCATGTTATCAGCTGTTTCATCATCTTGTTGGCGAAATATACTCCCGGGCGCTACGAAATGTTCCAACAGGATACAATGATGAAGAAATACACCAAGAACTAATGAAAATCTTTACCTATAATTAAGATTATCAGACTGACAGATTCCACTTGCCAACCTTGACCTTTATGTGCAGTCACTATTACGAAATTATCTGGGCAATATATGAATTAATAGAACTGATCACGGTAACTATATTCACGGCTGAAGAGCGTCGACATAGTCTCCGCGAACTGTGGCAACCCACCTAGTTGCGACAAAGTTCAGGGCCGCATGCCATGGCCGAATGTTCTAGTGCTGATATCAAATGTTCACTCTGCGGAAAAGGCTCGTCGATCCTCTAGTCGTGACTGAAATTTATCAAAAAAATCTCCATAGAAAATCACTCCCATCCCGCAACCCCATCCGACGACAATTCGCACAATAAGCGATGCCTCATCATCCACGTTCATTAACCCCTCCAAGAGCTCCTTCTATAGTCTGTCCTCATCCTTCCCCTTCCATCCCTATCACAATGCCCCAATCACCATATTCTCTCTGTCTCAGAATGCCACAGCCATCATTGCCAAATCAAGTGTCGCAAAATTCAGATGTTTTCAAATAATCCATACACCGAACCATTCGACAGTCATTCCAGCTGGAACAATCTATCTCTCAACAGGGAGAGCATTTTTTCTCCATATTTCGAAGACTAATTTAACCAGTGATTTAAGTGAAATAATTCTTGTTCGATAGCACTGAGAATAACACTCACAGCTGAGACATTTATGTTCTACATTGAAGTTTTATATCTAGTAATTACTGATTGCTTGAACTAGTCAGAAGCTTCAAATTTTTATTTCTGTGATATTCAGAACATTTTTATATCTTGAGATTATTTTCTTTATAACATATTTATGAAATATTTAAAAAAAACTATTTTTATATCTTAATTTTCGTACTTACGAAACAATAAGGTCGTAGAATAAATATATAATAATGTGAATTAACATATTGTGATGTACGGACAAGAAAAATACTCTTTCTAAATTAATAATATCAGCATCTACTCATCACCGATTTCCACTTGAGTCTGTGGCTACGTCAAACCTTTCTGCTAGAATGTAGATATTCACGGGGGTTGTATTTTACTATTTTTGAACATTGGTTACTTTCTTTCCGTTGTTTGGAAAAACAGCTGACTCCTAAACTTTCATGAAACGTAAATTGTTGACACATTGCCGGCCAAATTACTTCGAATTTGGCGCCTTGTCTTCTTTAACAGGGAGTTTGATGTTCTTTGAAGGCGTTTCAAAGGAAAAGACTATACATTTTAAACGTGGCGCCTTCGAGATAGTCTTAATTTTCTCCCAAAACCCGCGCGAATTTCTTCTTCTTTGGTGTCGAAAACATTCATTTCTTTTTGCAAGTTCTTTGAGTCGAATTCAACTTGTTCTATTAGTGCGGAGCGTCACCGAAAGATCGCACCAGCTCCTGGAGAACATCCACCGGACACTCCCGCGCAAATCTCGGCACGGTCGAAATGCTGAGAATTTCTATATCAGACGGCCGATCGCCTTGTCACGACAAGGAGTGCGGAAAGCTTCGTAAAAAGCGTTTTGGAAAGTCTTCAAGGTTCTACCCAGAGTGTGACAGGAAATGTATATAATAGAAAAACGTAGCTAAAGGCACGGAATTCGTAAGGACGGGCAGGTTTCGTGGGCAGAGGTAACTGTGACAACTTCAATACTCTTTGTTTTCTGTCGCCAAGTAACAATACTTGTAAATTGTGTGTCATTTATTTTCCAGAACATTCTTGTCTGACGAAAGAACTACTGCGATAGAAGAAGCGATGTTCCACTGTCATTTCATTTTTCATCAACAATACTATGCTCTCCCAGCCTCTTTCAACTATTTCGCTGCCTAAACATAAATATAGACGTGACTAACTGAGTGTCAGTGTTACATCATCATTTCTTCTGAGACAGTTTATGCACACATTTCTTGTTTTTGTTGGCATTTTTCTGAGACCAATATTATTCATTTCTTTCCGACTGTCTTTCCAAACGTTCGTTCATCACTCCATCAGTGAAAAGAAATCAGCATCTAAGGATTTTCGTCATAACTAATATTGCCAGATCGATCTGGCTGACGACCTCTAAGTTGAAACAAATATTTATTTTTATCATTTTTTTACAACATCATGACGCAACGTCATTTTTAAAATTTACTCAACCATTCTGTTCAATTTTTTACCTTTAAACGTTTTTCTCGGTAGAACACAGCTAACTTAGAAATATGTCGCAGGTATTATTTTGGTTGAATTCTCTCTCTTTTCGAAAATTACATTTTCATTAAAACTTGTTTCAACGTCTGCATTCAACTAGAATATTTTTACTGAATGAAATTGTTTTCTCAAAATTACATCTTTAAATAAAAGTTTGTGCATATGTTTCAAAATAAAAGTAATTATTTCATAATTTGTCAAGAAATAACGGCACAAAGAGAAAATTTCTCAAAAAGATCGCAATATTTTTCTTTATAATTTTTTAATGGACAGAAATAAATTCACTGAATAACACAACAAATTTTAATATACTTTTGTATTTTTTCAACAAATATACAAACGCTCGTTTAACTAATATTTTAATATTACGTAAGCGTTATGAATAATGTAAGAAAGTACGTGCTGTCGTATCACTACTAGCTTATGGTTTTATATTCAAGTGATCTGTCAATTTTCTGGCCTGGAGGACGCTCTCTTCTTCGTAGCCTTTAAAAGGCTCAGACTAAGTGTTTCGAGTGCGTTGAAAGGAAGTTTTCTGTAGCCATGAGACGAACGACTCCACGTAGCAGCTACATAAAGGTGTCCTTGACAATAACTTAAATGCTTACCGATTTTGAGAAGTACATTACAGGAAAATCGCGTATATATTCTTCATTTCTGGGAATGAAATCAGTAAAACTTGTGTATAAAGTCCTTCACTATCGTATCACAATCCTTAGGGCCTCTTGGTCCGGGTACTGAAAGGGGATCAGCTGATACTTTCATCTATTTTTCCCGGTAAAATCGGTAACATTTCTTCATAATGCAACAAACATTGTGGTAGAAAAGAGTGAACCCAAATCATCCAGTACTGGCCACATTCTACTTAACTTGCTAAACTACCATTTACGAGAGTCATTAAGAAGAGGAAAATGAAGCACGAACAAGAAAGAAGAATGAAGAAAGAAGGCCGAACAAGAAGAAGAAGAAGAAGAAGAAGAAGAAGAAGAAGAAGAAGAAGAAGAAGAAGAAGAAGAAAGAAGAAGTAAGAAGAGATGAAGAAAAGGAAGAAAAAAGTAGATGACGAAAAAAGATAAAAAGAAGATGAAAGATAAGAAGAAGAAGGGGAGAAGAAAAAAGGAGAAGGTTCACTTTAACAGTTGAACGTGAGCCTCATCACAAATTATTGGCTGTGCATTCTCTTCTAGTTGGCAGAGAAAATTATCAAAATATTTTGATTAATATATAAATGAGAGTTTCCGCATTACTGTAGCTATCTACCTGAGAATGATGAAAAAGCTTGAAATTTCGTGTTTTTCAGTGTCGAATGCTCTGTTTTATTCTCTTTTAAGTGCTTCAGTTTCTTGCAACGTTTCTAGCTTTTGAGAAAATATTTGTATTGAAGCAATTGTCAACTGTCAAGCCCTTAGTGAGTGAACGTACGATACATTTTCCCGAGTAGGGAATTTTCAGTTCATGTCAAACATGATAAATCATAAACAATTGCAGATAATATAATTGTTTTTGGAGCATGTATCTCATGATTTGCTCTAGTGAATGAACTAGAATAGTTAATCTGTCACTACAAGTTTCGGTTTTATGAACCAAAGTGTCCAGAATAAATTTATAAACATTATACGAGAGTGTTATACGAGAGTATTTAATTTGTTGTTTATGGGAAAGTTGCGCCTTCCTGTTGTGTGGTTTGATTCATCAGAATTTTTTATTTCGTAGGTATTGATGCTTTTAAAGCTTAAGGTTTGTATGCAAAAAAAGTCTTCAATTGTCCTAGAAATATCTTAAAGTGTTTACGTTCAACTTTCAGAAATAGGATGGTTTTATGGATATTTATCCTTCGCCAAAAATATGAATATATTATTACGAATTTCTCAGTTAAGATTACATACATAATTTGTAGTAAATACTCGACAGCTTTCAAAATAAGCAAGTGACAAACTATTCAATTTCGCCGAGACTTTAAAGCAAAATATGTATATTATAAAGTGTTGTATTTTTAATTTTTTAAATTTTCTCTTCTGAAATTTACAATCTGTTCATTATTACAATAAACACTGAGAAAATGGTATACAGTACGATATAACAAAAAATGACGGAAATAAATTACTTTAAATCGTATGACACTTTTTATAGATTTCATAATTCTATAATCTTTTTTCGTTTCAATCTGTATACATATTTTCTAGTACATTAATTGAATGATAATTCGTGTGCTCGTAAAATATCCTCTGATATATGCGCTTCTCTTGAAGTTGAGGTCATTCAGGGGAATTATGTCGAGCTCTGTAGAAAATCTTGTTTGTCGTAAAGCATGAGGCGATGCAAAGACGTCTTAGAGTTGTAGATCCGATGTAGAGTCGTAGTTGAATAATTTCCAGTTTTGATTTGGTGGCGGAGCTCCCAAACTCAACACTATAAGTCCATTTCTTTATATGTTTGCCTTGTCTGTAAGCACTTTGTTGTATAATGAAAGTTTTGATCGTCGGTTGATGAGCCATGATAATTTCAATACTTTAAGTTGTGCTTCTTTCTTCGTAATTTTGATAAGCGTTTTCTCAGTTAATCCCAGGTAATCTCAATGTATCCCAGGTAGAGCAGTGGTCCAATGAAACTTCCTTGATGTACACCGGTACAAATTAGTTTAAATTCGGAAATACGTTATGGCACTTTACACGAAAGTGGCAAAAATGCAGTCTTATGTAGTAGGATATTATATCATGCCCTTTTTATTGATATGAGAATTATAAGCTAGATTTTGTTTAATTATTAAATTAAATAATGTGTTGAAATATTAAATAAATAAAATGACAGTAATAATTAGTAGTCACTAGAATTATCGCAGTAAGCATTAGAATATAATACTTAAATCTTCTGAGAGAATCATTACTTCATTCTAAATTTTTACTGTGTTCAGCGTATTCAACAATACAGTGCAAGTGCTCCCAAGGAGTACAGCTTTATCAGTTTACGCAATGAAACCACCGGTCAGCCGGATGTGAATACACTGCATCTGTAATCAGAATGTCCACCGCAATAAAAGGCGCCCAACGCCTTGTCAGGTCAGTTCCTTCAGCAACTTACAAGCGATATGGAGACACAGTCGCAATTCGAAGACTTTTCACTTGAGGTAACTCCAGAAAATGATTATCCACAGCCGGAAGCCAAAGAATATTCATTACAGGTTGAAAATCTAGGAAACGATAATCCACAGAGAAGGGGTCTATATTCACAGCCGGAGACTCTTCCCGAAGCCAACATCAATCCCACTCGCATGGATGTACCGCCAGAGTTGGGTGAGCAAGAACAGAACACAGGAGGTCAAGAAAAGTAAGAGGATGGGATTAGTATGAACAGGAAGCGAATTTTCAATATTGAAGAACAATGTTTTGCCACATCATCTGACAACCCACGTAAGAAAATGGACATTCACCTGATTTTGACGAAAGAATGAACAAATCTCTAACATGCAAATGTATATTGATTTGACATACGCCTTACACATTGCCATCCGTGTTTGTTTCTATTCTCTCAAAAGTCTTAGCTGTTTGTACATAAAAATGTGTTTTAGTGAAGTGATGTGATTGCATGAAATAAAATCAGTCTGGAAAATATATTTTATATTTTATTATATACTCTAAAAAATTATAACGATATTCCATTTATGTATATATCGTGACTGTATAGAACTGTTTGTAGAAAAGTTGTGCACCAATTATTGAAGACGTTACCGGGAGCAATATATTTTACAGTCGGTAAGTATTTTCAAGGTAAGTGTATATAGTAATATGCGATTTAGTCTCTGAAAGGGGTAAAGTGTAAAACCTAATAACTAAGTAAAACTAATAACTAATAAATAAGTATAAAAATGTGTGTTATCTAATATAACAAAAAAGATTCTTTTTTGTTTTCAAAATGTTCGTTCGTGTTATTATCTGTCTGTCCACCCTGTGACAAACGGCTGTGTTATGTTTGTCTGTCTGTATTTCTGGCTGTCCATAAACAACGCTAGCGCATAATTTATTCATAGGATTTTTCCAAAATAAATATTCACCGGAAAAATACGCTATATTGAAAACAATCGTTTGAATTTTGGGGGTACTTTCCATAACTCCTTGGGAAATTTTCATGATTTCCCCAAAAAGGTTCAAAATTTTTCTTCGAATTTCTTGTAGGAATAAAATGAAACACACGTATAAAGATGATATAGATTCGATATTCACTGTTAACGTTTTGTTAAATTTTCGACAATTGCTAAATATTGATTTTTTTTTGCATTTCCTCAACGAAGGAAAGCTACATTTCCTTCAAATGAAATTAGGTATTTAGTGTTTTTGAATAAAATGTGAGCAATATTCATAACAAGACTTTCTCAAAAATGAATCTATTTTTTATTAAACTTTAGTAACTATAGTGCAAAATGCATTGGCTAACGTAACTACGCAATTTTGATGTAATACGATTCTTATTTAATTTTTCAAAAATTCAAAAAAATGTATTTTTTAAATTATCCCTCACATCGTTAATACTTACATTTAAGGCATTGTTTAATTATTGTTGAATTGTTAGAAAAATGTTTCAAATAATTTCTTATGAAATTTATAGAAAAATCAAAATTTCAACATTTATGCATCTTGATAGAAGTTGCTCTGCAACTCGATTAAATCTTCATTTATTTTCTTATTCCTCCATTTTGTCGAAAGTATCTACTCCAATGTTATAATATCATGCATGAGGAAACTTTTGTGAGACGTAGAATGCTTGGAACACATCTGTGGTGCTAAAACAACACATTATTTTTCGCATTATTCTTAATGGCTGCGCAATATAAATACAAGAACCAGCAAAAGCGTTTTCATCACGCGATTATTTTTCTTCGCCCGAGGTTCGAATTCTGGATCATGAAGTCAACACGCTATGCACGTTACCACTACACTACCACTCATATCATTACTCAACTCTCTCAACTCTCTTGACTCTTAAAATGTAGTGGTTCCTCCCATTATTTATAACTTGTGCATTCTTCACAAATTCATAGTTCAACGAAAATGAGCACTGCGTAATTTTTTAAGAGCCATTTACCCTCTCCGAGACAAGATTAAAGAAAAAAAATTGGAGCTGTTTTTACAATATTATTTTCAAAAACATTATTTGAAACGTACTCATTTTTTCAAAAAAAATGTACAACGCCTTTTCAGAGACAAAATATTTTGAAACAGTTTTCAAGAAAAAATACCTTTCATAAATATTGTTATGTTTATTGATCTGTTTAATTTTTTGTAACTTTGAAAATGCAGTGTAATAGCTAAAAATGAAATTAGTACCAATTTTGCAACCTTCCTTTTATATTTATGTGGGAAATAATTGAAGGTGATTTTGAAAAAATTATTGTTGAAACACTGCCTATATTTCATCCAAAATTACGCGAAAAAATCGTCGATTTTCTCAAAAATTTTCACGACCATATTTCATAATCGGACACTATACAACATATTTTATTACGGAAAAACCTCTAATCTTACTTATTGTATTTGTAGAATAACGCTGAAAAAAGTGAAGCCGTGCAATTTTCGAAAGTTCAGATATTTCCAGAAAAATTAAACCTGCACCATTTTTAAGGGTACTATACACTATAAAGGAACAAAGTTTATTATTTCAAGAAATCATCATAAAAATCATTTTAAGAAATCAAAAAATCATTTTTGAGAAAAACTAAAAAATTACTGTTGAAGCATAATGTGAAATATCTCACAAAACACAAAATATCCGTTTCAAAAACATTTTTAAGTACATGGAAATTATATAAATTTTGGAGAAAAGCCTTTGAGTGGTTTAGGCACCAACATTTACTAAAGACGAGCAGATGGAGGGACAAACGCAGACATTTTACCAGGAATCGATTTTTCGATTACATGACGTGAACTCTGACTTCAGAACGGGTTTTACGAAGTAATTTACCATTTTGTCATTACCAGGTCCTAAAACGACCTGTCTGGAAATAGCCAATTTCTACCGCAGTGTATCAATACATTCTCTTTGCTACGTAAACGAGAGAAAGTAAAAAGTATACACATATTCATTGGCAATTCTTTGGAAACTTTTCCTTTTTGAAGAAAAAGGACATTTGTGATTTGTTCGTATAAATATTACTATTTATATAATAGATAATAATGATTTTAGGTGTTAACATAATATTTAGATTATTACATATTCAAACGAAGCAAAAATGATCAGCAAAATCAACATTACATCGCGTCTGCATGCGTGCACTCAGAGAACACAGACTTATCCGTTTTCTTAAACAATAAAAAACATGCAAGTAGGTGGGTTGCGGTTACCCACCGGATCTGTAATCAGAATGTCCGGTGCAGTAAGAGGTCATCATAAGCTCTCCAAACCTTTTCTTCAGCAACTTGAGGGCGAAATGGTGTCCTAGCGAAACCTCAATAGCGAAAAATGCATATGATGAAAATTACGGTCAGATGAAGTAAAAAATTGACCATTCTGAAGAAAAGAGTTGCATTTAAGTGTAGTAAGTAATGTATTGTACAACATTTTCCAAATGTGATTACTTTTTGCGAACTTTTGAGTGAAATAATGAGAATTTAAAATAATACACTAAATAGGTTTTCTCAAAAAGTCTTCAACTTCATTGTTTTACTTTCATTGCAATGGCAATAAAATTACAAGCAATTAGCTGCATTTTGGTCCTTTTTGATATTTCAAACATTCCGGTTATAGGGAAGGAAGCGACATCAGTTCATGCCCAGAGTCACCTAAGCGGGTCCCTCCATTACGTATAATGGGACTGTAAATAGGATGATAATATGGTAGGAAAAATACAATCATTCCATTTCTGAAATTGGACCACTGTTACATTTTTACTAAAAGGTAGTACTTTTAGCACATGTGACTTTAAATTTGATAGATACATGTCCCAATATGTTTTATCGCTATTCCATAGAAAATAACAAATATCTGAAAATTTCAATACTACGTCAGAGAAAATGAAAATTGTACGTGAAAGCTTGGTTTTCGAATACCATAATTTTCACTCGATACCATTTTCACCAAAAGTTTTTTCACCTTTTCCTTTATCTATTCTAATTCGTCCAGTTAAAAATGGTCCTTTCCAAACTCATCTGCCAGTACTTGATTTGAGAACATTTTTTTCGGTTTAACCGTCAAAACCTCCCCCATGTGTGTTAGACCCAGTCTGCTTTATTACTTATATAGATAAGTGTGCATCATCCCGGAAGTTCGTTTAAAATATTTTGTAATAATCAATTGTTTTCAGCTCTTCTTTATTGAGTGCAACATTTAATATATTACCACGATACTAAATAAATTCCAAATACCAGTCCATTTATACAGCATGCGAGATACACGATATAATTTTAGAAAGAACTCGCAACGAAAGATAAAACTGGAGAATAAAATACTTATGTTGTTGAGATATTTGAGTGTATAGAACAAATTAATTGAATTTACATTATTTCCAATGGGAGATACTGCCTGTACTTTGTTTTTGGGAAACCTTTTTGTACGGATTAGTCACGGAAACAGAAATTTTATTTTATTAGATAATGATAAAAATCCACTCATCATCACCACCAGACTTTTTTTTGAAAAGTCTGATACTTGCGTAACAACGTATCAACCCTTATTGACATTGATCGCGAAGAATTCTCATTGAAATTAGTTATACGTCAAATCCTGAGGCATCGCTTGTTACCCCTAACGGCCAGAAGCTCCGCAGTGATACCACCCGGGAATCTCAGACGGTCACCCATCCAGGTACCTGCGGTGTTTCTAGCTGCCTCACTTCATGGAGCCAACTTAAGAAGTTAGGCTACCGGCGCAGACTACCTTACGACCTGAGGGGATCGAGTACGAAGCTTCAATCGCGAACTCTCAACTCCGTAATTAATCGCAGATGGTAGGCTACGGTTCAGTAACTAAAATATAAAACAACGTCAGCAGTCAAGCCGTTCCGCAGCATCGTTTATCTACGGCTCTACAGCGAGCGTATTTCGAGCGCGAACCGGTCGGCGGACGGCCTTATCTTACCACAACGCGGTGGCCCACGCGCTTCACTTGTATCTGCCACACACGGCCGCATCGCAGCGCTACGCTGTCGGCAGGCCTCGGAAACAATCGCTTATCGAATTTCACCACGCTCGGGATTGCGGTAATTGTTCGTTCTCTTTTGCTTCTTTTTTCTCCTCCAACTTTGTCTCTGTCCACAAAAGCCATTTTTAAGCGGGGTACGGGGTGGTGTGGACACTACCATGGGTGAGCTTGTGCGTATGAGTTTGTGTACGTGCGTGGGTGAGTGACGAAATAACGAATTGTTTTTTTTTTCACTTTTTCTTTCTTTCTGTTCAACACAAATACATGTTTTTCAGAGCCGAAAATTGTTAGCTCTTTAACTTTTGGCTAAATAAAGTAACTGCTGGATCCAGTCGAGTAACATAAAAGTTGATTTATAATAGTAATAAAGCAGGCAACGATCAACAATTGTGAATATTTTAATATAAAAACTCTAAATTTTAAATATTTGCTTATAATTATGAATACCTGGGTGTTCACATAGCACGAAAAGTTTAAAGCAATATCCTATTTATTTTTCGGATATTATTCAACAATTCAGAAAGGAAATGTATTTTGAATGACATGTATTTTGTCTATAGTGTATCGTATTCCTACTCTGATCTGAGCCTGCACTGAAATGATCTGGCTGCTCTTATTTCCTCTGCTCTTCCCTACCCTGCCTCCTTCTTGCCACCAGCCTCGTCTTGTGCAACCTCGCCTGATCCCGATACTACCAGGCTTACCGCCAGGTCGTGCGTGATGCCCACATTTAAAACTAGTGGCGCTACTGCTACTTTCTCGCCCGTATTTTCACGAATAACTACGCGAAAAATACTGAAATTTTCGATAAATTGTACAAAAAGTGTATCAAAATATATCTCTAAGAACAAAATTTCATTCTCCGTGCCACGTGCGCCCGCTCCAGTGAGTTAGCTTGACATTGAAACCCACGCGTGGCGCTTCTGCAAAAAGCAGGATGGGAACCCTTATCTAGTGTCAAAAGTCTACAGATATTGTTGTCAGACTACTTTTACATAAACCAATGAACACAAGCGCGACAACAAACAATTACTACGCAAGACATACTTTCTCAAAAACGCTATTAGATATTGGTTTGACGACTGTACTGACTGTGAAAAAATACCTCTACCAGCCAAACCTGAGAAGTAAAAAATTCTCTACTTATGGATTCCATAATAATATTTCTCCTGTTTCATATGAACCAAAGAAACGTAGAGCGGTAGTGCTTCTTTCAACAATGCATGACAAAGGTGAAATAGACTGTGATACGAGAAAGCCATGCATTATCGTGCATTGTATTGCCAAAAAAAAATAGAGTGGGCACTGTGGATCAGATGCACAGTTGGACTCCCGTGTCAAGGATTACCAGAAAGTGGCCAAAATCTCTTTTCTTCAGAATATTAGATATTGAAGGTGTGGATTCACTCGTCTTCTTAAAAGGCAACCTGCGCGAGAGGTCGCAGAAACTTACTGTAAAATTTGGCAGTTTCGTTGTTTGAAACTTGTATGGTTAGAGGAGCAAAACTTTCCTCACATCCTCTCGATATTCGTACTTTGTGAATCGGTATAGCATAGATGAAACCATAGCAGAGCAAGAATCAAACAGAAAACGCGGCAAATGCATGAAATGCGGCCGAGCGAAGAAACACACAGGTGGCAAATGTGTGGACAATTCACTTGCAATCAGTGTGAATATCACTCAATCGCATCTTCTAATACTGTATAAAGCATATTTTGATGTCAGATGAGTTTACAATATGTAATTACTCATGATTATAAAAAATGTATTACTCGTAGAAATAAAAAGATAATTCTTAATGTTATAAAATACAGTTATTCTAAATGAGTTAATGTAGTAGTATAATCATACTGTAGTAGTATAATCATAGTTTTGCTCTCTGTGCACGCGAAATCAAAACGTCACCCGTGTTGCACGGAATGCAACTCGCGACCACTGGTGTGAATGTATAAAGCGCGCCCGCTCGAGGGTTCGTAATTATGCAAATGAACCTCGTAGAAAACGTAAATCGTATAAGATGGAAGAATCTAAGCCTTCTATACGTAACGTTACAAAGATGGCCACCAGCACCAAGGGCTGAAGGATATGTCATGGAGGAGTATATTCTGTGTTTCTCCATGTATAGGTGGTAATATCGTAAAGCACCTATCTGGCAAAAATTTAATAGAATTTCCAAGAATATCATATCCTGTATATTATGGTGTAAAGAAAGTATCTTTGACGCCTTTGGCTTCAAAATATTAGACCCTACAACGTTTCGTTTACGAGTTATTAAACGATATATTGGGCAGTGTGTTGCGGGTTGCATTTGGCAGGAATGGATGCAGCTTTTTATAAAAAAAATCCTTCATGTTCTTAAAGTCAACGTGAAATTCTCCACATCTTCTTGAAATTCTCTATCATTAGAGACCTCATTTTACAGATTGGTATCCTGTGAGAGCCGCAAAAGGTATGTACACTACTGAAATAATAACGGTGTGATGGAGCGCTACGGATTTGCTGTTACTCGTACATTCGGTTTACTGTAGTGTATTCATCCATTCTAATACATATATAAAAACGAACACTCTCATGTGTAAATTTATAATTTCACTGATCTGTTCAAATAAAATTTAAAAAATGTGTTCGGAGGGTGGTTGATTCGGCAGCATGTGGCTGATAGATAAAAACGACGCCATGCCTACCTCATTCCCCTAATACATTATGCCTCATTGTTCCTACTCACTAGTTGCCCCTTGAGAATTCTAGCCGTCCCGTAGGACTGTTGACTGTAGAGGCACCACCTGGCTTTCTGATGCCATTTCTGTCGAGTGGGGTGCAAGCTGCACAGGATGTGAACTGGTCACGGCGTGATGTGCCAACTAGCTTTGTAACAGGGATGTCTTCTCGATTCAGTCACTAGTGACTCTACCTGTAGATCCCAGAGACAAACTCTTAAGTCCATATTACACAGGGTTTTTGTCCATTTTGGACTTACAAAAAGCGTGCAGGTTAGCCTGCGCCTATAAATTCTACACTAATTGCAAAAGATTGTTTCAGTTTGTTACATATAGAATTTATGAGACCGTTCCATTATAGTATAGATGTTTGACCAATAACAAATGTACTCCGTGATGGCATTGATGCTTAATTATAGCTATCAAGGATATATTTATCAACCAAGAATTAGGTAATTTTTATCGTTGTACTATTTCGTTATTTTGAGATTATCTGTGCGCATGAGAAAGCGATACTAGTTTTAGTTTAATTTTAGGTCAAAAATATGCACAAACACCTGCATATATATTCAGGTGAAATAGCATATATATATATATATATATATATATATATATATATATATATATATATATATATATATACAGGTGAAATAGCTGCATCTCATTAGATGTGGATTTTTATATCGATAAAACTCTGGTATCTACCAGCGGGAAAGCACCCCAACATGTTCGAAGCCGACTGGTCACCCGACAGGTGTGGTAGAGTAGTTCGTATAAGTGTGTGTAAGCACGGGTTGAGGATAGGACAAGAGAAAGGAAACATCGTACGTAGCCCATGGCCCGTTTGTTAGAGGACTGCACCGGCATTCGCGTGGAATTGATCGGAGAAACAGCTGAAAACCAACAGCATCATAAATATGGAATTCTCGTTCAGACTGTGGCTGAATTCGATCTACCTATCACAGATCCTCTCTTATTTTAATACTATTAGGTACACTTTGAATTATTTTTCAAACATCATTAGCAATATTACAAATTTTTATTGACCCGCTTGCAAAACATGTGCAACCACAGATAATTTCCTTCCATGTCCATCTAACGACACAATAAAAAAGCAACTTCCGGTGGGTGTTTGCGGTTTTTCTCGCCATTCAATTTAATCATAAAATTCTGAAACATCCTGTGGCGCGCTAGGGAGAAAGGGAGAATCAACTCACTCTAAAACTCCGATAATAAAATAATTCCTCAACTGGAACGTTCGGTTGGTACCATATGTTCTTCTGCTGTTTGAATGTAGCAGTTAACGTTTGATTCGCAGAACTGAATATCTTCCCGTGCGTCGGTTTTTCGGTCTCTCTCTAAATTGAATGAAACTCCAACCAACACGTAAACCGCTGTCGGGTTTACATATTTGCTTGAAGAGTTACGATCTGCCGTTACAGCTCCGCTGCAGTTGCTCCAGACGAGCCGAATGAGCCCCGTGTCGGAGATAAGGCGTGAAAATTTAATTAAAGGATCCCAGTCATTAATTTACGACCGGCAAAAAGAGAAAGTGAACGTTTCTCTTACATTGCCGAGCGTCCGGGAACAGTTTAGGTCTGTTTAGGAAATACCATAAAGATTCATTTCCACTTCCCCTTATCGTTCCGTAAGTCACGTGGGAGGACGAGTTACCGCTAATGAAGGACGTCAGAGCTCCGCAGTATATATTCTCGGACATTAAATTCCCTTGAATGCCGAGGCTGCATCTTTTCAGATAGCAAGTATCGGGAGCCGAAGAATTTTCGTGGTAAGTAAGCTAAATTAAATACCTTTCCTTCGGTATTAAATGCGTACTTCACCCACGAGTTTGCGGGAGGTATGTTAGAAGGAAGTTAAATTACGCGAAAGCTTGCAACTTACGATAAAGAAATACGGTTCGTTTATAAAAAACGTGCTGAAAGGTTGGGCTATAAGAAATTTAATACAATATCAAAACAAATAATTTGGGCACATTTATGAATGTTAATAGTTATAGCTGTGTAAAAAATAGAAAAGACAATCATGTTAATATATAATTAATTTTTCTCACTCGTATTGACAAAGAGCGAGGAAATTCTACAGTACAATTTTTTTATGACAAATTTTCACATGACCGTTATTGTGCAAAAAGTCGCGAAACAAATATAATTGTTAATTTGCTTGTAATACGAACCAGTCTTTAAACAGCGTTTCGCTATCCAAACACAAACAGCGTTTTCTATATACAGAATTTAATTTTAAATTCATTATTACTGTTATTCATCCATGAAATTGCAATGTACCGTCATCAGCATGAGTATAATATTGATGCGGTTGTCATAAATTCCGTTAAAATTATTTTCGTGCATTTCAGGGGACAGTATTTTGCAATGGGCGAGTTCTGTCTAAAACCAGCAATAACGATTATCCGCCTACACAAGGGATGTTGTATAAACGTTGACTTCCAGCCTTTAAACGAACAAAACGAAAATACAAGTTACGTTCGGCGAGATCTTGAAAATGTAAAGAAACACACATGAAATACTGTTCTGTCATTCAATATCCGATATATCAGAAATGTTACTACAATATTGACCTCTGGAGAATGTCCGCCACTGTGTACTCCATATCGCGACAGTTCAATAACTTTTACATTGTTACAGAGAGAATAAACTAATTTAACACTACTTTGCCAAGGCAAACAATTTTTGATATTCATCCACCTTGCAACCAATGGCACAAGGTTGAGAAATGTATATATTTGAAGTCGTAGGCTACCGCGAATAGCGAGACTAGAGCCTAAAATGATGGGGTGCCAAAGTTCCCTCTACTATTTTACGTTTCGGTGCCTACAGACGTCTTTTGAAACTGTTTCCTCAAGGTGCAGCTGTCGAATTTGAACCTACCAGTATTTCCGTTCATCACGTCGATATGTTTCTTGCGATCCTATGGGTCTTGGGACTATTGATTGATTGATTAGTGTTTCTGGGTGCGTCAACTGCAAAGGTTATTAGTCTCATAAATGAAGCACAAGTTTTTATCGTAGCGGTGATCATTCTTGCTGTATCCAGTGTCGATCTACATGTTGACTTGAAGCGTTTTTCTCAAACAGGTATCTCTCATCAAAGAAGCATCGTCGCAGCCGTAACAAGCTCCAAACTTCTTATATGGGTGGTAGAGTAGTGCATGTAATTGACAGTATGTGAAAGTAAGGGGTATGACGAGGAAGAGGAAGGAAAGATAGCACGCGTTCGATAACCTATTTATTAGGGTACTTTTTCGGTACCCGCCTAATGTTGATCAAAACAAAAACACACACAGAAAACTACCAATCAGAGCAGTAGGTCGCTAGAATTTTCCCTCAACGACTGAATTCAACCTAGCATTGTAGCTAGTGTCGAACATCGTGCCACAAACGGCTCTCGAAGCCTTGGACCTCTCGGTCAGAAACTGCAGTGACGTTAATTGATGTCCTAAGACAACTAAGTCAGTCTGACCGCCGAACACATAAGCCTGGATTCATGATTCTTCTCAGTACTTACTTTAGATTCATTTGGTTACAAAAATATATTCTAGGTACCGGAAAAGTTGTTTTGAACATTGAAACGTAACCAAAATGATATTGTGCGTTTCTTAAGTCTCTTCAGAAATAATAGAGGAAGGAAATGACAACATTCCCCACTGTTTGTCATTCTTGTCCTACATCGCGATGTGTGAAAATAAAGATGATGCACATACAACAGTGGGCATTGCTGGATAGTTCGAAATTCTACTGTATGAAAAATATCTTTCAAAGGGTTGGTTTACTCAATTTGACACATTGACAGCATAAATGGCTTGACATCGAATCGAATTGAATTGATTAACCGATTTGAAAGACAAAAGTAAAAAAAACATAAAGCAGATATAACTTTCAGAAACCCCAAACGCTATTCTTAGTGTTTCACTGTAGGGTCGAGGAATTGAAGACGACGCTTTTGAGAAAATTGCAGCTGTCAATAAGAGAATCAAAGAGTCCTTTGATTGGGAAGCCATACGAGAAGGATTTTCAATGCTCTTTTTGTGTTTATTTTACAATCTTCGCCATATTGACTGTTGAATTTTTAACACGTTGATTCAACTTATAATGTGAATTAAAGTGTGTCCGAATTCTTCGGTACCAGTTCAATTTAAACAGCAAAGTATATTTATCATCTATTGTATTACATGTGATTTAAAAAATGTACTCAGCTACAATTTATAATTTATTTTTGATTTATTTCCAATAAACTGTTTTACGGAAAGCTACAATATTTGTCTATTAATGTGAATAAATATAACAGATAATACAATTCAAAAACTTCAAACGTTCAACAATTTTTTCTACAGACTACATTTAATCAAAAGCCTAGAGTTATTTCCATCGCAGCTCTCCAAGATTTGACAAAAGGAGATCGGTTTCCAAAGCGACATCAAAATGTATTAGAACCATCTAGAAGCCACCGAGCTACACAGCGGTTTCTCCACCAGGTATCTCCTCAGCGGGACACCGCTTTAACCGCCACATGCTCTAAGCCTCCGTCTGATATCTGGATGCACGGGGTAGTGCGATGCAAGAAAGTGTAAGGGGCGAGGAGAGAATAAGATTGACGAATGAAAAAGTACATGTGGTTCGTCGACCGTTGTTAAGCTACTGCTCTAGCATTTGTCTGGCACTGATTTGATAATCACATAAAACTACTGATCAGAGCAGCTGATGACCAGCGTTCTCCTCCAGGCAGTGGTTAAATTTGATATAGTTAAGTAACTAGTCGAAAATCACCCACCGCAGAAACTCGACCTTCTAAAATCGGTCGGAGACAGTAGTAATGCTTCCCCTGAGCTACCTCGAACTTGCTGCACCTCCTCGATCATTTATTTAATCTTTCTTCTTCCTACTTGACCATCACTTGCTCTGGGAACGGCATCAGCTGTTGCTCATTTCCAGGCGCGCCAAACCAACTTCAAATTCCACCTCCGTACACCAATGCCCAGCGTCTATTCATTCCAACCGGCTCTCTTCCCATATGCTTCCCCACCCTTCTGTTCGCTCATTCTCTCCGCTCGGATTTTCCATCGTCTCTTCCACATCGCTTTACCTCCACGCCGCATCCTCTTCTCAACGCCTCTGTCATCTTTACTTTCAGTTCCACCTCCGGCCTGCCACATCTCTTTCACCTCATCCACCTCTCCCGTCCCAGCGAGCTCCATTCAGTTTCCGGCGCTTTCCCGTCTTCCTTCCCGCGCCCGTCGTCTCAGGGCTTCGGCGCCGCCTGCCAGTGCTTCACCGAACTCGGCACAGCGCCCCTGTTTTGCCCGACTACCCTCCTCGATCTCCATCCGTAGGCCCGCCCCTCCCTGATTATATTGTGTCGTTGCATTCTCAGATCTATCATTACGCCTCGTCCTTCCGCTCTTAATTTTCTACCTCACCCCTCACTATCGCACCTCCATCTTGTTCATCCCACCCCTTCCCAACTTGTTCAGCCTAACCTGTCCCCGCAAGCACTCGGACTATCTCAGTTCCACACACCCCGTCGCCCTCTCCTACACACTCCCTCTCCATCCCCACATCACCCCCACGCTCCAAACGCACCTTCCTCAACCCTTACTCTTTTCCCAACTTGCATACTCCAGGTGAATGATAGAGCAGTACTCTAAAAAACGGGCCACGAACCACGCACGGTCTTTCCATTCACTTCCTTGCCTATACTCACCCTTACACACTTACACTTGCATGAAATACACTACGTTATGCCGAGAGATCTGTCGGAGCATACAGCTTGTCCCAGGGGGGGCAGTGTCCCGCTGATCGGAGATATCTGATATGGGAAAAGCCCGCTAGCCGAAACGGTGGTCAGTGCCGGATCTCACCCTCTGTCGGGCTACCTCCCTTTTAAAAGCATTCACTATGCTCACGGTACTAACTACTTTAGAAGTTGACGCGCCTGTAATCACTGATCAATTAATTCATGACTTGCCCTTCTTATCCGCGCGCTATCCACCTCACCCACTTACCGCTCGATGCCATGTTCCGCACCGCTCCCTCTCATCCCACTCTCTTCCAACATCGTCTCCATTTCCACCTCCATCTTACCCGCCGAGTTTCCGCCCACTCCTTGCATCCCCTAGTCTTTCTTGCTACGTCCTCTTCCATTTCCTGGCCCTCCCCCTCTAACTCCACGCAGCCCTGCCTTCTTCCTTCCGTCCCCGCCCTCCTCCTTCCCAGTCCTCCGTCGCAGTCCCACCCGACCCTTCCCATTTCCGCCTTCCCCACCCCGTTCCACCTCGCCCACCCGCTCCCACCCCCTTCCACCGTCACAGAAGTCGGGAAAGCTTCCGCCACCCGCTTCCGGAGGCCGTTGCTCCGACGGGAGGGGGGGGCTTTTCAGCTTGTTTTACATAAACCCCTGCCGGTCGAGCCCTTAGCGGCTATAAAGGGCATTATGCCAATTTGATAGCCTACGAGCAGACCTGAATTAAACGGCCGCGGGGGCTTTACAGTTGTATCGAGAGCGAAGCGGGAGCCACACGGGCGCGCAACAGAGACGGCAGACGGAAGCAGAACGTATGGCGAGATTTAAAGAGAGACGGCGCAGAGAGGAATAACAGTAAAAGTGCATGCAAATGATCAATAAACACAGAAAGAGTGCTCCTGTGATCGATATGATCGGAATTAAGGGATCGTCTCAGATTTATATCTGTAGGAACGAGACAAAAAAAACACAACAGATGTATGTGAAAAGAAAACAGAAGATATTGGAGGTTTAAATAAGAAGGAATACGAACTGGAAACCAATCCTTGCTTAAGACCCAATGAAAGAAAATCAAATTGGGTTCGTGGTGTTACGCAAACAATGGGTACTAACAATACTTAATTTAAATAAATCTCGCGTTTATTTTGTCTGTTGTCAACTGTAATTGTTAGACTATATCTCGGCTGATTTCAGTTTCCAATTTTAAAGTTCACCATTAAAAGACACTAAAAACCTCAAACGTATACATTTAAAAAGTATTTTCGTACATTCTAGAATTGTATGATAGTGTCAGCACATTTTTTAATGCTCTGTGCACTTGTTACCAGTAAATGCGCATGACAGCGCGTAATATCACGAAAAGAACATGAACACAAAAATACAATATATAAAATGTAAAAAATACACTATGAAAATAATCAAGAACAATAGAAAAATGAAATTTGGGAATTTAGAAACGTAAAAATACCCAAAGTATGCAAATAAGGAATGAGTACTTGCATATAACGAAACTTTATTTCATTTAATTGTGAGTTTTGCATGAATGTGAAAAAGTTATATTAGAATCACTATATTACAATGATCATTTGTAGAATGTTATGTAACAGTTAGAAATTAATACCATAACTAGATAAAAGAACTTCATCTTCATTGAACTATAAATCATTTTCACATTTATTTCGAGTTTAAGTACTTTGCGTAACCTTTCACTAATTTTATTTTCCCTTTAGCTACGTTTATTTCTTCAAACGATTGACCCTGACCGATTTTCTTTGATATTTGATCTTTAGACATTGCTTACAAATGTTTCAGTCTCTTGCAGATTGTTATTGAAATTATTGTTTCATTTATTAATCGACACACCAATAAAATATCTTAATAAAAAATCCTTTGTTATAAACAGGAGTTGTATGACACGATGTTTCCCGTGATATACCGCCAGGTAATTACTTGGCCGGGTAGTACTCATCCCTACTCATCACGCCGGGCAGGGGCGGATTCAGAAAGAATTTTATAATGGGATTAAATTCAGATCACTCAAAAATTGTCTGCTTAATTTATTTATTAATTGATCGATTACTTCGTATTAATTGCAATGGCCATGAGTACCACTAGTGTAGTGCTTGTTATGTCCGTAGAGAGGTGTTTCATCTCCACTGGAACATTAGATCCAACCTACATCAGATACAGCCTACATCAGATCCAACCTACATCAGATGCAGCCTACATTAGATACGTCCTACACGACGGCTTATTGGGGGTTCCTCTTTCCAGCTGAAAGCTCTAATATGTGTGGTGCATGCAAGTGGAGCGAAAAAGACACAGCAGTGGCAAGGGGTAGTTGTTGCCTTAAACAATCTACTCGTTCCCCAGCATAAATACTTTTTAGGTAATTTTTATTTAATTATTAGCTTGAAAACAAAATAAATGTATTTTCTTATTGAAAATATTCCTTTGAATATAACGCTATCCATACATTATCAACATTTTTTAATACTTTGAGTAAAATTACACGAATGTTTGGGGGTAGACGATTACCTCCGCCTCCTCCACTGACCTCGCCTCGCCTCTCCTCGTGCGCGGCTTGTTTTGATTTACTCCTCGGCGCGGCTCCATTGCCAGCCGCCAGCCCTTAAGCGGCGGCCGAGCCGCTAGTCGCCCGCTGCACGCCACCGCCTCCGACCACGCCCCCGCCCTGGTAAGCGCACCTGATACGTGATAAACGACTCACCCGGGGGTGCTGTGCGGTTTAGCCGGCGCAGCGGGCGCCACGGGAAGCCCAGGGCCTTCGTACGACCCCACCCCATCATCCTCCCTCTCGGCTCGCCCTCGCTCACCGCAACCGCCTCGGCCGCGGTCGGGCTCCGACAGGACATGGCGGCGAGACGAGGACAGCGACGGTCGTGACGATTATTACGACCGAATCGGCAGAGATGTCGTCGGCCTCAACGACGACCCCGAATGACGATCGCTGAGGACGACCGCCTGTGGCAGCACGACCATCAATATCAACGACTGTTAAAAGACAATGACCGTCATGAACAACGACAGTCATGAACAACGACAGTCATGAACAACGACAGTCATGAACAACGACAGTCATGAACAACGACAGTCATGAACAACGACAGTCATGAACAACGACAGTCATGAACAACGACAGCCATGAACAACGACAGCCATGACCAACGACCGTCATGACCAACGACCGTCATGACCAACGACCGTCATGACCAACGACCGTCATGACCAACGACCGTCATGACCAACGACCGTCATGACCAACGACCGTCATGACCAACGACCGTCATGACCAACGACCGTCATGACCAACGACCGTCATGACCAACGACCGTCATGACCATCGACCGTCATGACCATCGACCGTCATGACCATCGACCGTCATGACCAACGACCGTCATGACCAACGACCGTCATTACCAACGACCGTCATTTTCAACGATCTTCATTATCATCGTCCGCCATTAACAATAATTATTAACGACCACCATCAACAACAACCACAACCGTCAAAAATAAAAACCGACAAATACAACAACCGTCAACAACTACCACCGTCAATAACGACCATTATATAACGATCGTCAATAAGAACGGCTGACAACGATGTCGATTGTCAATAACTATCTTCAATGACTATGGCCATCAATGACATGCCCGTTATGGAAAATCATGACTTCACAATGAAAGTCAACTCCGTTCTACGCCGACATCAAATGCGAAGTGCGACCACAACTGTCAATGATTACGATTTATCTCAAATGTAATCTCCACGATGACAATCTCTGCTACAAAGTCGGTCCTACGCGCGGACGAACTTTCACCCCGACGATCGTCGACTAGACGACTACTACCGTCAACTGGACGCGGACGACGACTTGCGCGGGGCTGATTGATGTGTCATAACCTCACCCCCGCGCAGCCGCCGGCGTAGAGGTGGTGATTAAACGATTCAATTAAATTCTCCGACGCGCCCGTCGCCGCGGCGCCGGCCGTTAATGCCCGAAATAAATTCGCTCATTTACACAACGCCGAAATTAGGTGGCTGCTGTGTCCATGTTTAATTTATTTCTTCGCCCAGATAATTCGTTCGCCGGCGGTAAGCTCGCGGTGGCATGGCGGCTACGGGGTGCGTTTGACGTTCCGACAAATAGCGGTGGAAATTGGAAACGGCCCTCGAAAACAAACTCCTGTGGGTGATGGCGCTAGCGAGAGGGGAGGGAAGGGGGGCGGCAGAATTTGTGGGTGGGTTCAAGGTAATTTCTTTCAGATATATATCTCAATTAGAGGGATGCTGGGGTAGTCGAAGCTATCAGTTCGTAAAGTTGATAGTATTCTGTAGTCGTCGCAGTGACTGATATAGCGAAACTGTGGTTTACCTCAGAGAAGCCAAGGGTTTGGAAACGTAAACAAAGTAATAAGGTGTTAAATGTAGAGTAAAGGTAAATAATGTATGTGGGGTGACATCGTTAAACAGTTTTTGATTGGTACTTAGATACCACTGAACATTGAGAACATAAAAAGGTCACGGTGCATTATATATCACTGTAACAGAACTAAAAATAGGTGTTAACTTTGTTAAATAAACATTTTTATAGAGTATATAAAATGGATATAATTTCATTCAAAATAATATATATTGTAAGAAAACTGTGCCTCTTTTAGCCATATTAGAGATGTCTTAAGGTCTGATTAGATACCCGAAATATACAAAAACATCTCGATTACTAATTTCGTATGGGCAGCTTATTCTACCGATTAGTATCTACCTATATTATTCATTTAAAATGCGAGCAGAAATTGAAAGAAAACTATATAGCCCCCGACTATGTTAGAGGTGTCTATGGTATTTGAATACCAGGAACACGAAAAAGTACGTAACAAAAAACATCTGTTACACGTTTAGAATATACTGATAAATATCTGGTAAACTATGATTGCTACCTCCAGTAATGTGAGATGTATTATGGTTTCCTTTCGGGTTAAATAGCCAAGAACTCCAAAAAAGTGAAAATTATTTATTGGTTATTATTGTTAATTGTGATATTTCGTTTATTTTTGTTCTGCGCGTACTCACTGACTTCTCTCATCTGTTGCATCATTGTTTACGACACATGTGACGTCATGCAAGAGCAAGGCTTGAAGGAAGACACATTTCTGATATTGCAGGCCACTACAATTGTGACAAAGATGATATCACTTATTTCATCAATAAATATTGTAAACAAGATCTGTATAGTACAATATAGCAAAGCAAGCACAATATAGCAAAGCTTCACAAGATATGCATTGAGAATTCGCCATGATCAAGTCAAAAAAATTATTACTGTGATATATTTTAGAGTCAAGTAAAGCTAACTTTTCGTTTTCATTCTTGATATTGCGAACCAAGCTAACTTCCCCTACGCCATCTCGGCTACTTGCAACACGGCGTCGGAGTTGTAGCTAAAACCGCGGGATTATGGTAGTTTTCCCTGTGCGCCATCGTTTGAGTTATGGTGCCTCCATGCCCCCCCCCCCCCCCCCCGCCCCAACCCCTGCTCTCACCTGGGCTTTGCTTTCCCCTCGCGACTGCGGCGCTCCTGGCGGGACTTTGTAGAGTCATTCCTCTCAATACATCTTGCGGCCTTACGTAGTTTCTTTAATTTGAGAGCGTACTACAATTTATGCTACCTAATTCCATTTAGGTGCGTAGTATAATTTTGTAGATGTATGAGATTCAAACGTAAATTACTTGTTTTTTATTCCTACTATTCTTTACCGCTTTATTGCTCGGATATTTCTTTTCGAGGTAATTTTCATGCACCAGTGACCTACATTATTCCTATCATTTTCTTTTGAACTTGTTCTTTTGAGAGTACGATATAACGAAATCAACATAGATGGTCGAACTAAAAATTATTTTTCCTGCGGTAGAGTGTAGTTCAAACACGTAACAGTTATAGATTTAAACACGATGAAAATAACTCTTAACAAAGAAAATATGAAGTCAACATATCGACAATTACCAACTGAAATATAAATTTTACGATGTGAAATTAAATGCATACAAACTTCACCTGTGTTACCGTAGTAATATTTACAGCGCAAAGTTATTTTAAAGAAATGTGGAGCTGTCGTAACTAATTAGTTAATAACCCAAACACATGATAACATAATTACTGTACAAGGTGGTTGTTCTTTTGGATTCTAATATTTTCAAATTACGATTCCTTCATCTGTATTGACACGTCTGTTCAGTTTCTGTGATTACAGAGGACTCTGCAATTTTTGTCGAATATTTATATCATGTATAAGACTTCTAATTTGCAAAATAGAATATTTTATTATCAGACCACATAGAAAATGGATTTCATGGAAATATTCAGAGCTTAAAAGAAAATACACATTAAATGTAAAAAAAAATGTGAACTGGAGTGTAAATTATTACGCACTTTTATTTTGAAGTGTTGATATTTTGACAGAATTAATATTATATGCCAATAGA
This sequence comes from Gryllus longicercus, assembly GCA_038098605.1. NCBI lineage: Eukaryota > Metazoa > Arthropoda > Insecta > Orthoptera > Gryllidae > Gryllus > Gryllus longicercus. Next base: position 309,511 of record JAZDUA010000873.1, on the reverse strand, counting down.
TTTCAGTTACATCTGATGTCACTTTCAAGTTGTCTCGAATGGTAGATGCAATATAATGGTGCATTTCGAAAAATGAAGAAAACATTTTTTTCTGATTTGGTTGTTAGTCATTTCAACCATTTTATTGTAATGAGCCAAGTCCGAATCGTTTTATGTCTTTCAAGATTTCATTAACCGAACCAAGAGGGGATGCCTCTGAAGCTGGCCGATGATTATTTGTTTTTCGAAAGTTTCAAATTTTTACGAACCTGAAAAGAAGAGATACTCTCATAATGCAGTTTGTCAAGAATATGTTACAATGTATCGCAAGTTTTTGTTATATTTTCAATTATTTCATATTTGACTGCGAATTAACTAAATCGGAAATATTCACTCGAAAAACTAAATAGATTAAGCATAAATATTGAAAATATTTCAGGTATTTTAAGTCATGGTATAACATACTTTAATACATTAATATGTAACAAAAGTCTAACGTCCCCCTTTGGTCATTATATTGTTAAAGGTTAGTCCATTAAATAGAAATATTGATGCGAGAAAGTCGATATTTTTTTCATTAACTGAACCAAAAATTCAAGTAGTTTTTGTTTAAAGAATGCTCAAGGATATTATTAATATAATTTAATAAATGAATCAAAAACATCAAAAACGTAATCTACAAAATGTAAGCAGTTGGTTCCGGAAGTCCCCACTTGATAATTTACGAAATCTTTATTTTACGTTCCTAGTGCCTCGATGAAACTCAGCTACTACGAGCTACGCTGAATTGAGCGGTTTATATGGGCGTAGTGTTTGCTAACTTAAAGCGTTTATCTTTTTTAACATTAAGCATAATATTTTTCGTACACTATTTCAAAGACTGTTATCGTTTTATACACTTTCTACATTGTATACACTTTTACAGTTATCTTTCTCGTATGTTTAACAATGTATTTAATAGACTATAATTTCTGGAAGAAATAATTTTTAACAACTGATACTGTTTTTATGAGAAGGTGCAATAATGGACAACAATTAAACCAAATTATACAATCCTGTTATCCATGTTCATGCGCTTAAAAGTAATTTACTTCACTAGATTCATGGCTCAGAAAATAATGAGCACGTAAATTATTCTGAAATGAAATATTAAGTTTACAGTGTTTGTAGGTGCAAGAAATGAACTAAAACACACTAAGAATATTACACAATAAACGGTTGGCTTATTTAGTATCGTCATTTTCATATCAAACAGAGCTATTTTATTTTCTTGTTCCTATTTTGATACAGATTTTGTTAATGCAAATGGAAGCTCTAGAACGCAGACAAAGTAAACTTTCATTTGTTCTATGATGCAATCTTTTAAGCATTATCAAGTTACATCCTCTGGTTATCTGGTAGAAGTAGGGAAGGAGTAATTATGGCAGAAGACATGAATATAAATTGCAAAACAACCTCGCGTGCCGTGTATTATCTGCACACACTTACTTTTCGTAGATGAATATAAAGCTCTTGGAGTTTTAAAAAGAAAGAGAGGACGATAACAAAGGGAAGGAACAAAGACTACAAAGAAAAGTCAAGAGAATTAGACTGAATGGTGTAACTATATAAACATTACTTACAGCTGATGCACTTGCTGATTTGGATGTTCTGAATATTCTATGAATTGCTTTCCTTCTGAATTGATAGAATTGATCTTAAATTTATATAGCACAGTTCAGTGGTATCTTACAATATATTTAACTTTACACTAATTCTTAAAAATTAACAGATCATATTTCTTTTTCGATTTTTTTACGAAAGGGTTTATGAAAAAAGGATGAAACTCATTTAACAGTAATCTCAATTAGAAAAAGTGTTTTAATGTAGAAAATGAAATTCCGACAAAATATACAGTCATCAACAAACTTATATTTTCAATTTTTTTATAAATAGACTTTTCTGAAAATCTCTCTCCTAATATAACATCATAGTTGATAAGTGATATAACATAATAGTGAATCATTGTAAGAGGATAATGTAAAAAGAAGTAGACGTCTTTGCAACGCTATCAAATCACAATTCTTTTAAAGAAGGTTAAAAAGATATCTGGATGTAATTTGTCGTGAGCATGTGACACGGGACGCAGAAGGTTATTAGTTAATATCTCAGGTAGTACAGTTTTTTACGGTTTTTTACGGTACAGTTTTTTCATTTAAGTTATTGATGCATAAGCTTAAAGTCCAGTTTCATTCACCTAGAACTAGTAAAATTTGCGAATCAAATCACGTTAGTTCCTTTATGCCGAAGAGAAATGCTTTATGCTGCCTGCTGCTAATCTAAAAGTTTATTGATCGAAATAAAATCACTGTAAGTTCATCTGTAAGCAAGGTAGCACGGATATTGTACGCGCTTTGTGATTTTGACTTTCAGCTTTGATGTACCAGAATTCTAAACGCCCGGAGTGGTTTTCCATGTAAAGACACAGCAATTAGAAATGGTGTACTAAGAAAAGTTTCTAATAAGTGGTACTAAATTCGATTGAACAACAAAAAGTCATGTGGCAATAACTTATATACACAAGCTATATTTCCTACATTGTACTTGGACTGAAGACATAACAGAGGCCATGTAACCTAGGTCTGTACATTCGCTGTAACCTCGTATTCGTATTACTTTAGACAACATGCGCTTGTGTTAATCGCTAACCGTGTTGAAATTTGCATGGATCAAACAAAAACGACTCACCATAGTCCGAAATTTAATCACGAAATGCTCGTAAACGAATGTGGAAACAGGTTGTTTTTTTTTGCTCGGTCATATCAGTTGAATAGAGCGCGCGGTGCATGATCGTGACGTTATTTATGACATGGCGCTGCTCGTTCAGACTGTTGTGGAGTTTCTCAAGGTCCTGCCTTGTTACATCGCAATGTACATTTATTTAGTACAATGGAATCAAACCCAATGAACGTATTGCGTTGATATCAGTCAGTTGTCACGAAAGAGCATTCTACTAATAATCTATTTGAGTTGGTGCTGCCACTAAGTGTAGGTTTTGGAAGAAATGAATTGATTTAACAGCTTAACAGAAAGTTTAAGTGTATATCGATAAGTAGTTATGCATTTAGTTTTTTAATGCAAAATACCGTCTTGAGGCAGCAAATTCATGTCACCTAAATATTGGCTGGTAGCAAGATCTATACGTAAAGATATTTTCGCGCTTGCGGCAGGACGTCGTAAGGAAACGTAAGCTTTTTCGCGAAACGCTGCGCTGGCAGTCTTATCCCGCGTGGACGCACAAACTCCTTTCCCGTTCACCCCCGTGTTGGGATGCTACCGCACCCAACCTAGCCACCACCTTGGGTCTTCGACAAGGGTCAGACACAGACAAAGGATCAACGACAATCCACACAGAACAAAGTGAAAGCAACTCACCGTAGACGACCATCTTCTTGGTCATGAAGTCCTCGTCGACGAACGTGGACACGTGGCACTTGTACTCCCCGGAGAGGTCGGTGGTGGGGTTGAGGATGTAGAGCGCGCGGTGCATGGTGGCGCGGTTGTCGGTGGCCTTGTGGTGCACGTTGAGGCGGCCGCGGAGTACCCCAAGGTCCTGCGGCCGGCCGCCCGGGATCCACTGGTAGACGGGCGACGGCCCGTTGTTGAAGTACCACTTGACGACGAGGCCCGCCTCGCTGCGCAGCTCGTCGTTGCGCAGCGAGTACTCACAGTCCAGCACCGCCGCCGCCGACCCGTTGCGCACGGCCGGCGGCACGCGCAGCGTCGTGATCTGCACGCCGCTCGCCACGCCTGCGCACGCACAAAACGCGCCCCGAAAGTGGATTAACTGGATTGATATTTCCGTGCACGTTAACCACTGTCGTTAGAAATGTTTGTGGGGTGAATGTTGTGGGTGGGGTGAAGTGGCATTGGTATTATACAAAAGAGGCTATACAAACAAATGTTCTAGTATCTATTGATGTGTGACGATGAGAAAGCCCACTCTAAGGTTTTGTAGACCATAATGTACGGTGAAGGGAAGTCTTCATTCTAACCACACGAACCCCTCGAAAAAATCCTTCGTACGCCTTCCTTCGGAGGGGAAGTAAAGCCGGCTGGCCCATGTTAGTAGATTTACTTGCATGTAAAAGATCCCCAAGCCTAAATGACGCCTCTGAGCAAAATTCCAATCGCCCTTTTCTCGCCCAAGAAATACCTCCTTCCTCTGTTAGTAGGTGAAAGGACCGTAGCAAAATTTGCGTGGTCAAACGGAAGAGCGGGCCTGAGATGCGGGTGGTTCAATACCTCTTATCCCATGGCCGAGAGACTGGGCCACCGCTGGTCGGCCAAGGCCCGTATCGGGCTGTCGAGCCAAAAGACAATATATAAAAGAAGGGCTAGGGATAGTAACAATATAAACCTTTCCAGCCACGAGAAAAGGCTCCCGCAATTCCTAAATGTTGAAATATTGTTTTGGTCGATCGTGTTTCCAAGTTCATATATTTGAAGGGCTTGCAGAGGTATTATGGTCAGCAACATATTGACCAAAGCGGAGATATTAAAATGATGGAATAGCGCCAAACTTACCGAGGCTGATATGGATTATCTTTAACTGCCACAAGCTTTTCAGGTAGCGACTATTAAATCAAGACTTGTTTCATTTAATCGTAACACATAAATCCGATTCGTATATCACCGATTTAAAAGTTTAAACACAGAGCTTCATTCAGGATTTCGGCAGTTTAAGATACACGGAGATATCTGGATCTATGAAAAAGCATGCCATAAACACATAAAAAACTATATATTATACAAAATTCGAATCCGCGCCCCTCTAACACGTTCTCAATAACACTCTTTCAATTGCACATTATTGTTAAATATGAGGGAAACATATTTTTAGTTATTTGTGAGTTGAAATGAATCAGTTCAAATTATATGACCGCACACGGCCGTAACAGCCTACGTTACTTATGGCGGCAGAATACATACAAACGCACATTCACACAAGCAAAGATTGCATTTAAATTCATTCAATTCATCAGAGTAAGTTTTTCACGATATAATGACAGGAGATGGCATTACAGAGGGATACAAGTAGTGGACAATCATAACAATAGGCCACATTTGTTTCATTATTAATTCATGAATTTATAGAAAACAAATGCTGTAATAAAATCATAATCGTATTCCTAGTTTTGCAGTCATGATATACACGCCACTTGTATCACGTGCATACACAAGCATTGCATTCAATTGGAATGTGCACAAGATGTACAGCAGAAAACTTTCCGATAAAGAGATAAACACACTTCAAATATTCTGAAACAGACTTTAGTTTACAATATGCGGAATGTGACTGTAATTGTAAATATCTTGGAAGCACCACAAGCATGTCAATGATTTTCAGAACATGTTAGAACAAAAGTGTTTATATGAAAATAAAACATGTTTTGCCAGAGCGGAGTCGTTGATCTACATGACGAACGTATCTGCAGCGATAAATTGCACTCGGAAGGAAAAACGTTGATAAGAAAAGCTCGCACTGGCTGAACGCGTCATCGAATCAATAAGAGCTTCAATGAATTTCTTTAGAGCGAATTTCTTAGAGCACAAGTGCGTGTACGAAAGAATAAATGATACAAATGTGTTCTAAAAACCGCGCAATGCCTCCACACTAGTACATTCTTATCAATTATCAATTATATCGTCTCTGCTATAATTAGATAGTTTCACCTTTACTATCAGTATGACTACGCATGTTGCTCATCCACTGTCGTTGCACCCAAAATCTCCCACCTCACTCTCCCACGCGGAAGAGACGTTTATTTCAGAAGACGCGCGAGAGCCATCTTCGATCTTGCACGCGAGACCGAAAAGTTTACCGATAAAGCAGGCGTCGGCCTGGACCGCGGGCGGTCGCCCGACTGGATTCCACAAGCCGCAGATTTCCTCCCCTCCCCTCCCCTCCTCCTCCCTCGCCACCATCGCCAATGAATCTCAGTCACTCGCCGTATGCCGCGCGCGAGCTCCAGCCAAAGCAGCGGCCTGGCGACCACGCGCCGAACGAGAAGCGACCGCCAACGAAAGAAAGGGAAGGACGGGGGAAGAATAGGACGGAACTGGGAATTGGGCCAGCTGGCGTCCAGCTGTGCCGATCCCGCCGCCGGCGCCGCCGCCCCGCAGCCGCCCCGCAGCCGCCCCGCAGCCGCCGTCCCGAGCGCTGCCTCAGCCAACACGCCAGCCCATCGCCCACGTCCCCGCCGTCCCTGTTGCTTTCTACACACCATCCTACCGTCCATTTAATGGCCCGTCTTCCTACTTGTCGCTTCTGTCTCTGCTCCCGTTTCTTTTGTTCCCTTATTCCCTAACATCCCCGCCGCCCACAGGTTTCCTGTTTCGAAGACCACCCTTGATGTCCCCGCCCCTAGGTCCCCGCCCTACACGTCCCCGCCCCACACGTCCCCGCCCCACACGTCCCCGCCCCACACGTCCCCGCCCCACACGTCCCCGCCCCACACGTCCCCGCCCCAGACGTCCCCGACCCAGACGTCCCCGCGCCTTCGTCTGTGCCATGTACGTCCCCGCAACCTACGTCCCCGCCACTATGTGCCCGCTCCCCACATCCCTGCACCCTCATGTCTCCGCACTTTCATGACAGCACTCCCTTGTCCCGCACACCCATGACCCCGTACCTCCAAGCCCCCTTCCCCTCACCGACGTTCCTGCCGTTAGGTATTATCACGCGCGAAAATACCGATCTCGGATATCCCCGCTGCAGTATGACCCGCTACTACCCGCTAGCTTTGCGACTTGGCAGTTCTGTTCCTCTGTCACCTCTGCCACTGCATCCTCATCTGCTTCATTCCACATCTTCCGCCCCTTTCCCTAGCCTTCACTGTACGCCCACCGCATGCGTGGTTCGTGCCGTCTCCGGCACCTACGCCAGTCGTGGCATCGCTGCAGTCGACGTTCCAAACTTCCACATCGTCCATCGCGATCAACTACACGCGAATTCATTGTTTCACGGTCAAAGGAGAGAAGCAGAAGGAAATCGCCTCTATAAGGGTTCTCAGTTCTCTACGGATCGTTAGTTCTGGAGTATTTCCTGAATATTTTATTTTTCTTGGCACGCTTCACGATTCTAAAGCGTGCACGAAATTTTTGTCGTTTTTCAGGTTGCTATCACGTATGTGTAGAATGAAATCGTGATGTAAAATATCTGTATAAGAGAGTACACTTTGTTACGTCTTTCATTAATATTTAAAAATATCCAAGAGTAATTGTTTTAACATTGATCTGTGTCCAAAAACGCCCATCAGGTAGATTCTTTATTGTATGGCTACGAATATACGAATTTTCCAGGTGGCTCAATGTAAAGTAAACGTAAATTTAAAAATCCTCATATCCTTCAGGTCCCAGTTTCAGAGTACAGAGTACTTTGAGATTTTTTAATGGCAATAGAATCTCTTCTTACAACGATCAGTAAATTTCTGTAGACTATAAATAACTTCTTTCGGTAAATCAATTGTACAATTCCATGGGTGAACTATTTATGTATTTATTAGCATTGTTTACTGGAGAATTGTTATTGGATTAAAAACCAATGGTACACACAAACGTACAAAATATCACATATTTGATCAAAATTGTGTATATTTTTAACATTAGGGACGAGTTACTTCACTTAAAAATTACCCGATTTAATCAACACATGCCTATTCTATTTTTAATGTGTAAACATTCAAGAGTTTTCAAGCAAAAAGCATTTGTGAAAAATAACTCAGTATTTTGAGCTCCACCTTTATAAAACGATTAAAGAAAATTGTATACTTATTTGCGAATCCTGTCATGATTTAACAAAAACTATGCAAAATATATTCACATTTTTAAGAGTAATAGCTTGGACAATAGATTTTACTAAGAAGGAAATAATGAGATCCTAAGAGAGAGTAAAATAATGAAACTTTTTTGTTTGCAATATTTAGATATTTTATTGAAAATCGACCTTTACGACATTGAAAAGTACATTTTACTTTTATCTGAGTAAAAGAACTAAAAGGAATATTTGAAATTCTCAGGGGTCTTCAGTGTAGTCAGGTAAATATTCATTTTTAGAAAATCTTGTGTACACTTTAGAGCGCTGGTTTACAAGACCCATTAGTTTACGAGAAAAAATAATAAGCAAATTTACAATATTTCTCAATATAGTTAGATCATGATTCAGACTATTAACGGTTTCAATCTGGAGCAATTTAGTGCTAACGCTACTTATTTTTGATGACATAAAATTTATGTATACTAAAGTATCTTAATTTTTTTTCTTCAGAGCATCCTCGATTAATAATATTAATATTAACAAATGGATCAATCATTGCCCCGAGAGGAATTATAACAATTGCCTAGTTCACTGAAGTTGAATAAACGAAATGGAATTTTTCAAATCTCCAGTCGAACGTTTTATTTAATAATTTAAAGACAGCACGCGAGTGAATAGAAACCAAAAGCTATTTCACAGAATAGGAGTCAGAATACAAAACGAGAATTTCCTGTTCCTCTGCGTCTATTTCGGTTTGGCTTTCCGAGTGTTTACTTACAGACCCAGCATCGCGTGCTGAACTTATGCCGTGACCATGCAAGTCTCTACTCACCCGTGCTGGGTGTTGAGTGGAAGGCACAGCCATCAAGTTGGAGTGAGGCTAAGGTATAACTGTTTCACACGGCAGGGTAGGGGCTTTCTAGCGGGGACGCTCTGCTTGTTAACGAAGAGAAGATTAACTCTGCGTTTGGAAGGTTGTATCTGCATACTTCTTTTTCACTACGTAGAAAATGTTAGATGACTTTGATAAAACGACGAGCCAGATGGTACTTCCGTTTAGGTCTTTAATAACTATTAGTAACTGTATTGGTAAAAAAATACATTGGAAAAAACATTAAAGAGCACCAAACAGTATGCGGTATAATAAGGTAACATTGTACCTTCTTGTAGGCAAGCAACTCTCTTACTTGTACGTGCAATATCATACCAGAATAACGAACAATTCTTCCTAGACATATCATTCTAATGAAGGGTTTAATCTGCATAACAGTGAATGTTATTTAGTTTCTGCCATAATTGGCAAAAACCTTAAAGCAATTCTACATTCTCATATAATAAAACATAGGGGTCTCGTTTTTATTCAAAATTCGCGTAATTTTGTAGTTGTATATAAATAACGTATAATTTTATTTCTAAACGATACGTTCAAATTTAAGAAATGTTGCGTAATATGTTCTGGTATTCTCCAACGCTGGTTAATTTAACTGCTGAATACTATGTTTTAAAATCGACTTGCAAAACGTTCGCCCCGTTCCGTCCCGCAATCATTGTCGTATAAACTATGCATACCGGCAAACAAAATTTGTAGTAGTCGGTTAATTCGAGTATCATAAAACAAGATTCAAGTCTTTTGTATGTACACGCAAATCCTAAAGAGGAAGAAACTCGTAGAAATTTGTATGTGACACACTATTTAGAAGTCCAGAAAAACAAATATTCGTTCTGGAAGCATTATCATGGTAATTGTAAGGAATAATTATAATTGCACATAGTAATAGAAGCTTTATATAGAACACCCGATAAATGTCTTTTCTTTAATTACATATCTCTCGTTCCCGATGCTTTTACTTGATACAGTCTTTTGATGTAGATTCATTAATTCATAGTCACTAATGACAAAACTGTTAGTCATACGTTGCAGTCCTCATAATCAAAAGTCGCCGAAGGCGATACAATTTCCATGCAATCTATACAGCTCGGATACTTTTGAAAGTGAAAAGTGATGTTCTTCTCATGTGAAACAGAAATAAACATTTGTAGAATCTATTTACTAGGCCAATAAAGAAAAGACACATATTAGTGTGTGGATTGACAATTTATTGTTCGGGTAAACATGAACAAAAAACCTACTTGAATTACTAAAATTCTGTCGCAAATAAAACGACTAAATCAAACTAGTGGTGCTACAGAATGGCAAATTCTTTCCCGTATTAGTTTTCTGTTTCCTTTGATCTCGGTTAGCTACTCGGATATGCAACACTCTTGCTAGCTGCCATCTAACGCCGCCCAAAGTACATTTTTTGACATTTTCTAATTTTTTTGTTTTCAAATTGTAGAGCGATATTCTTTTCAGATTATTAAAGACGAGTAAAACCTCGATCGAAATGGCAATTTTCTGTGAAAACTTTGAAGGCATTCTTAAGAAAATGGCGTTTAAGCGCTACTAATTTGAAGCTCTTTCTCACTCAGAAAATTTTTGAGTTTTCGAAAAACTTCATTTGAAGTCATTTTAAGTATTTTAACTTAGCGATGGTGTTTAGAAAGTGATGGAAATGAGCATATCAATGGCGTGAGAGAACTTGTAAACAATTAACTTTTTTGTAAATAAAAAATACACAGAAATGAATTAAGTCGTATTAAACAGTGTAATTAGCACTATCCGTTCGAAATGTTTGAAGAACAAATTAGGAGCCGTTTTTGAGAAAAAGGCGTTTGAGCGTTTCTGAAAATGCGGCATTTTCAGCTAGTTTTCACGGAAAACAGTTGAATTTTCGAGACACATTATCTGACATTATTTAAAGAATATGTACTTATAAATACAATAATGTGAACAAATTGTCGCAAGTATAAATATTAACGACATAAAAGACAGGTCAATATTAACATTTTTTTAATTTTTGAAAAAAAGAAGAAGAGAGCAATATGGTTATCTCATCTTATAGAGAACATTTAGCACGACCACAACAAAAGTTGAAAGAAAAAATTTGGAGCAGTTTTTGGCAAAATCTTGTTTTTGTAATTTTTTTAAATAGCACATATAAACGCAATATTGCACGAGAATTGCTAAAATTTTCAAAACAATGTACAACTTTATGAAACAACTTCATGAAAGAACTCATTATGGAGAACAAATTTAATTTGAAAGAAAAATCTCTATCCTTAATTTTGTAGTAGTAGGAAAACACTGAAAAAAAATTCATTTTAAAATTTTCGAAAATTCAGTGTTAACCATGAAAATCGGACCGATACTATGTTTATACGTGTATGTTAATATATTCTTATTAGAAATTTAAAGAAAAAAATGTAGCCATTTTTGATAAGACAATGGAAATATCCGGAGGGCTTCATGTAAAGTACCCCAACATTTTAAAGAATGTTTCTCAAAATCTCAAAGTTTCAACTCGAGCCCTATGGACAGGGTTTCTTCAATTTGGAAAAAAAGATCTATGTAGGCGCTAGTAGTGTTCACAGACACCAGACGAACGGACGGCCGAACGGACGGCCGAACAGACGGCCGAACGAACGAACGGACGGACGAACGGAAGGACGGACGGACGAACGAACGAACGGACGGACGGACGGATAAACGGACGGAGTGACGGACGGAGTGACGGACGGACTGACGGCGTTTTGGAAAAAAAATCTTTTTTGGTATCTAGGGACACCAAAACGTGTAACTCTGTTGAAATCTCGAAATCGATTTTCCGCAGCATTACTTAACTTTCCCTATATTTCTCCGTATATACGCACGTATATGGGAAAGTACAAATAGTCGCAATAATTAGAGTAATTACCCTTAGGAAAAGACACGATAGAAAATACATTTCTTATACATTCAAACATACGTTCTTACACGTTATCCAAGGAGTAATTTACCTCCACCCAACTACTTCAAAGGAGTGTAAAAAACACCGAAGTCGGATTTCTGGAACTCACTGTCTCCGAATCTACCAGCTTTCCCTACAAACTCGCAGTTACATATTCTATCTCAGAGCGTCATCGACGACGTTTCAATGGAGAGATCTTGTATACATGCAAATTCAGTTGCGAGGGAAAGCGATGACCGCTGTGAACTCACTAGAGAAAGCGTGAGTGAAGGGATTGTTTACCTCGTCGACCAGTAGTTTTTCAGCCATTGCAATAACGTCTGCTGTTTCAAGCGAAGCCTCTAGCAAAACAGTTTCTGCGGAAGCATCGTGGTTTGCGGTCAGACATGATTTATGCCAGGTAGTTACAGAATAGCATGTGTTCTCATTGAGGTTGAAATGTAGGTAGAGAAAATGTTGCTTCACTGTGGCGAGGATTATTTTACACACATGGCTAATTTGTACAAAAGTATAAATACTATAAGGAATATTATTTTGATAAATAATAGATACTACACAAAATCCTATCCGTACGATTTTAATCACAGTATTGCTTCCGTGCTGTGGACCCTGAATACGAAGTTCCCATAAACATCCGATAACGATGCAGATCAGACACACGAAGTAAGTATAATTCTATTACAATTACGTTCAATCTGTTGCTTGCGACATTATATACTACTTCAAACTCGAAAATTTCATTTGTATGTAAAGAAGTTGACAAAATGTAAGATACTTTTCCAAAGCTTGTTCTCTTATAATGAACACTCCAATTCTCTTCTCTCTTCCAAAAAGGGAAAATGTTTTCACGTCGAAACTTTCCATCCAATTTTTATAAGACAGCAGGGTACCATCAACTTAGTAAATAGTAATATCAACTTAAAAGCAATAGCTTCTTAACGAAACTTTAAATTTACATAATGCAATTCAGCATTAGGAAATACCGCTCTCAGTGTGAAATATTGTAAATAATTGCATTATTTTTCTTACTTGCACCTTAAATAATGTCTAGTAAAGGCGGTCAATTAACATATTAAATGTGTGATAGAATGATATTCTATAGCTTATTCTGCCAGCCACCACAACTACAAAAAATAGACTACTGACTTTATTGTTGTATATATTGAGTATATTCATTTTTAACTGTTCTTGATGACTTAATTAGTAATCAATATGACTAATACGAATACTCTTTTCTCCATGATTGTACCTGCATTTGGCTGATCCTCCGGTTAACTGTCTCACATTATCATGAAGTCGATGCCATTTTCTAAACACCTCAGCCGTAATGCTAAAGAGAAAGTTCAAGCATCCAACAGAACTTTGTCCAAGCTTCCAATAAGCATGAAAATGTTCATGTGATTCAAAATTGCCTTCGCACACATTCCATGGGGTTTCTGCAATCCATGATAATATCATTTTACGAATGGAAATTTGGAAATCGCCATACTCATTGATATTTAGAAAACCATAGACAGATTGCTATGTCCACATTAACACCGCTGACCTTTGCCATTCCACCATCTCTTTGCTGCACACCCCTGTAGCGTTAACCGATGTCTGTGTGCAGCGAAACTTTAGCCTCCGAGGGGCGAGTCATGTTTTCTCTGTCGATTTCCAAGAACATATCACTCGTGATGTATCATATTGCAACGCAGCTGACAGTTGAGGTTTGAACACAATTTTGATTCATCGGTGTGTATTTAGAACGTAATACATGCTTTCTATTTAAGGCAAAACAAGCGCTGATGGACCCAACCCACATCAACCTGAGACCTCCATATAATTGGATGGAGGAATCCAGACAGACGGTTGAAGATGGAGGAATCCATCAGCTGGTTCGACAGCCTAAGGAAGGTAGCAGAGCCGTTTCGTCGAAACTGACACAAAACTGAACAAACTGGAAGCAACTAGAACCAAACGTTTGGAGTGTTTTTGTTATCAATTCTTGTATATAATATTAGTAAATGCTTTACAAGACTGATGAAATGTTTAGTGATTCCTGAATATTTTTAAATCCTTCAATATAATTCCAGCGAAGTGTATTTTTTCTTTTTTTGTCGAATGAGCCACTATGGACTACGTTTTTTTCAACTTTCTTCCCCTTTTTCTCTTTTCGTACCTTTCATATCTTTTTCATTCTGGCCTGATCTTTTTCGTTCCTTTCCTCGGTACATGTGACTCCTGTCTTCTTTTTTAATTTGTCCTCAAATCCTGTGAATTTCTTAAGTTTGGCCCTCATTGAAGACCACTCAGTAACATCTGCTGGTGTGATTCTGTGCTCGCACATGTCCTTTTCAATATCTTTAAACCACTTATTAATTATCTTTAATTTTTTGAAAATGTTAAAGAGTCCTCCAGTTAATCTTTGCGAATGTAATCTGTAAAGATGTCCATAGAATGAAATTATTCTTTTTATTATCGTGTTTCTTTTCGTCTCGTGTTTTCTTATGGAATCATGAAGCGAGGTAAGAAATGTAATACTTAAAGCTGTGTGTATTCACACAATGGAGTAATAAGATTTAATGCACAATAGCAATAAGACAAATAGGTCTTGGCCCTCAACAGGATGCGAACCGGCACCAATAGAAATATACGGCATGCAATACAAAAACCATGATATTCGATATCGTCAAAATTTATGCGTTTCAGTTCCCAACAAACTCATTCAAATACAATTTCGAAAGTCTACATAAAACAAGGCAGTAAACATCCCGCTAAACAGCTTTTAAAAAAGTGCGAAAAGCCGCAACGTACACACAGAGATCTCCGCCAGGGCGGAGTGGTTCAACGTAAGACCCCGCCGCGCCGGGCCGCGCCGCGCTGCGTCGGTGTCATCCATCACCTCCATTAACCCCGACCGGGCGGCAGGCGGCGCTCAAGAGGCGGTCGCGCGAGCGGCCTAATCTCCGGCGGCAGCTCCTCCTCCCCGCCCCGCCCCCCGGCCCGCACCGCACGGCCACGCCCCCCGCCCTCGCAACACGCGTCTTCGCCGCCACACCGCGCCAGCAGACGCGATGGCCCGACGGCAACGCCGGTGGACAGGCAGACACGCTGACCCGAAGGCGCTAGGGTTTGAAGGGCGTGGAGGTGAAGGAGTAGGAAGGTTCTAGGGTATCGAAGGTCACGCTGACCGGGAGCTTCTAGGGTTCGAAGACTGGAGGTGAGGGATTAAGAAGGTTGTAGGGCACGAAATTCCCACTGACCAGGAAGTTCTAGACTTCAAAGGATCCAGGAGAGATGGACTAGGAAGGTTTCTAGGAATGGATTGATAAATTGATTGTTAGTGATTCCGGACGCATCAACTACTAAGGGCATTATTCCCTTAAGTGTAGTGCGTGTTTTTGAAGGGATGTGGCGGTAGTCTTCTCCCTATGGATGACGAGATCTGGTGCAGACTAACGTCGGCTAGATGGGTTTTCTCCAACCAAATATCTCACACCAGCCGGACACCGCCCCAGCCGAGAAAAGCTCTAAGCTTCCGACCGGTCTCCCGGCAGGCGTGGTAGTGTAGTGCATGTTAATGTAAGTGTGAATAAGCAGTGCAGGCCTGCACGCCTACTCCCGCGGGCATTTTGCTTCTTTTTTCCATGAATATATTGAGGAATGTTTAATGTAATGAAAAGGTCTCATTTGCGTTGAACTCCCTCAATTTCAAAAAAATGCAAATATAGAAATAATGTGAGAAAGTATCTACTGTTGTAGTATCACTCTTAATTTTTTCTCTCTTTTCCTGACACTATCACTTTCTGATTTTTGTTATTTTTCGTCACACCATTCTTTACCCCCATGATTTATGTCAATTATCGCCATTTCGACTCATGTAGAATTGTCCAATATATTTTCTATTAATATTGTCAATATGTATATTCCTATTTATAAATGCATTTTATTGGAGTTTGTGATAATGCGTGATGTCTCTACGCACCCATGGTTTGGAGGTCTATGGTAATCTGATGGCAAGAACTGGTATAAATAAGTCCGATTCTTCGGTCTTGGCGAAAGGAGACTTCTTTCTTATATGTAATTAAATAATAAATCTCGATGACATAACGCTTTTCTTTTTATCTCAATTCGTATTAAATCCAAACTTTTTAATTGATGACTGACTTTTTCACACATCTATTCCCAACCCTTTTCTTTCTATTCCTGCTTCTTCTGTTCTTAATTCTATTCCCTTCCTTCACTCCTTCACATTATCACTCTCTAACTTTTTTCTACCCTTTCCACCCCTTTCTTCCATTATTTTCCGCCTTCAGCCTCTCCTTCTCGTCTCCCTTCCTTATCTCTTCGCATCTGTCTCTTTATTCCTTCATCTGCTTAATATCGAATCTTCTGTCTTACACTTCTTCAACAATCACCGTTTCTCCTGCACCTTACTTCTACTCTTCCTTCGCCTTCCCCTCATATGTTCACTTTTTGTCTACCGTTTCAACAATAATTCTCTCTCTTCCCCTTTTGCATTTTCGTCTTCTCGTCTTCCTCCCCAACCGCCCCCTTCCGCCGCGCCGGCAAGGGCCACGCCCACGTGACCCTCGCCGCTGCGGCTAAGTCGCCAGGTGGGTAAACACAGATAACTGAGCGCCAGCGAGCGAGCGCCCGCGCGCAAGAGGATCAGCCAAAGCTGCAGGCCCGCGGCGCGGCGCGGCGCCAAGGGGGAACGGACGGGAAATGATGGAGACGGAGGAGACACAAAGGGAGGAGTGGATGGAGTGATGGTATTGGTGAAGTGCAGATGGAGGCGGAAAAAGGGTCGGAGAAGGATTAATAGGCAGGAATAATATATTTCAAGGTCTTGGGTGCAACATCTTATACGGAACATTTGAAAAAATAATGTTGCCAATGGTGTTGGAGCGGAGTGGGCGCAAAGTTCGAGAGGAGCGGAGTGAGAATGGATTCGTAGCGGAGTCGTAGCGGAGTCGTAGCAGAGTCGTAGCGGAGACGAGTCGAGGCCTAGTCTGAGCCGAGGCGGGGGCCGAGTCGGAACAGAGTCTGATTAGAGTCGAAGCAAAGTCGAAGCAAAGTCAGAGCAAAGTCGGAGCAAAGTCGGAGCAAAGTCGGAGCAAAGTCGGAGCAAAGTCGGAGCAAAGTCGGAGCAAAGTCGGAGCAAAGTCGGAGCAAAGTCGGAGCAAAGTCGGAGCAAAGTCGGAGCAAAGTCGGAGCAAAGTCGGAGCAAAGTCGGAGCAAAGTCGGAACAGAGCCGGAACAGAGCCGGAACAGAGTCGGAACAGAGTCGGAACAGAGTCGGAACAGAGTCGGAACAGAGTCGGAACAGAGTCGGAACAGAGTCGGAACAGAGTCGGAACAGAGTCGGAACAGAGTCGGAACAGAGTCGGAACAGAGTCGGAACAGAGTCGGAACAGAGTCGGAACAGAGTCGGAACAGAGTCGGAACAGAGTCGGAACAGAGTCGGAACAGAGTCGGAACAGAGACGGAACAGAGTCGGAACAGAGTCGGAACAGAGTCGGAACAGAGTCGGAAAAGAGTCGGAACAAAGTCGGAACAGAGTCGGAACAGAGTCCGAGCAGAGTCTGAGCAGAGACTGAGCAGAGTCGGAGGAGAGTTGGAACGCTAGCGAAGGCGAGGGCGAGGGAGGTGGCGGGGGTGAGGTAAGGTGGGCGCTTTCAGGGGCGGGACCAAGGCGGAAACTCGACGAGAGGAAACGGGAGCAGAGGATCAGGACACAATGGATCACGAACCGCCTCGATGGCATACCGAGCTACGGAGGCTTCTTTTACGCTGCGTTTCTCTCCAATATATTTTCATCGGATGAGTTATAATACCTGCCTAAGCATTCATGCCTGAACGTCACGGAGTCCCAAGGCTGCCACGAAAATATTGTATCCTGACATCAAGCATGAATTACATGGGCAAGGTATGTTATTTTGTTTTCGGTATTTTGGTTTTCAGTGGCGAACAGGTGACGTAAATATTTAAATTAGCTATATCAAAAATCATTGTGAAAATATTTACATCTAACCAATATGTTATCCGTCAATAACTCCTAGTTTGTTACACAATTATAACAAAAAGAGTAAGATATTATTAATACTCCTGTTTCCAAAATAAAATTGGTAACTTGCTTAAAAAATATTCAACACATTTTATTGCTCATTAAATTTAAAAAGAATTAGAAAACGTATTTGCTGTCTGTAATATGAACAAATCTAACGTTTTCTAATGTAACAACTTTACGCATGAAATGCATTTACCACACGAGTGAAATATACAAATCAAATTCATTACAAACACTGTTATTAAGATGTTCAGAAGAGTATATATTTACCTAGTTTCCCAACTTCTCCCCATTTTCCACATACAAATAGTTGAAGTGATGTATATTGTCAAACAAAATGTCACATCATCAGAACGAAGAAGTCAATAAAAGGTTTTGGTTTCTTCAAGGATGATTGTTTTGTTGTGTAAATATTTACTTTTACATTTTTACTTTTACATATTTACATTTACATTACACCTTTTAACGAAGAGGTCTATAAAAGGAGTATTGTTTTGGTTTTGAGCTCTGTTTTGCTCATTGTTTCCTCACGTTTCTGTACAAGGAAGGTTATAACGTGTGCACTATGGACCTAAATATTGACCAGAAAGCGTTAAGTGGATTAATTAAAAGGAAATGAGATGTATGCTATTTACTTATAGAAGTCGTAGGTTGCCGCAATTACGTAAACTCGTAATACATAGCTATCATCAAACAACATAGGTCAATGCAGCCTACTTTCCACTTAAGGAATATGATATTTATTTATATAAAGGATATAATATATTTTCTTGAATATAAAAGTTCTTAAATTAGTTACAAATGAAGTATTTACTTATTTATTAGATTTTTTATTAATTATTTAATGCCACATTTCTGATATATTGAGTGAAAAAGTAGATTTAAAGAAGAAAATAAATAGAATTGAGTTTTCGGGGATCCAGTTTGGCACTGTGTTCGTTAACTGCGATGCCACTACAAAATCCCCTTCTCTTATTTCAATCAGAGCGATAATATTTAATTAAAAATATACATATATTCGTTCAAGAGATGACTTTATATTAATAGTACTATGTTTCATTTTGCATTTTATTGCTAGGTAGGAAACATTACAAATGTTTGACGAAAGGTAATAAAATAAACAAATCTGTTCGTCAAATAGCATTATCAAATTACTAATCTTTTCATGTATTTTATGTTTGAATACTCTTTATAGGATTACATGTAATGCGCTTCTGAAATGATTTTGTGATATAAAAACTTTAAAAGGTTATTTATATTTTATCAGTTGCAATTAATGTGAATTTGCCGAGATGAAATACATTTTCATTAATTCTGCGTGTGATTTTCTTCACAATTATATTGATAGTCGTTACTCCGAATGCGATTGAAGTTTGTAAGTGTGTTTCAATTTTAAATGCAACCAGATTCCAATATTATCATGTTGATACAAGTCACTGAAACATATTTGTGATCCATTACTTTTAAATAATGCATCTTTTATACCTTCATCGTGTTAATTTTGGTTGAACACCGTTGAAAATTGATATTTTATGCCACTTTCAAAAGACTTCTCAACACTTCTCTCTCTTCATACAACATGGCAACCAGCATCTGGTGTGAAGTTTTAAAACGACACGAGGTACGTGTGCTGTACGCGCTAACTGGTGCTGTTCAGAACAATCGACAAACGGTGCGCCGGTGTAGCTCACCCATATCTCTCTACCGCGGACTCATAAATAAGAAATACCGTTTCCTGAAAAATGAGTACTTAAATGCCATTTTAGCCACAAATAATTTGTTTGATTGTTCTTTTCAGACGACATCTTTAAAATCAACGTCCGGTGACCGTGAATAGCACGTAAAGTACTTTTTGTTCTTTTGATTAGTTGAGTTAAATAGAAATGAAAGTACAGTGTTACGAAAAATTATTAATTAAGTAAGGTTGTTTACACACTTTGACATGTAGTGTGTACGTTTTTCTACCATGTCTATTGGATTTATTAGTTTTATGCCCTACATAATTTGCTCCAAACTGCTTCGGTTTATATTTGTAGAACGTTCCACATCTTTCGCGTCAGCAAAAGAAAAGTAGATCAAATTTCCTTTGTATCTGTTTGGCATTCAAATTTACTAGTTCTCTTGAAGAGATATTGTAGTTGGAAACGACGTTATTGATTCCCATCCAATTAGTATTTCAGAGTCGCAGGCAATCTAAACACAAATGTCACGCTTTTACGTAAGTACCTGAGCGATACAAAGCTGCATTGTGCTCGAAGACTATTCCAAAGGAATGCCTGGAAACGCGTTATTATGACCGTTCGCTGGGGGATGGCACTCGAACGACTCAATAAATCGACTCCACCTCCCCCGGGAGCTCGTCTTTCGCGTTATTCGAAGAGCGCTACTTAAAGTATACTGGCACTTTATTTGGCGGCAAGTCGTCAGAGCGATATTGCTCCAGAGCAATGGTGGAGGAGTGAGGGATCGACGACTGCAGGTAAGACGGGGTGGTGGTGACACGAGATAGTCGTAAAGAACGGTGAAGTAGGTGAATAAATAAGCAAAGCTGATCTGTAGGGCAGTGGTGAAATGACGGTGCAGGTTTCCGTTCGAGATTCTATGGCGATGTTTCATTGTCGGAGCTGATGGGTTGTGAACAGAAAATACTGCTCTCGACATAGGAAATCACAGATGCTGATGAGATGGATGTTAGAAACAACTATTGACATCAAAGGAGCACTTATTGCCATAAATGTATTTTCTAAGTATAGAATTACTTAAATATGGTAAATTAAAGGTCTTTTGTGGTATCAAAAATTTATTTTGCTAATGATAATTTTGATCGCGATCGAAACGATCGTTAGCGAAATATTTTTTTATACTAGACAACAGCTTTAATTTACCGTATTTAATAATTAGAAGTATTTAACT
Source organism: Gryllus longicercus (assembly GCA_038098605.1). NCBI lineage: Eukaryota > Metazoa > Arthropoda > Insecta > Orthoptera > Gryllidae > Gryllus > Gryllus longicercus. The sequence goes on along the minus strand of JAZDUA010000873.1, from coordinate 288,939 downwards.
CACCAGCAATATAATTAATAATAATATAATTACTTACTAACAGATCTCAGATAGTAATCATTTCTGATGCCTCCGCTTGCTTCACACGTTCGTAAAATTTATTCTCAGGAAACAGTATATTCCTAAAAAGTAATAAAGGTCGTAGTATTAGGGAAATGTTTAGTATGATTATGTCTCTTGTAGAAGGTAACTAGAGCTGAGGAGCAAGATGTTCGGAGGTACAATGATGAGGGCAAATAGGGGGATGGAATGGTGCAGTCTAAATGTGAACGAACGTCGAAATGTGGCGGGTTTTACAGCGGTCAAATCTCGATGGAGGTAAGTCAGTAGAACAGCAGAGTGGAGAGGATCATAGCCACGTCAATATGTGAGAGGGCCTCTAGGATGCTTATGGTAGTAGAATGGCGCAGTGGAAATTAAACTAGAGCGGCGGGGAGGCGGAGACAGCAACGAAGATGAGGCGCGGTTGACAAAACGGCGCAGTCGAGAGGAAAGCGAGAGAGGGAAAGAGGAATGGCGGAGAGGAATGGCGGTGTGCAGCGGGGAGTGAGCGAGGAGGGTTGTGGAGGGGATACGGGGAAGTGCAGCCGTCAGGCCGGCCCGCACGGAGCGCGACCCGCTTGCGGAATCGGGCTCTGGGCATCTCTATTAGCGGGGCCGTTTAATCTCGAGAGCAGAGTACGGCGAATGGGGACAGGTTCGATTTCACGGCGGCAGCGGCGGCGGCGGCCGTTGAGGCGGCCCGTTCCGTACCTCCAGAGAAGACCCTCGAATCAGCGAGTCGGCCTTCAATGTCTCTCGCTATGTAGGTTATGTAGATGACACCTCAGAACAGTTCGAGGAACTGTGGTTGGAAAGAGAAGACACTAGGAAGGCAATTACGTGGTGCAATAGGGAATACCAAAATGGACAAGAAGTAAAAGTTATAGAAAATAGGAAAATAAATTGATGACTAGGGACGAGAAAAGAAAAAAACAACTGAAAAAAGATGGAAAAGAAAAAGGATCAATGAGGAAACTCAAAATAAAGAGAAATCAGTTGCGTAGAAATAAGAAAAACAGAGAGAGGGGTAGGCTTGTGTGGTTTAAAGGCGAGAGGGAAGAAGAAGAACTAGAATAATAGAGAAAAATATAAACATGGAGGATTGTTATGGACATTTTATATTTCAGATGAAAAAGTTGGTGTAGGTTGAGGGGGAGTAATGAGAGTGTGGAGAGGGAAACGAAAAGAATATGAGGGAGAATTGTAAAGGAAATAAACCTGACAATGAAGGATTTAAAGCGGAAGATCGAAAAATGTGATAGAATCTCAAAACAATTTTATGTTTTTGCAAGAAATTAGAGAAGAAGACTGATTTTTAGTTACTTACAGAGCATAAATGAGGATGGATTTGGATGGTGGATTCATAGTGGAGGAAAGAAGGAAAGAAAGAAGGAATTGTTATTCAAATATTACACTTCGGTAAAAGGAGACTAAAGTAAAACAGTAAAAAGGGTAAAATAGACATGTACGTAAACAAATTGTTGCAACGTGTCACAACTCAAAAACGATATTCAGTGGGTAGGTTTGATGATAACAGTTTATATGCGTAATCAAATGGAGAAAAAGGTAGTTTTTTCATAACAAATTATTGTAAAAATAGTTACAAAATTCCACCAGTAATAACCGCTGTTATAAATCGCATCAATTGTTCTGTTATATCTCTCTTTATTATCACATTTTTAGTCATAATGCGGTGCTAGTTATTTCGAAACTTCTCTTTAATTCTTTAGTACACTTTCTGCTCTCGGATTACTTTGTTGCAACTACCTTTAAAAATTGTAACAAAATTGTCCACCGACATCCACACACTCATTCCACTTTTCTGTTTTTAAGCAAAATTCAACCCAGTTATTGTTTACACATTTAGTCTATTCTCAAACGTCTACTTGTCACGAATTACGTTTCTGTTAAAGTTATCTCTCTAGCTATTGTTTTCCTGAACGTGTATGTTTATGCTTTTTGTTCGAGGCGTCTGTTTTACCGTGATATTTTTCTCTTGCTATTCCCTATTATCGAATTCAAGTGAAAGGGTAGTTTGAATTTTCATTCGTGTTAACTGCTACGCTCATCATTCGCGTATGAGCATTAAATGCCTCTCAGGAGGTGGCAGTTTTCCTCATTCGCGGGAACGAAAGATCTGGTGCCCACCTACACGTTGGTTTCCTTTGAAGGTAAGAAGTCCTGTAAACAATTTAGAGATAGACAATTGACATAAACAATCCTTTATTTTATGATTCTCGTCATTTTTTAAAATTTATTTTCTTCCTTCGGGTATCTTCGCGGCAAAACAGGGTGTACAGAAATAGAGATTATTCCGTAGTGTAGATGTTATATTTTTTTCAATTGAATTGAATTGAATTAAATTTGCCTTATTTTACGTGGCGAGACTCGGGCCATCAGGCCCGCTCTTCCGTCTGACCACGCAAATTTCGCTACGCTCCTTTCACCAAAAAATAGCAGAGGAAGGAAGTATTTCTTGGGCGAGAAACAGGCGATTTTGAATTTAGCTCAGAGGCGTCATTTAGGCTTGAGGATCTTTTACATGCAAGTAAATCTACTAACATGGGACAGCTGGCTTTACTTCCCCTCCGAAGGAAGGCGTACGAAGGATTTTGTCGCCCTAAAAATCCACGGCTTCGATATTTGGTCGCACTCCTCCATTTTGTAAGAAAGAAAGATAAGCAGTGGGTACATTCTATTGGTATTTACAAGGAAGAGTTTGGTTTAGCTTAAATATAACAACAAATTTCAAGTTACAAATTAAAATTCGGGGAATGACAAAACTAGTAGAAAAACATTTCCTTGTTAACGTCGAACGCTATCGACGCTACTGAGTAATCAAGGGCATACACTGTCTCAACGAGAATACAACTGTAAAATCAGCGTAAGAAAATTAGCACGCTGTGAATAAAGTTCTGAAACCTCAGGCTCAAACTCACTTGAAGCTCTCAATGCTCTTGAAGTTTAGAGGAAGTTACAGACAAGAACGGAAGAAAATGGCGTCAAAAAATTGTAGACAGTCAGAAGAGAAAGAGACTAAAATATAACGAGAGCGAGAGACATACTCAGAGGCAGTCTATCAGAGTGCGGGAGGGAGAGAGAGGTATTTCCGGAGGAAGAATGAGAGAGAATGAGGCATGGAAAAGACGACGCATATAACGTGGGGCAGGAATAGTGTGAGAGAGAAATAGACAAATAGAGGGGAGAGACAAAGAGAAGGGGAGAAGGAGATGATAATGAAAAATAGTACAGGCGTGTGAAGCTGAGTGAAGGCAGCCCAATGGCCAACGAGGGCGGCCAAAACACTGCTTGCGGAGCTTCCATCTCGGAGGCGCCTGCACACTGTCTCTCGACGCCGCAGAAGCTGCGCGGCCTCTCCGCACGTGAAGCCATCTCTTCGCCCCGCCCCCGCGCCCGCCCCCGCGACCTCCCCTCCCGGGAGGAGCGGCAGGCGGTATTGAAAGTCGATACGAAGCTCGATTGTGTGTAAAAACAGTCTCGGGGCCTGCGCTTGACTCGGGGTGCAGCGTTGCGCTTCCATGCGGATCCTAGGGCAGTCTGCAAACGCTCAGGAGAACACGACCTCCACTCGTCCACTTGCCCGCCCACCCACTCCCCCGCCTGTCCACTCGTCTAGTCCATCTTTCAGCATGTCGTATACTAGTATACTACTCTAGTAGAATTCTAGTCTAGTAATCTACTGTTCTACTAGACTACTCGACCAATCGGTCAGTCAACCTCTCAGCCACTCCTCTACTAATAACCAGTCGACCAAACGACCAACTGACCAGTTAACTACTCGGCCACTCGGTCAGTGGGTCACTCGGTTATTCGTTTATTTCGCCACCACCTACACGCCCTCTTGCCTGCCCATCAATTTATCCGCCTACCCTGTGATCCAGCTGTTCACTCGATCAGTCGACTATTCGTCTACCAATATACTACTTTTCTAGCCTACTAGTCTACTGAGTCACTCGACCAAACGACTAGTTGACCACTCAAATTGCTCTGTCGCGCATTTAACCAGCATTCACTCGCCTCCTCGGACACGCGCCTATTTGCCTACTTGTCCTCACGCCCGATTGTCCAATCGTCCACTCACCTTCTTGCCTGCTTAACCGTGGCCCACTTGCCCGCTCAGTCATACCCAATTTGCTGACATGACTCACAGAATCACTCTCCGTCATTCGCTTATCCCTACGCATACTGACCCTACCCGAGTCCTCTATTCAGTCCCTCCCACCTTCCGCCTCTTGTACCAAAGGCACACGCGGTGGCTGACCTACTCTCCTCTCATTTGCTGGTGCTCTCCTCCTACTTCCTCGTGCTTACTCTCGGCAACCTATCCACTCGCTGATTCTCCTTCTCTTCAGCTGGCCCGTACACTACTTACTCTTTTAACACGCACTTTCCTATTTCGTTATATCTAAATTATATTGTTTTAGAGGAAGTTTTACAACCTACTGTATGTTTCACTCCTTGAAAGATGATAAATGAATATTACAAATCGTAGGTTATTAAATTCTTTGGAGAAACGATCCGTGGTATACTGGTCAGAGCTCTCACCTTCCAACTCAGAATTCAAATTTCACTCACTTAATTTGGAATTTGAGGTGTTAACATGTGGTTTTTATCTCATTGCAAGTGACATTTTCACATTTATTCCAACAACTCATCTCGACAGAGGTTGAGACCAACTTGCCGTCCACCGAAGCAGAAGCTAGAGTTATTTTTACAGGAAATCACTTTTTTCGAAATACAGAACACATTTTTACAAAATCTGATAAAATTTCCCCTCTCAACTGCTTTCCCTTGGTCCTCCCTTGCAGCAGTCTTCCCAGCGCCCTCGCCCATTCGACACAGTTCCCCGAGGGCGGACGCCCTATTTCCAAAGCCTCCCGCCGATCGCCCCGCCACGCCCCTCCCATCTACAGACTCCTCTCGCCGTCTCCGCCGCCACGGCCCCCTCCTCTACCCACCCCCGCCGCGTCATCACCCCACCCCCTCCCTGACCCGGCCGGCTCCGCCCTCGCCTGCTCTCGTCGCCGCCGCCCCGCACCTTCCTATCTCCTGACTCCTTCCCTCGTCATCCCCGCCTCGTCCCTCCCTCCTACCGACTCCAGCCCTCGTCGCCGGCAGCATCCCCGCCCCGCTTTGCACTACCCACCCCCTGACCAACCCCGCCCCTTCCCGCTCCTCCCCTCAGAAGCTTCGCCCCAACCTATTCTTGTCGCCGCCGCCTTGCCCTCTCCCATCTGCCGACTCCTGCCCTCGTCACCCCCTCCCGCGGACTGCTGCTGTCCTCGCCGCCACCGTCGTCGTACCTGCCTCACGCCACGATTTCCGTCCTCAATCTCCGCTCCGGCAGCGTCTGCGCGGAAGGCGGTTCTCCGTGTGTGTGCGCGTGTGTTTGCTCAGCACTCGCGCCGTTCGCTTTTGCCGCCGTCCGCTCTGACTTCGGTGTCCTCGATTTCCTGGCGGGATCCCTATCACTTGGGGGCAGGCCTCTCATTTCGAAGCGGATGAAAACCTTAAGGAACAAAGGAAATTGTTGCTTGAATTTATTGTTATTTCAACCATATTATCAGATAATTGTAAGTTTAAAATCTTTATAACTCTTGGATGGGTTCAATACCTAATGTATCAGTTAATAAATTAATGTCTTTATTTCCTTGGGAATTGATATTGTCGGGCATCTTATTAGGAAGAACAGAGAAATGCTATCAATTTAAAGTAATTGTAAACTCATTTAGCATTTACACGAGTATTTTATTTACTATGAACCGAAGATCAATAAATTATTTAATTGCAATATACTCCTTTATTTGATTGTTTTATTTTTCCCGGAGAGAGCGTAAAGAACACTTTCAAAAGAGAAAAAAATACGGTAATTTTATTGTACTTTTCGGTAATTTGAAAAAAAGTCTTAGAAGGAAAATTACAGGTTATTTAATGGTTTTCGTGTTACTATGTTTTCTTTTTTAGGACTAACACAAAATATTGATAACATATTTTCGTGCTTGCAATACCGAATAAAAATATATTTATAAATAGTTTTATTTTTCTTGACTATTTCTGTTATTACTTGGGGCACAGTGTTAAAATGTTTTGTGACTTAGAAAGTACGTAATATTATAAAATTAATGAGGTTCCGTTCTCTACTTAACACATTCTGGTTAAACCGATCATAGAGACAAGGCGTATTTAACCCCCAACCCGTCCTCCCTGCGTTCTGGAAGCTATTGACGTATCGGCGGAATCTAGAGCAACCTGACGGGAGATTTCGTATATCTCGCAGGACTTTTTTAGTGAGTTTGGGAACACGTCCCGCCCCCAATCCTGCTCCAAATGTCAGCGGACAGGGACCCAAACTCTGATTAACGGGCCAGCACGAGTAACCAGCAGTTTGGCATCTAGCTGCACCCGCCTTGGCACTAACGACGTGAGTGCCACCGAGAACCTAGGATCCGGGTGGACGTTTTCTGCCTCCTCCAAAAACCTCAGAACTTTGAGGATCAGTCAGCCCAGAGGCAGTTCAGGTGAAATACATTCCACCTCCGGGTCGCAAAAAAGGCCAGCGAGTGGTGTCGCCGCCGCCGTCGCGTGCGCTGTGGCGCTGGGTGGAGAAGCGCAGCACCCGGTGCGAGCGCGCGTCGCTGGCGCTCTCGTGCGCTGGCCCCAAGGCCCACGGGCTCCGCTCTCGCGGGCGACTTCTGGCCGCGCTTCGGGCGCCTCTTTCCGGCGCGCTGGCCAGGAAAATTATGTGTTCCGGCCGCGCCCACGCGCTTTCCAACCGCCCAGCCCCGCCCCGCTTCTCCTCACACAGCCCTACCTCTCTCCCTGCTTCTCTCTCCCAGCGCCGCTTCACTTTGCCCCGCCGTTCCTCCGCATGCAATCTCTCCCCCACTCAATACCTCCTAATCCAGTCTCTCCCCACCCAGTCTCTCCTCACCCGGTCCTCCTTCCCGCCCAGCCTCTCCCCCCGTCCAGTCTCCTCCCGCCCAGTCTCCACCCACCCAGTCTCTCCCCACCCCGATTCTCCCCACCCAGATTCTGCCCGCCCAGTCTCTCTCCGCCCAGTCTCTCCCCACTGAGTCTCTGCCCACTCTCTCTCCCCCTCCCAGTCTCGCCCCATCCCGGCTAGTCTTACCCACCCTCACCACCTAAACGCCTAACCAATGCCTAGTGTCATGCCGCCTAAACATCCTCTACCGCGTTTGTTGAATGCTGCGCCTCAATACCTTTCTTCCTCGCCATCTGCTGCTTCCCCTGTATTCCTAAATCGCTTCAACTCTACATACGTCCGTTCTGCCTCATTATCCTCCCTGTTCGCCTCCTGCACCACGCAAATCTCCCCTCTTTGTCCCTCTCGTACCTTTTGTCCTTCACCATTCTCCTTAGGCCTCTGGGCTCCCTTGCCTCTATCCACTACGCTTTGGTCCCAATTTTCATACCGCAGTGGCATGAAATTTCGTCCTCACCCCCAGTCCCTCACTCGCCGCTTCCTTCCAACACCCCACACCACTCGTCACCCTCTCGTTCCCCGCTTCTGAACAACCTTCAAAGTCCCAAATTTCCATCTCCTGCTCCTCACGCCCGTCTACATCCTTCATCCCTCGTTCCCTGCCGCATGGCCAACGTCCCTCGGCTCTGTCCTCTTCAACTTTCACCCCTGACCTCCGCAAGATCCTGGTCTCACGCCTTCTGTCCCTTGCACACCGTCTCGTGCCTCTCGCCCATGCCAGCTTCCCGTTCTGCGCTCCCCGCCCTTCTCTCCCCGCCCTTCGCTCCCCGCCCTTCGCTCCCCGCCCTTCGCTCCCCGCCCTTCGCTCCCCGCCCTTCGCTCCCCGCCCTTCGCTCCCCGCCCTTCGCTCCCCGCCCTTCGCTCCCCGCCCTTCGCTCCCCGCCCTTCGCTCCCCGCCCTTCGCTCCCCGCCCTTCGCTCCCCGCCCTTCGCTCCCCGCCCTTCGCTCCCCGCCCTTCGCTCCCCGCCCTTCGCTCCCCGCCCTTCGCTCCCCGCCCTTCGCTCCCCGCCCTTCGCTCCCCGCCCTTCGCTCCCCGCCCTTCGCTCCCCGCCCTTCGCTCCCCGCCCTTCGCTCCCCGCCCTTCGCTCCCCGCCCTTCGCTCCCCGCCCTTCGCTCCCCGCCCTTCGCTCCCCGCCCTTCGCCCCCCGCCCTTCGCTCCCCGCCCTTCGCTCCCCGCCCTTCGCTCCCCGCCCTTCGCTCCCCGCCCTTCGCTCCCCGCCCTTCGCTCCCCGCCCTTCGCTCCCCGCCCTTCGCTCCCCGCCCTTCGCTCCCCGCCCTTCGCTCCCCGCCCTTCGCTCCCCGCCCTTCGCTCCCCGCCCTTCGCTCCCCGCCCTTCGCTCCCCGCCCTTCGCTCCCCGCCCTTCGCTCCCCGCCCTTCGCTCCCCGTCCTTCGCTCCCCGCCCTTCCCTCCCCGCCCTTCGCTTCCCGCCCTTCGCTTCCCGCCCTTCGCTTCCCGCCCTTCGCTTCCCGCCCTTCGTATCCCGCCCTTCGCTCTCCGCGCTTCACTTAGCACTCTTCGTTCCTCTTCCTGCCGCCCCTCCTGCCAGCCCCGCGTGCTACCGTCCCGTCGGCGACTGGCTGTTCCCACGGCAGCGTTTTATAGCCCGCCCCCTCCACCGCTCCTACACCGGAGAGAACGCAGCCATCGGAGGCCTCCACGTGCACGCGCGGTTCGCTGCTTCGACGCCGGCCGCGCCCGCGCCCGCGATTAGCATATTTGCGCGGAGGACGCTTTGGAGCGAATACCCAGGATCATAGTCTCGCTGTTTTAAAATGCATATCTTTCTGTTGATCTCACAAGCTTTTCAGCTCTTTCAAACATTATGACGTAATTATTGATTCTGCACCGCACAGTATTGACCCCTTTCTGGGTGTAGGGTAAAATATTCCTGATTTATTACGCTAATTAATAGTTGTCGTTTGTCAATGTAAAGATAATGATGATGATGATAATGATAACGACACAGTGGAGAATATTAAAAAACTAATTAACATTTTTTCCAAGATGGTCTCAAGTGTACTTTTGAAAGAGTGCATAATCGAATATGTAATTGTTCATCTCTCTTTTCTTCTAAAATCTGCCTTTAGATCTGACTTGTTATTTCAATACTCTGTTAAATGATTTGCTTCAAATTATCACAGAAAAATATAACCATCTATTATTTCTCACATGATATGCACATGCTGTAATTAAAATACTGAACCAATAACGATCTCGTTTGTACAAGAATAAATACTACATTATCGTAGTTATGTATATTTTTTCGTGAGGTGCTTAAACACAAATAGAGAGTAGGACGTATTTGTGTCTAAAAATGATAATCAACGATTGTGGGATGCGAAATTAATGGGTACAAAAATATTAAAAATAAGACCTGCTCTATGTTTCAAACCTTTCTATGCTTTATCCAACAACTTCATTAAAGCGAAGTTCTCCCAAAATCAAAATATACATGTCCAATTCATAAGGTTTCGAGATCGGCCACATACATTGAAAAATATAAATTTTGGAGAAAATCATTTGAAAGGTGTAGGAGCTTAAGTTGACACTAGGTGAACAGGTAAACCATCGCACAGACGCTTGACAATGACTGAAATTTTCTGTGTCAAGAGCCTACGAAACGCGAAATCAAAAAGTGTTATAGGAAGTAATTTGCAGCATACAAGAACAAGTATTTTTCCAGTCTTTCGATCACTGGTACCCACAACATGAGTGTTTCTAACGAAACACCTCTTTCTGCTGTAGTTTCACAAAACTTTCTTTTTATTCCGAAATGTCTGGTAGGCGAGAAAGTAAAAGGGCAGTGGGAATGCGAAAATGCGCGAGAGTGATAGATAGAGGAGGAACGGAAGCAAGAGATCCATCTGTCGGAGGAAGGGCAGACGGTGCGGAAAACCCCAACTGTCCTCCCCGCCCAACTGTCCTCTCCGCCCAACTGTCCTCCCCGCCCAACTGTCCTCCCCGCCCAACTGCCCCAAACCAACTGTCCAACCGTTTCCGCGTTCCGTTTCCACGTTCCGTTTCCCCCTCCAACGTCTCCAGCCAACTGTACTCAACTGTACCCACACAACTCTCTCCGCCCATCAGTCCCCACTCATCCGACTACACGCATGTCCCTGCACAATCTTCCCCGCCCATCCGTTTCGTCTCAACCATCTTAGCCGGTGATAATCTCCCATCCATTCACGCAATTTCGCGGCCGTCCCATCTTCCACTACCGCTACCAAATCCATCGCTTCTGCTCATCGTCTATTTCCATCCGTTCAAGCCCATTGGTCCCCACATTTCCGTCCCCGCCATCCGTACTCACGTAACCGTCCCCGCCGAAAGCTCCCCACCCACCAGTTTTCGCCCATCCATCCGCACACAACCGCCCACACTGAATGGTCCTCGCCCATTCGTCCCGCCTATATGGTCCCGCTCGTCATATTCCGCCCATCAGATCTCGCTTTTCATACCGCCTCGATCGTCCCGGTCTCCACAATCCTTTTCGTACCCCTCGCCTTACTGTTCGTTCACTGCCCCATGCAACCCGCCCTTTCTCTCCCTATCCCACACCCCGCCAACCGCTCCCCGCTTCCCGCGCCCCCACACGTCATCTCGCACTCCGCTCGGGCTTTCGCTGCACGGCTCGCGCCTCGCGCGTGGCTGGCCTCGCGCGCGATAAAGTCACTTCGGATTTCTTCCCCGGCCGAGCCTCGGAGCTTGTTTACTCTCAGGGGTTTTTGCCCCGCACGCGCTCCCACGCATGTCCACTTTTTACATTTTGTGTTTTCAAGCGAGCAATAAAAAGCAGCTGCCTGCCGGCAGCGCAGCAAAAAGCTAGTTCTAATATAAATGCGTGTCTGCCGTGGCTGTTATTTTTGCTATTCTTTACTTTGTTCAAGGGAATCATTAGATGTAGTCTTGCATGGAAAGTAAAATAATCACAAAAATAATAATAAATGTATGCATTTTGTTAATCATCTTTTGTTAAGGAGACAAATGTACACTAGGTACAATGAACAAAAGAAATGAACAAAAATTGAAAATAAGAAAAAACGGAATTTAGGAAACGCGTCATAAAATTCAAACCACTATTACGTGGCTTCAGCACGTATTCTTGGAAAAGAGGCGACTTTTTGGAAAGCACCCCCTGTAATGAAACCGCACGCCATTAACTGAACAGAACCGAAAGCCTCTCGTTCAAATACAGGATGACAGCCATTACGACGAGTTGAATCGATAAACTCGACCAATTCGCGGCAATTCACATTTTTCTTTTCTTCACAGAAAGCGCTTATAAACCCGAAGCACATTCTCGGTTGGCGTTTTATTGGCGTCGGGGAGCAGCTGGCGACGCGAATCGACTCATGTGGGGCAGGAGTTCACGTTGGATTCGTGACGCCGAAGCAGTGGCAGTGAGTACTTCAATCTAACTTCACCGAAGTTCATTTCAGTAGATGAAATTTAAGTGTCTAATTCTGCTTGTGGCTCAGAGTGTAAATACTCATACTTTTTCTTTAAATAATATGCTTTTATTATTAACTATTGGCTTGCAGAAGCAACAATGCTTCTGTAAAACGCACACCAAATATAGAGCAAAACAAAATACTTTCCCACAATTCTACAATAAATTAAATATTTAAAAACAGTATTCACGAATACTGTCAAAACACAGCATACGTATATAGGAAGAGACCAACGAACAAACCAAGGAACAAACGGAATGACGGACGGATGGACGGAATGACGGACAGGCAGAAAGACAGGCGGAAAGAGAGAAGGACGGACAGACAGACAGAGAGAAGGCCGAAAACAGAGACAGACAGGCGGACAGTCGGAATGTTTTGAAAGAAAAACGTCTTTCCAGTAACAGGAGATATCAAAACCTTTATTTCCATTAAAAACCGTTAATTGATATTCCACAGTATTGAATACCTTTCTCTAGACTCCACGGCATGTTGTTGGTATTTACGTATATGAGGAATTAAAAATACGTGAAAATTATTCATAGTTTAAAAAGTATAATGGAAAACAGTTCTAATATTGGGATATAGGTTGCTTTAAAAATAATTGCCGTGTTTTAAATTTGAAGGTGTACACGTACAATATTCTTGACAATGGCGACCACGGGACTTCAATCCATATGAGGTAAGAAAATAGAACTGTGATGATTATTATGTACTATAATGATGATTGAAATGAACGATTGTGCGCATGCGGCGGCTCATTAAGCCTTCGCCAGGAAATTATTCGAATAAATATTTAAGTAGTGATCAGAACGGCCAGCCTTCGAATTTGATTCCGGGAGGCGCCAGAAACTCTCCAATTCCCAACACATCAAGTAAATTCCCTGCATCGAACCTGTGACCTCTCAATCTCTGAAACGCTTGAGACGTAAAGCACAAGCTTCATGCTCGTCGCTACCGGCGTTGGTTCGAGTCATGGACATACGAATAGACGAAATTGCCGTCCTCGGCCGGCCGTGCTCGCAATGGAGTGTGCGGGTGGCGAGGCAACGCAGAGGCGGCGCGAGGGCGGCGGAGGTGGCGAAGGCGGCGAGGGCGGCGAGGGCGGCGAGGGCGGCGAGGGCGGCGGAGGCGACGGGAGCGGCGGGGGTGGTGGGGGCGGCGGGGGGCGGCGGGGGGCGGCGAGGCCGCCAGGCGCTGGAGCGCGAAGATTGCGCGGGTGGGCTGTGCGGGGCAGGGGCCGGTGGCGGGGGCGGGGGGAGGGGCGCTGAGTTAAGGAGCTGTCGCTGGACAAACCGAGATACGGCGCCGGTCCGCGACTTCGCACCCGCGCCTCCATTGTGCTCTCGCGCGCGCGATAAGGGGCAAGGCAGGGGGCGGGGGCGGAGGAGGGGATGGGAGAGACGTGGTGGGGTAGCGGAGGCCGAAAAGCCAGAAACGGCGCGGGCCTGCGAGGAGAGAAGCCAAGAGGGAAAACTGAAGGAGATGGGTATACGACTAGAAGGGTGGTGGGAGTTGACGGTTTTGCAAAGGAAGGGGCGATGGGCATGGGGTATACGGGGATGGGTGTCCGGCAGCCCAGCGGGGACGGGGAGGAGATGAGGCAGCTTTCGCCAGTGAGGACTATGTTAAACCGAGTTTAAAGGAGGATCGTCAGAGGCAGTTGGGCGATTGTGGAGACGGAGAAATGTTGTGGTGGCCGGCAACAACTTGCAGCCACTTGCGAGAGTGACACTGATGGGAAGCGAAGCGTCGGTGGTGGCTATGGCAGGTTGCTGAGAGAGATGGGAGCGGCGTAAAGGTGAAGGCTAAGACCGGAAATGGAGGTAACAGTCGGGGCGCTTGGAGAAACGGAAGATGTGACTACAAGGGTCCGGAAGAGAGAAGGTAGTTGAGTGGTTCGCAAAGATCGGGGACGATGTGCGTGGAGGTCGGCAGTAACGGGTGGTAGGGGAGTGGTAATGCGATAAAGGGCGAAAGAAGCCAGGCAGTGGTGGCCAGTAAGAACTGTCGTAAGGCGAAGGGATGAGCAAAATACCAGAGGGTGTTACGTTACATTGTAGGTCTCTGACCGGGGAAAAAGATTGTTACTGACAGGGGTAAATGATACTACTTGTGAGAGTGGTGTTGACACGAGGTGGAAAAACGGCTGGGGTGATTGCGGGAAGGCGGATGCTCGAGCAGCGAGGGTATTGAAGGTGAAGAGGTGGAGGCGATGGTGATGGTGATTGGGAATAACATGGTTTGTGTAGACAAACCACGAGAGGAGAAGTCTCACACAGACCGAAAGGAGATGGTAGTTAATGTGGTGGCCAAAAGCATGTGCTACGTCAGGTTTTAGCGGGCCACAGTATCGGCGAGGGAGAGAAGGCAGATGTGACCTGTAGTGCGATCTGTTGGAAAAATGCAGAAAGAATCGGCAGGTTGGTAGTTGTGAGACGGAGTAATGTGGTTGCGAGCCGTAAAGGGGCCAGCTACGTGTGACAAAGAGGACGACAAGATGAGGTGAAGCGGTGGTGGCTTTGGTGCGTTGGAAGGTGCGAGCGTGATGAAAATGGCAGAGAAGAGGTGATGAAAGGAAAGGTGTGAGATGGCAGGGACGAGGATCCCAGGGAAACGAAAGGAGATTATCTCACTACGAGTACTTGAAACCGAGCGATGGTAACTGAGAGAAACTGAATTATTCGGCAAAACTTAGCCATTACACTCGGAAGTATGAAAACTTATTTTGTTCGTTAACAAATTTAAGTCCTATGGAAGATCTGTGATTCAAGGAACCATAAAACAGACAAACTGGAAAGTATGGTGAGTAATTTCACAAGTAATGAGTTAAACGTGTGATAAATACAATATTTATCAACTTTTAAACACAAGTAATGTTGTCTCTTTAATGTCTAATTAATGTTGTCTCAAATTAATGTTGTCTCTTTTATAAGGATCTACTCACTTACAGGAGTTAATATTCAGTCATAACTTAGACAGAAACAAGTATGGAAAGTGATACAGAATTGTTGATAGTTTTTGATAAACATGAAAAGAACTGCACTAATCAGATAGAAATATAAACATTACCTCTCTTGGCGATCAAATATCTCTGAAACCATATCAAATATATCTCAGAAAACTATTTTAATCTTGCATTTCAGTCAGTACTAAATAATTTGCAGACGGATGTCTCATACGATATGACGATGCGAAAACGCATCTGTTCCGACTGTACCCAAAGTAGAATGTGCGAATAGGTAGGATGAGAGTATGTCTGACGTAGGAAAAGAGATGGAATGTTAGTATGTTCGGAAGCGGAGAGGGTAAAGGTGGCGATGGTAAGACGCAGGTGGAATTGGAGGCACGGTTAAGGGCAAGGGTAGAGACGGAGGGGGGAGCGGACGAGGAAGAGAGGGTGAGGCGGAGGCGGGAGACAAGGCGGAGGTGGAGTTGGAAGCGGACGCGAGAGCGAAGGTGAACGGGAAGATGTAAGTGGATGTGGAGGAGGAAGAGGAAACAGAAGGAGGTGAAGACTGTGGCAGAAGCGGAGGCGGAGACGGTAGAGGCGAAGGCGGAGATGGAGGTGGAGGTGAAGACGAAGGTGGAGGCAGAGGCAGGTGAATGTTGAGGAAGAGGAGGTGGAGGCGCAGATGATGGCGAAGGCGGAAGCAAAAACGTTGGCGAGGGCGGAGGTGTGTGTTAACAGGTGTGACTGAGAAGTCTTTAGTGGGAGAGTGAGAACACATGAGTAGCATAGGAAACGAAGAAGAGAAGATAATTAATAAAAACGATGATCTGAGGTTGCGAGCTGTTGCGGAAGAAAAGTAGGGAGAATTGAGCGCCACTTTTTTGGATCTCCGTTATCCAGAGTCGCCCCAAGGGAGGAGGCGCCCATGTCATGCGCTTCAGTCGCCCCGAACCGAAGCCATATTTTTACAATGTTTTTACCAATTTTCTATAGTTATGAAAATAATTTACTATCTCAATTAAATCGATGTCAGTAACAATAAATCAATATATACATGAAAATATATTTTAAATTCGGTAAAAATAAAAAGAATCTTTAGAAGAATTCTACAAGTCTATTGGACAATCAAAAAAGCCTGGTTGCGCCTCTAACCTTATTTATTTATTAGTTAATTTACTCAGTCATTGGTTGATAGGGGTCTTTCGAAAGCTGAGGTCATTTATGCTGATGAGAAATGATATATTGAATAGCGCCGTGAGTAATGATACGAAAATGAATGTTAGTGGCAAAGGGTGGATGAGGGGGATTGTTGAAGTGAGGTGGATTTGTTGGAGAACCGGCAAAATGATATGCAAGGAAACGTTTTCGAGAGCTGTTTGCAAGGGATGCATCGAGGGAGGGGAGGCAGAGAGTTCTTGACTGGTCGTATCAGAAAGTAGAATTCGTTATCACGTGGTTTTTTACAACAAATATCGTGAATTTAAAATAAATTCTATGAATCTTATTTTGGACTTGGAAATAATATTCTTGTTTTATCTTCTTCTGAAATACATATCGTGTTAACAAACCTACAAGGTGGAACGGCAAAATATCATCAAACAATTTTTGAAAAATATTAAGATATGTGGCTCAAGCATGCAGAAAATTTTGTTGTGTTTTAAAGGGAAATAAATTTCTCTTCCGATTCCACGGTTTCACAATTCAGAAAAATTTTCATTTATAGGCCGGAATCTACTCTTCAAATAAAGGAAAAATCTATCGGTTTACAGTTTTGACATATGTATTACAACATTTTTCAGATTTCATATCGGAAATATTTTCACCGCTTCAGAGAGAACATGCGTGGTACACGTGTTGTAACATCAATAGATGTCACTGTGAGTTATACACGTGCAGTGATTTAGCGATAGTATTCACCAAGTGCTATGTGCTGTAAAATGCGAATCGCTGTGAGTCGAATTTCAATTTAAGTTCAATTGAAAATTTAAGAGACCGATTTTGCGAGGAAAAACAAAGCAAAATATTTTGAAGTTAAATAAAAAGTGTAAATAATGATTCTTAAATGTTTGAGCGACTGACAATATTCATTAAAAAATCACCGAGCAAATAAATGAGTGACACGTAGATTTACATTTGTAAAATATAAAAGCGATATCACATATATATTAATATGTGTGTGTAAAAGTGTAAAGTATAAATAAAATATTAAAATTCTCGAATTTAACTGAATGTGTTGAAATATTTATCATTGCCCTACAAAATTTGTCATTGAAATGATGCTTGAAATGTTTCCCGTTAAAAAAATAAATGTTTTAATACCCAGTACTACGAATAAACAGTGACCGGGTGTGCGGTACAGTCCGAGTAAGCAAATACTTAGATAAACGTACGATAATTCCTTGTGTGTAACATAATGTGTATTTGTCGGGTTCTAATCGTCTAATGGTTGTCACACAGACAACAATATTCTAAAATTTATTTATCATGTAGATTGAAGGTGTAAATAAACATGTATAACATATTTGAAAGTCACTTTCTCCAACACAAAATAATACTTCGTAGGAATACTGATATGAAACATTGCTAAGAGTTCTACTATTCTAATACTACATAATACATTTGGTAGATACAATACACGGCACATTCTTTTGAAAATTTTTAAGTGTTCTGTATTTGTTCAAATCAGTTCTTATAAACGCTGTATTGCGACGTTAACATCAGATACGGGAGTTCCATAACCGAGAAGTTAAAATGTTCCCACTTAAATAAAAAGAGCCGTTGGATTCATATCAGGTGTGTAGAAAGAGTATCACTTACAATCGTATCTTGCGCATTTTATTTTCGACGGCCCAGATGTAATTCTTATGATGATTTACGATTATATTAGGTGTTAATCCACTCAACAATGTATATTCAAAAAATGAGAAAATATAAGAGCGCGATAACCTGCGTTAACAGAAAGTCATTCTGGGATGAAAATCAACCTCAAAATCTGCACCATTTCAATAACAAAAGAATCAAAAGTTTTCGTAAAGAATGTTTTTGACACTCACGTGTTGAAGTTCTTCCCTGCGCGCAATTTTTCGTGAACTATTGATGAACATGAATTATATCAAGGTCACAGATATCTATTTTTCATAGTCTCCCACCATCCGGAAACATCGTCTCTAAATATAACAGTTCCTCGCAAACGTTGGCGGAGTTGTGAAAATATTCTGGTGTTAGATAATTGTATGACAGGGTATCTCTGATTATAGTTCAGGCACACTTAGTGTCTTTTCAATTTTGGACGGCGGTAAATTTGGTTGATATCTTGCCATTTATGTCACAGAATACATACACTCTCTAAAAAGAACAATGAAAAGAAATCAAACACAGCAACAAAAGCAATTTTCACGACCTACCCTGATAGTGAATGTAAATATAAGCATGTTCCTCTTCTAATTTTAGGACAATGGTACAAGGAAGAGATTAAAACAGGGGATCTATAGGTAGAAGAAGCATTAATTGTTTTTAAAAGAAGGGTTTGTGGGCCCACGATCACATGATTTTCTTTTTGGTTTTGTAGTTAAAAGTACCTCTAAAATATTCAACAAATATTTATGCACAACCTACATATTACCACTATGGTAACTGTATTTGCTATAGTTACAGTTTTCATTATTTTATAGTTGAATAACACGGAGATTAATTGATGTGTTAAAATATTTTCACTAGTAGTCCTTGCGTATATGTTTGCACAATCAGACACTTTCTATTATGATTCCGCGAAATTTAAATATTTGGTATGTGTTGTGTGGGGAGGCTGAGTAAGTGTATGTGTGTGTGAGAGAGATATTGACTGAGTACGATATTTTTCTTTATCGTCAAAGTACAGTAAAAATATGTCATATGTTTACCATTTATTTAAACATTGACAGTTTTTTCATTCAAAGATAAAAATCGTAAGATCATAGTGAGAATTTTAAAATATTTTTGGAAAATTTCCGAACGAATTGTGCTTACTGATTGGCAGTATAAGTGAAAGTCCATTAATTAAAAAAAGCTTTTCCGTCCATATTTTGAATGATTATATATCATAAATTTCTTTTATTTTCTATTTGTTATTAAATTTGTTCACTTTTAAAAGTGTAATGATTGTTTCTCTAAAATGTTTCCAGATTTTACAGTTACGATTTCTCCAAAATACAGATAAAACTTAGCCGACTTAGGTGAAAACCACCTTCCGACTTGGTACATCCCCTGAATCTGCCATTTTCCCGCAGTAATTCACCTGTCCAAGAACTTTACTCTCAGATCCGTAGTTCAGGAGATTTACTGAGCAACCATTTGGTGTACGGCTATCAGTTCGATGCTTATCTAAGACGGGGTGATGTTGCAACCGTAGCGAGGAAGGCTCTCAGATATATCATGACAGAGACCATGCAATCAACTACATAATCTTATATTGGGTTATTGATTTTTTGTTGAGATATTTGAATAAAAGTTGTAATTACCAATATTATTCATATCACAATTCACTATGGATGATTTCATTATTCACCAGGAAAGCCTATATGTAACGTTTCCAACTGATCGCAAACAACGTATTACGGTTATATGCGGATTAGATGATAAACAAGTGTAGCCTTATGGTTTTTCCCTTTCCCGTAAATCTTTCCCTATCACGTTTAATTTTTCGTTTTCCGTTCCTTCCCACTCCCCCTCCCCGGCATTCTCCCTTCTTGTCCACCTCCTCTTACGTTGGTCTCCCCCTCCCCGCCCCTCCTCGGCGCCCCTGGCTGCCTGCTCCGCGCGATGCCCGGGCGGCCGCGCCGGCGCTCGCTGGTTTGAAATTCAAATGACTCTTCTTGTAGGAAATGGAAACGGCTGCTCGCACCGCACGCTGCCAGGGCTTGGCCGAGAGGGGGCGGGGACGGGGGTAGGGCCGGCTGCGGTCGCGAGGCGGGCGGGAAGCCTTCAGTCGTTATCATTAGCCGTCGCGCGCGGAAACGCAGCCGCCGCCCCCGCCGCCGCAGCCCCCCCCCTCCTCCAACGCTCAAGCCGCCCTCACGACCCGTTCTCGCCAACGCCCTCACCACCTCCGACGTCACCGCCGCCATTCTCACCGCCGCCCCCGCCCACACCGCCGCCGCCCCCGATGCCTCCAAGGCTCACGCCGCCCTCATTGCCCTCGCCGCCGCCCCCACCACCGCCGCCCTCACCGCCGCCGCCTATGCTCTCACCGTCGCCGCCGCCCCCAACGCCCGCGCTGGCGCGGTCGTGCGTGGCCGTCGCTGCCTCACGGGGCGCCTTGGGGCCTCTGCGGGTCAGGGCGCGCCAAAAGCAAAACGGCATGCAGGCTACACCATCTGAAGTGGCTGCGAGTAACAACTGTTGCCAATGCAAGGTCTCTGACCTGGAGGTCATAGGGTTTGAATTCCGACAATGACAGAATTTTTGTCGCTATCTACATACGAGGTTAAATCAGTTGAATTCATCTGCTTGCTGGAGTAGAATTCTTCTGGCTGGCTGCTCAGATCGGTAATTTTCCGTGATTTCTACGATCAACACCAGGCGAATAACGGAGTAATACTGTAAGTAATGGGCTACAAACTACTCTGGAGCTTTCCTTCTCCGCCCTTGTCATATCCTCCCCTCTTACTAGTACACTTACACTCACCTGCACTGCACTACACATACTAGACGATGGGTTGTTCGGGCTATGACGGCGCTCCGCTGGGGGAGATACCTGGTGGACTCCGTTGGTGGAGATACGTCTTATGTATAAGCGTGAAGATAGTTCTTTCAGTATACATCCAACTCTCAAACGTAGAGCTCCAAAACACATGTAAGAACCAAACGTCAAGAGCCAAACGTTAATGGTCAAAAGTCAAGTGTCCAAATGTCGAGGGCCACAAGGGCAAAACGTTAAGGTCGAAACGTCAAAAGTAAAACTTAATGAGACAGTCAGTAAACAGCAAGTGTTGTCCTTAACCATCAAAGCAAGTTTCTAACCGCAAAGCGCGAAAGTGTCTCACACTGAAAAACAAAGATGAAGCGTCAATAACACAATTCATATGTCGAAAAATAAACGTCAGTGTCTAGCATCAAACATCACGTCAAGAAGTAAACGCCATGCGCAAACATCCAACTTCCTCCACAACTCCAGAGCGAATAAAACGAGAAACAGCATTCATCCAAAGTCAGATGCGATTCTCCAATGGCAAGACTAAGCCGACAGCGAAGACAGTAGAGACCATGAAACAATTGCACATTTGTCCAACGGTGATCAGTACTTATCTAACACAAAACGTAAATAGCATCTCCGAAAAACTATTCGTAAGATTGAGAAACATACTGTGACAAACATAAATGACTAATTTATTGTACTCAACATCGAAATCAATAAAGAAAGTTTTGTCAGTTCAAAAGTATCATTCTGCCAAACCTATTTCAATCTCTCTTTACAGTCCAGAAGAAGCCTACATTACTTTAGCTTAGCAAGATACTGTAAACATCTTGCATCTTGTTTACATAAGTGGAATTGAAGTTGACGTTATTGGTATAAAAAACAATAAACTCTATATAGCACATAGAATTGTAGGTGGTACTGAGAAAAAGTACAATATAATATTCATGAATTAAAAAGAATTTCAGTTTTCAAAAAAAAAAATGGAGACGCCTTTTTAAAGTGTAGATGAACCCTTTTGATACAAAAATTGCCTGCAAAATCCTTTTTAAAACAGATGGTCGTCCTGAAAAGAAATATCGAACACAAAAAGAGTTGCGTAATTACTTTTCTTGGCGTTGCTGCTCAACAGCAGGGCTGCCTGTAAGTAAGTGAAGTGTACGTCATTGACAGGAATTAGTTTTTGCCTAAAATGCATAGAATAAAAAGAAGACAACCAATAGAAAGTAGTTGACTGAAATTGTAAGACTTTAATACAAACATTTCAAAAATTCAAATATTATTTTTTGTTAGAAAATATTAAATTTTATCAATAAACAAACTATTTTATTTGACTTCTAAAGCTAGACCAGAGGTAAAAAATTCACCTCAGTCAAATAAATTTACGATGTACTAGGTTATCTACGTTTTATGTTCAGAAATGTTTGGCTACATTCGATAATGGAGTTGCAAAACAATAAAGAAAAAATATATCTAAAAGAATTGTTGTGTGGGTAAAATTGTAAATAATGTATTTTTTTCATTATTGGTTTACAATGAGTTTTCAGAAAAAATATTGAAGTAAACTAATAATGAAAAAAACAAAGTTAATGGTAACATTATTTGTATTTGTTGAACAGTGCTAGGCTATTCAATTTTCGTCAGAAACTTTTTGATCACGCTCTCGCTCTTTACGATGTTCTGGAAAGATCGGGGTGCTGTCCGTAATGAGAACTTTTCATTAATACTATAACTAATAGAGAATTATAGTTTTGCACATCATATTTTGTTACTATGGCATGGATATTCTCGGGACACAGCTCGTGTGCTTCAGAGCGTGACTGAGTGTGAGAGTGAGTGCTTAGTGTTTTCCGGAGCTTCATAACTTTAATCATGAATTCTACATGTTGCATCACAGTGTTTCTCCCCTACTAAAACGAGAGGTCTAATGCCGACTTTAACGTCACATGTAGGTCGGGACCACGGTATTTCTCAGGTAATAACGAAATCGTCACGAAAATCTACCGATCAAAGTAGCAAGCTGCCAGGGTTCTCCTTCAGACAGGGACTGAATTGGATTTAGTCATCGAGCTATTATGAATTCTTCACCGTCGGGAGTGGAACTCTAGGATCTTTTGGTCAGAGAACTGCAGTGGCAACCAATGGTGTAACTAATCCACCTCACACTAAAACACCTGAAAGCCAGCAGGTGCCTTGTGCAACCCTGCCGCGAAGAGCGGCACCAGCATCGGCCACGTGCATGGGCATCCGCACTCCTATAACGACCTGTCCCCTTGGACCGCCTCTGCGTCGTCCACAATACCACCCACGCACCATTTGGCCTCCGCCTCCAACGCCCCTCCCGCGGGGTTTCTCTCCCCCAGGGCAAACAAACTCTGCCGCCCCCGTTGCTTGCGTCGCACCCGTCGCCCACACGGCTCCATTCCCACCTCTACACTCACCAGCGCTAATGTCATCCCTGCCGCCCTCTTCGCCACCTCACATCGCAACCTGTCACCTTTTGGGAACATGCCTCCAAAACCACCCTGCCCCTCCGCCACCTCAGCCCATATCGCTGACTCTCCCGACACTGTCTTTCCCTCCCCGCTCACCTACACGATCCCTGCTATATTTTTTTTCTCCCTCACCACAGTCGCCGCATCGTCACGCTTGCCGAACCCGCCTCCCACACCACCCTGCCCCTGCGCCACCTCAGGCTACCTCGCCAACACAGCCGTCCTCACCCTCACCTGCGCCATCCCCACCATCTTCCTCTCCACGACCACGCACACCGTCCCCCTAAACCGCCACTTCCTCTGACAATCCTGCCATCCCATCAGTTGCCTGCCGATTCTACCACCCCAGCTACGTCCTAACACACGCCCCTTCCAGCCCGCCCTCCCCGCCGCCCTCTCGATTCCCCGACCCACCTCTCTCAGGCTACCCCAGCGACATCGCCACCCTTGTCATACGCGATTCCTACCTAACACGCGAACCCCCCCTGCCATCTGCGCTACCCAAGCCAGTCTACCGCATTGCCATTCCCGCTGCGTAGAACTATCCCCACCACTCTCCGACGTCCCCACGAACCCCACCATTCCCTACCTCGCATCGCCCGAAACCCCCTTCTATCCCCAACACAGGCCCACCCTCCCCGCTCCTACCGAAGCTCCCGTCACCCACGCTTCCGATTACGACTCCCCTACACCCACGCTTCCGATTACGACTCCCCTACACCCACGACCTGCAACCTCCCCTCCGCCCATCAACTGGCCGCCCCCGGCGCCTCCTCCGCAGCTCTTGCCTCCGCAGCCACCCGCGAGGCCCGTTGTGTCTGCTTCGCCCCCGCAGAGCCGCCTCAGCCGTCGTTATGCCTTTGCTGTGTATTGTGCAGCTTCAGTCCTACCTGCTCCTAATGCGCTAACTTCTCCGGAGCACAACTTCTGTTTAATGCGGCTGGTTACCCGGATCCCTCACTTGTGCTGTTGACTCGGGACTTCCAGCGGCGGGAGCACGCCGTTCATTTCTTTGGCTGCGCTGGCGCCGGCGCGCTTCAAAGGGAAGGAATTGTTGGATAAGCGAGGAGTTTACTGGGTGGAGAAACGGTTAGAGAGGGTACTAACGGCTTAGCTTTTTTCTCTTTATAAATTGACTTATATTATTTTGATACGTTAATACATAATACGTAATAGTAGCTTATTTAGATTTTCAATCATTGAAGCTGTCAGCTTCATATTCCCATATTGCTGATATTTTCGTCGTCGATATACCTCAATATTAATTTCCGTTTGTTAAATAATTCGTTAACGAATCAGTTGATAGTTCATTCATTTGTTAATCACAATTTCTGCGAAAAACATTACTTTCATATGCTACGAAACATTACACAAAACGAGTATTTGATCTACCATATGTCAAAATTCGGGTTAAGATCGTAAAATTACAAATGAAATATTCTTAGTACAAATTAAAATTTTTCTGAAAGTTGAAGACAAAATATGACTTTGTGTTGTATCAATCAGATTCATAGTGACATTTTGGAATTATTTATAAGGGTAAAAGTAATTCCAGAATTTTGAAAAATTTTCTAGAATCCCAGTACTTTTCACTTGCAATTTACGGTATCTCCGGCATTAGAAATGAATTAATCCATGATACACTATGCAAAGCACAATATTTAAAAAAAGGACCTATTATGAATGTTTAATGGAACTAAAGAAAATAAAGGTAAGTGTTCAGACAATGTCATTCATACTAAATTCCAGAGATATTCTTGTAATAACAGAGTTGTGAAATTATTTAAATATTTTGAAGGCATACAAACAATTACACAGTTTTTTGCAAAGTATGAGATCGAGTTTCAAGATTTATTGAGAACTATATCTCCTTCATCATAGATAGAACCATTATGTCGAAAGCAAATTGGGTAGGTTTCATTCACGAGAAATGAGCGCATGCCTCTAACGCAAATTAACTCTTCAGAGGTTGCGTAATTAGATTATAAAACGCCAACTCTCGCGTGGGGTATTTCTTTCCTGAAAACAAGACACAACGATTTTCAGACGAATGAAATATATTATGTAATATATTAATGTATTTTACACATTTTCAACACTTTAAAGCCTATAATTAGTGATGGTTTCGTTATCTTGAAATGATCGGATCAAAATAAAAAAGACAAAAAGTGATGTAGCTGGAGCATTTTTTCATGACAGGCACTAACTGTCCAAACTCTATCCATTTCATAAGAGTTACCCGTTCAGAGTTTATAATTCAAGTTTTCATACAACATAATAGGAATTAATGCCCACGATGTACAGAAGCAAATCTTTTAGCCCGAATATGGAGAGAAGCAGATTGAAGGAGGTACACAGGATGTCCTGACTCGTGATGGCTAATTTTCGATACATCACTAAAAGGTTTTCAATGTTGATAAAACATCGACACAAAAATAATGCTTAAAATATGATAAAATACATGCTATTTTCCCATCCGGTTTCCATTTTTAATTAGAGAACTTCAATGAAATTCCAGTGTATTTTATTGTATGGTCATTTATAAGTAATATGTTAATAACATTGTTTATCGAAAGTATAAAATAAAGGACATCGTGTTTTGTTGTTATATTATTATACAGTTTTATGCATTAAAGCACTCTATAATCTTAATTTTCTAAATACTCTATGTACACAAGATTAAAAAAGTTTAACGATATTACCACGTACAAAATTATCGAAAAACAAAATATTTTTTGAAAATATCGATGTTTCTGGAAAAATACACCGATGTAAAAAAACATCGATGTCAATATTTCGACGTTTCCGATGGAAAATATCAATTTTTTTGCCATCACGCACACAGTTGAGGATTAGCTTTGGAGAGTTGCAGTCATTTCAATTAATATCGGGAAAGGAATAACTTCTTGGAAACGTAACTAAAGTTTCAAAGCACCAGGAATACGTCTTTTGCCAGAAATATGTAACTAAATGGTACAGAATTGATTCCCGCAACCGATTCAAGATGAAATACATGAAGGCATTTACTGATGTTGCAAGAGATTTCCCAATTTCCCAGGTTTCCCAATTTCCTAGAAGGTTTGGTCATGATATCTGAGTTAAGAAGTTCAAATTAATCAAAAGCAACAAGACAATTACGTGGATATCAATCGCTTCCACAATCCAACAAAACAAAGCACATTCTCGAAACAGCTGCTTTCTATAGAGTGCTGTGTATTATGTTAATCCCTTTGTGGTCTTTTCCAGGAACGTCTTAACTTCTCTTTGCCACCACAAACATTCACAAGCACATGTATCTGGTAAATAATTTCACCGATTTGATATCCCAGTAAATTCTGTTCGTTTCAAACAGAAATACAGTCCCCCAACAGAGAAACGAATACAGATGACGCAAATTTCCTGTTAACAGTACGTGCAAAGATGAATTGAAATGAATGGTGATATATAAATAAAATAAATATCGAATAAAATTAAACACTTGTAATTATTTTTAATATTGAAAGATTACAGCCTTATTATTTTGGCAAGGTATTACGTTCCTTGAATTCTCATACAAACAATAAGAACCTTTAGAGTAGCTGATAGGAATACTAGAAATCTCTTCTGTGCATGCAAGTCACCACTACTCATCTAATGTCAAAACATTTCCAATATTTCCAATAATTGCAATGTTACTCAATTCATTCATGAGAAAACTTCTATTTCAGAAAAGAGCGAATAATTATCACTCAAAGTTCATATGAAATGTCTTAAAGGGGTAATCAAAACGTCAGTCTTGCGATGCGCCCACCATTAGTGACTCTGAAGTTCTTCTTTATTAAGACAGGTAGCTATGACGTTACACAAAGCCTACTGGAACGTTTTGCACACAAAGAGATGCCATTGTAAATAAAACTGCCAAGAGCAATAAAATGCACCACTCGTGAATAATCATTGTTCAGCATCCGTTTCTCAGTTCCTAAAGACAATGGATATTCCGGCGTTGACATATTTACGATAATATTGACTCAGTACCCTCGAGAACAGTTGTGTTTCAGTTGAGAGTGGGTGTAGCTGAGGGTTAAAGTTAATAATAATAAATCTGAGACTAATTTCAGGGAAGTTACTCCCATAATGAAAGCAGGAACCATTAGAATAACACCATATCATGAATTTACATATTTGAACCACAGTTTCTTGTCGCCTTCCTTCCTCGAGGAGGAACACCAAAAAATCGCAACATAACAAAAGGTTCAATGGAAGAAGCAAATTCAATGTAGCAAGAAGGAAATTCAATGGAATATGCATTGGATTGAATACTTCATTGTTATTTACCGGAAAGTGGCACCGAATGCATGGATAAATGTTTGCATTTTAACAATTGTGTTTTAACTGTTGAACCCAAGGAGGTTACGTGTATTTTAGTCGATTTGTTACAAGGGACGTTCCGATTTGATTCCAGAATCGATTCTTTTCTTTCTATTCCTGTTGAATCGGTATTGAATTCGTTTGCTTCCGATTCTTCATGGAATCGATTTCTATATACCAGAATCGAATCAATTGAATACCTTCGATTTTTTTTAAATGCGTATTTCTGTGCTTTTGTTGTATTTTTCAGTGTTTTTGTCGTTTGCTTTTATTATTAACGTAGTTATTTCTGTATTATTAATTTCATGGAAGACCATGTCGTGTTTGAATTCTACCTCCCACTATGTCTGCACCATCCGCTTCGTTTAAACCAATCCTCTTCGTTCAAATTACATTTTTAGTATTTTAATTTGAAGAAAGTCCTGTCTGAATTGCGTTGTGTGACGTTGTGTTTCTTTGAATCCGTTGCAGTTTTGTTGATGAGTTGTTCATGCTATTGATGATGTTATAATATATTATATTTTTCATTTACGTTATATTATTATATTGTTTCACTGATACATTCAGTTACTTTATTTTAATTGTATTATTTCATAAATAATATTTTCAACATACTTGCGGAACAATAAACAAATACAATCGCAATAAAACTAGAAAATAGACACTGTTAAAATTTTAACAAATCACGGCAGTACCACAACTGCTTTACGGATGTGAATCATGGGCAATAAGAAAACAAGGTAAAATGAAGATACAAGCCTCTGAAATGAAATTCCTCCGGAAAGTAAAACGCAGCACAATGATGGATAAAATAAAAATGAAGATATAATACAGGAACTTCATATATTTTCTATTAATAAAAAAATAACTGAATGCTGATCACGTTGCGTACGGCACTTAGGAAGTGTGTCTCACGAAAGGATCCCCAACATGCCTTTCTGTACAAACCAAGGGGAAGAAGCGATATTGGACGTCCACGACAGAGATGATGTGATGAAGCCGAGACAGGGAATCTTCCTATTCCGTGAACTGAAGAAGAAAATTTAACTAATTAATACTGGTTGTGTTTTATTTAATGGCAATTGCACGATTCCGGTATCGATACCTTCTCGTTTCATTCGATTCCTTAGGGAATCGATTATTTTCTTTCCATTCGATTCTAAAATTCGACTCCAACTTTTTTGATTTTGGGATCGATTCCAGAATTGATTCTTTTACACAAATTGAACGTCCCCACATGTTACAAATACAAGCGATGGGACATAAGTGATGGCAACTACTTTTTTCTAAAATATATGTTATACAGGATCACATAACTTTATTTGTCACATGAAAGAAATGCTGTACTATTGGGTGTTCACAACAACATATGTTTTTTATGTGTCTGGTAGAACAGAGAACATTGCGAAATCATTTGTCTGGCTACAGCAGTATGAAATGAATGTAACCCTTTTTAGTAACGCTCCTACTTTAAGACAACCGTTATGCGAGGAGAAAACGCCTAATACTTTCACAGGAAATGATGCAAGCTATTGGGGATAATGGTCTTCCTCGCAGGTCACACACTTGCAGGTAGTTACGTGGGTTGATCATCACAGGATGCTATGCGTCTTCGCTGAAAGCGAGATACTATTTCTTTAAAAAAAAACAATAGCTGCTACGACTTATGTCCCAACTCTCGTAGATTTTACCAATTTTATTTAGCCAACGCAACTAAAAGATTTTTTTTTTAAATGAGGAAAATACCGATTCCTTGGAAATACTCCCACCGCGATACTCCCACCGCGAAGAAACCACTCACACCACCTCTGTTAAGACGAGCTGGCTTCATGAGATGCCACATTCCTTCCTTTCCCCAAATTATCTCTAGCCCTTTGCGGTGTGTAACCAGAAAGCCTCTAACAGCACTTTGCATTCCACTTCCACAAGCACCTGCATCTGCTAAATAGTTCCACCGCAGTGTCAGCAGAGCGAAAGTGAGAACCTGAGTTTAGTGAAAACGACTGCTGCTCTCTGGTTTGGCAGAGATGCAAATTGAATGCGATATGACACGGTTATATTCCTAAAAAGCTATGAATTTATAACCGCATTTTCGCTTTCAATCATACGATTGCGAGTGCGTTAGGAGAGGCAACTGGATAAAAGTTGGACCAATTATTTCAGTTGCGGAATTAATAACATTGTTGACGAACGAGAGTATTATTTTTATACTACACGCACCAATATATACCAAATATACCAAAACAACCAAAACTACTAATGAAAATCCTTCTTATTTTTCTTTCCTACATTATTTCATCTCGTTTTTAGTCTCTAACAAAAAAAACTGTAACCTCACTCAGCTACACATTTTTACAAGCACTATTTCATATCATTGATATATGAATATGGACTTAGTGAAAAATGGTAGTAAATTTGAAAGAGGTGGAAAGTCACGGCGATATGTCATGGATACATTCTGTGAAAAATGGAAGGTGGTGTGTAATTTGAATGACAACTTCACTTGGCTATCCACTTTTGCTGTGCGAGTTTGGCCAGATGGAATTATTTATTTGTGATTGCTCCTTATCCACTGTCAAGTATCTTGATTTATAGAACATGTTGATTAGTTGTCATGCGACATATCTCTCTGCAGAGGGTATATTGGAATTAGACGAAATATTACTATTAAGCAAACAGGTTTGACTACAGGTTTTAATAAAATTTCTTAGAAGACTTCATTAAACGAGGTTATGACCCTTTTCTTGAAATGTCTACTGCCATGGTTCACATGATTCTACGAAACCATGGCTATTCTCAGTTTCGGCAAGCTGACCACGAGAAGGTATCTTCGTTAGTACTCTCTGTGGAATTCATTCAGCACGCTCTGCGTTCTGTAACCAGAAAGATTCTAACCTCACTTTGCAACGCATTTCAACCGACACCTGCCTCCGCTACACCGTTTCACCGCTGTGCTACCACCGGGAAAGGGAGAAACTGGGGTTTGCTCAAAACGGCAACTCGCTCGCTCTCTCCTCGGCGAGAGGTGCAAATTGAATGCAGAGAGTCATGAATACGCGGCTGGAGGGTCGCTTTGCGAGACAGGAATTTTGAATGGCAGCGGCAAGGAATTATCTGTGTAGTCGGCAACCCCATGTTTACTTTGTTAATGGCGCTCACAAGCTGAGTCAGACCGGAAATATCCACGTGTCACTACACAGAAGCGCGTGGGAAGGATATGTTGCAAACATTTATGCTCAATTTAATCTACCGCAAAATTCCGCACCCGCAAAACTGTCAAGAAACTGGGGAAACGGTCACGCGAGCTTACAACTCTCGCAGTCCTGTGCCTGGGCAAATGAGGATTTTATCGCGCGAAACGTCCGTGCTTGCTTTGAAGTGCTAAGTGCCAGGGATGCTCTAGAAATGACTGAGAGAGAGGGAGAGAGAGAGAAAGTTAACAACGCAACGGTTAAAACGATTTAGGAAGTAGCCCGTGCTGTAGAAGTGAGAGAGAGACAACGGACATTTGATATACAATGTACAAATTCAATGCATGGATAAATGCAATGTCTTTAAGGAAAGCCAACACCGAGAAAAAACAAAACAGAGAAGATATTTTAATAAAAATAACGGATTAATGTATTTTTTTCGAGAGTTTAACGAAAGAAGACGATTTTAAGGAATTGTTAAACTGAGCTAAAAATTAAAGAGAAACATTGGTAGGAAGAAAAACATTTATGCAACGCTAGTTAAAATAATATATTTTTATTTTTGATAACATTTCAATAGTGTAGTTGTTTTATTGACTTATATAAAAAGGACTGTCTGATTTGGTAATGTTTTGTACCAACACAAGAAAGTAAGTAATTACCTCTCTGTTGATCGATTAGTTAATGTGGTTAATTTATGTATCATTATAACATTTTACTGAGATAAATATTTCTTTAATAAACTTATAGATCACGTATTATTTGAATCTACTGCCGAAATAAAAATAAGAGTTTCCTTAAAACACTTATTTAGCATGCAATAAAGAAACAACAATAAGTATGATAACTATACCACCATAAATCTGAGAAATCTTGTAGATATCCAAGAAAGAACGATTTCGAACGATTCGATTTCATTACTTTCAATTATTCTGAGATTGTCCCTTATTCATTAAGTATTGTTCATGACTGCTGCCATGAACACGACATTTACGACCTTGACCTTAAATTTCTTCTCATTTTGGACCGTCTTAGATTGTGCCAGTAATGACTTCACACACAGCTAAAAAAGAGCTGGTTCTTCTTAGTTTCTATCCTGTTCGAAAACAAATTACAAAGAATAAATTTTAAAAATTGTCTGCTTTTACACTGTACTCTTAAATTGTATTATCCTTCTGTTGAGCATAAACGTATGCACACAAATATTAATTTTACGACTGTATTTAAAAGATTTGAGTTTGCAATTCAATGAACAGACAAGACTTACGCTTGAGTTAAAATGTGACGATGAGAGAAAATTTCAGTTGAAAAATTATTTATTTCTCATTATGCAACCGTTTAATTACATAATAATTCATATTGCATAATTGTTATATTACATGAAAATTTAAACATGATAAAGATGTATTAGAAATCCCAATAGATAGAAGAGACTCTCTGGAAACGACGAGGTG
Organism: Gryllus longicercus; assembly: GCA_038098605.1. Classification (NCBI taxonomy): domain Eukaryota; kingdom Metazoa; phylum Arthropoda; class Insecta; order Orthoptera; family Gryllidae; genus Gryllus; species Gryllus longicercus. Next base: position 257,310 of record JAZDUA010000873.1, on the reverse strand, counting down.
ATCCATAATGTTCATGACACGAATATGAAACTGCTGCTGGAGAGAATATTATCTGCACACTCTGCACTGCTTGTTTATTTTGTTAATCATTACCACACATGGCATGTAAACCGGAAATACCCAGTTTGCCCGTGCATAGAAACACCCAGAGCACTGCTGTATTTACGTTTAAACATCAATGCTAAAAATGTCTGTTATGTTTGGAATAATTAAATATAAAAAAACAATAACCTCTTTTATATTCTAATAAACTTACCATCACATGAGCACTTGTTTTAATTGCCTATTGCTCTAAAATTTGAAGGAATAAGTCATTATTCACCTAACACCATATTTTATTATAAGATATGTTTTAATTTGTTTGAGAAAAGTTGTAAGACACAGTAAGGTGCGTAGGGCAGTTAACAAATCTTTAATGAGAACAGAATTTTTATTGTCTGGACGTGTCTTTCTTCAAGAATATCCAGGATTCTACACCAATATGAAGAAACAAATCCCTGTGAATGAATTTGTAGCTTTATTGCGTAGAGGCCTGTAGCATCAATTGAAATATGATAATCGATAAAAATGTAAATCTTTGAAATTTTTAATTTTTGTATCTCCAAATATTAAATGATTCTCAAAACTTTCTAAGCCTAATTATTTTGTGTTCCAATGTATGCTACTATTGGTAAGTTTAAAGTAAAGTACGTATAATAAATTTTATAATCTATTTAATATAAAATATTTACTAAGAAGACCTACTGAGACGATATAAAAGTAAAGAAACATTTTAATCCCAAACACACATTATGTATTGTTACTATAAAATCAGATGTATTATTCCATTTGATTTTAAACATACAATAATAAATTTGTGAAATTATATTAGTATGATATGGTCTTAGAATGTCATGCAGGGGTAGTATGTATAGTAATCAATATACACGTACATATTCGTAGTATGATACGGCTTGTGATTTAAAGTAACGTTATAATTGTAAACATCAAAAGATTAAAAAATATTGAAGTACATGAATCAGGATATGATCCTGACGGATCTCGACATCTGTAACTCATCAGTGAAGTATTCACCTTAATACTTCTGCCGTTGCCTGCTCTCGCTCTTGTTCTCAATCCAACCCTCTTCTCTCCTCGTCACCCCTCCCCCCTTCCCCCACCCCGTGCCAACCCCCTCCCTCCTCGTCCGCCCCTCCCTCGCGTTCTGATGTTAGCAAGCGCCGCTAATGCTCTGCCTACTTGTGTGGCCGAGCGATAGGGATATTATGCAGATGCCCGCAAGACGCGGCTCGTTAAGGCCTAATTGGTGGCTTGGAGATGCGTTCGAGGATTAAGTTCGGGCGGATTTTTCAATGGAGTCTCCTCCTCCTCTTCCTCCTTCGTTGAACTATGTCGGAACACGTTTATCAATTTAGCGAGCGAATATTAAGCTCACGGTCTGAGAAGCTAGGCCCGGCTCCCAGCAGATTACGAGAAGAGGATAATGAACACTAGAAGTTGGACGTCGTGATACATCAAAGGACGGGATTTGCACCGTTGACGGCCGCTTTGGGTGACCTGCGACGGTTACAAATATATAGCAAAAGTGAAAGAGCGTTAATGTTGGAAGGCTTTTCCAAACTACAGCTCAAAAACACCTCCAATTTATAATACATCATATCGAGTAAAAGGTTATTAAAATGTAATAAGAGACATACAGTGAAATGTTAAAGACCTATTTTATCAGAGCAAGGCAAGGATAAAAAATATTAAAGACAAATATCAAGGATGATAAGAAATAAAAAGAGACCGTAAGAATAAGAATAAAAGCGAAGCAGAGCAAGGGAGGAGAAAGAGAAATAATTGAAAAGAGAAAGAGGAAAAAACAAAAAGTTGGCGATAAGGAATTCAAGTAGAAGAAATAGATGAGAAATAAGTGGTAACCATGAGTTAAAATAAATCAGAGAAATAAAGAAAATTAAGAGAGAAGGTATGAGTGAGAGTGAAGAAGAAATAATTAAATTAATTTATACCTTGTCGAATTATGTGGTTGTGATACATTATATTTAGCTATCATTACTGCGGACAGATTGAAACCATTTGAATTGTTAAATTCATAGTAAATAGATTTGAGATAGTGATTTTTACGTTATTATGACTCTCAGGTTTCCTAATTCCGATAATAGGATCAATATGAATGTATTGATACTGATTTCCCGTATACGAACTTATCAAAATGATCACTGGCAGAAATATTCAGAACAAAGGGTAACCTATGAACGTGCTTCTGCAATGTATACTTCGCCATTTCATTCACATTATTAGGACTTAGATAATTAATGATGCAACACATAAGATATTTCATGGGACATTTGTCTAAAACCATCATCAAGAGAAGACCGTGTGGTTGGAACCATATTTCCAATTTAGATATACTATCAAATAATTGAAACTATAAATCTTAATCAAGTACGACGTAAAATTATTTTTTATCAATTATGATACCAAAAAATACACCATACATCACAAAATATCAAAACACGTTGTAAAACATAATTTTGTGAGGGATCTACAAAAACCCGGAAAAAATGTATCGTCATATATTTTAAATTTTATGTACTAATTTCATAAAACGGTAAGTAATTGTACAATTCTGACTCTAGATCTGCTTTTTCAAGATGATCATTAATTGTTGTAGAAATGACTTAAAAGATTGGATAATTGGCGTACCGATTCCCTGGGGGCTATTGCGACTTCAATGTGTCCATTCCCGAAGTTGAGGACACAGATTCACAAATACAGTGTTAACTAATTTTTTGCAATAAGGAAAGTTATACAATATCTGTATTGAATATGTTACAAATAATAAATCAACAAATAATGAATTTTTATTTCAGCATAAATGAAAAACTCTTTCTTTAACTCATCAAGCCAGCTGAATAGTACACCTAGAGACTCTTCCCCCTAGAAAAAATCTTTTTACGTCACTGATATCAGCAACTACTAGAGTCCGGCGTCCGGTGTTTCGACTTGTTACTTCTAAATGTATATCTGTCCTTACTTTAACGGACGATTTTCAAGCCGGTCTCTTCAAAAGCAGATCCTTTCATTTTAACACAATCACGGTTGTCGAGTGCAAAATAACTGTAATATCAGATAGACCCAAGGAGTTACTGGTAATTAGAGCAAGTTGGAATGGTATCATTTCCAAGAAGAACAGTTTCAAGTCCAGAATGTCTTGATGTGGTGGCCTACTGACAGAGAGAGACGAATAATAAGGAGGGTGAGTGAGAACGGAGGCGGCAAGAGAGACAGTAAGACGGGCGAGTGTGTAACGGGGTAACGTGTGTATATCAGAAGGAATAAACTCGAGTAATTCGAAGAGTTAGAAGCGAGGACGGGAACTAGGAATCATGGATGAGTGGCAATGTCCAGAGAGAGAGACGGGAACTGAGGAGGGCGGTGAGGACCCAAGCTAGCAGCAGAAAGGTTACGACGTCCTAAGGCAACGGACCTGGGAAAGTGGAGAGGCAAAAACCTGCCGAGAGAGCACGGATTGGGGAGGAGCGGTGAGAGGGTACGAAGAGTAGTGAGTGGGCAGCGAGATGGCATATACGGATTGAAGAGAGTTCAGGGTTGGATAAAGGCAGGGAAGAACGGAGAAATGGCCGGAATGGATAGAGAGGGGTGGCTTGCGAAATGGCGGGAGCCACGTGCAACGGAACTTGCAGGGTGGGGCGTAGTGCAGTTGCGATGCAATGTCAGAAATTGTGACGTCACTGGCCTGAAATGGAGTTGGAACGAGAAGTATAGGAGAGGGTGCGGCAAGCTGGGGCGAATACGGCGGGTCATTTACGGTAGAACGAGAAAAAACAGGAGCAGGAGAAGGAGCAGGAGAGGCCGAAACGCGGAGAGTAGGGTGGAGCGTAAAGAGAAGAGTGGATCGGCGAGAGGAAAGAACAGTGAAGCAGCAGGAAGAATAGGGTAGAGCGGGGACAGTAGGGTGGAGGGAGAGAATAGTGTGCAGGGGGGCATATAGTGGAGAGGGATATCAAAGTGGAGAGGAGAGAGTAGGATAGAGGGGGGCAAATAGTGTGGAGCGAGGATAACAGGGTGGAGCGAGAAACACGGAGCGGGAGGGAAGTCGGAGTGAGGCGGGTCAGAGCAGGGAGCTGGACGGGGCCGAGCGGGGCTGGGCGGGGTGGGGCGGGACGATGAGAGCCGGCTTGAAGCAGCGGGGGGCATTGAGCGCACGGGCAGAGCAAAGAGGATGGGGATGGGAGCGCGGCGGTGTCCGGGGTTTCCAAAACGCGGACGGGCCGGCCGCCGCCGCCGCAGCAGCGCTTGCGGGGCGGGGCGGAGAACTCGCGGTCCGCGGTGGGTCCGACGCTTGCCTGCGTAATGACAGCATAAATCCACACAAGTTTAGCGCGCGCCGTCCGCCGGGAGCCATTAACCGCTGTGAATTAAGACGCGGCATTAGGCGGCGGCGGCCGGACGGACCTCCGCCTCGCCCCCGCCCTCCCGCCTCGGCCCCGCCCCCGGTCCGCCCCGTTTCCGAGTCCCGGCCCGGGACCCTTCTCCTCGACCCGTCCAAACAACCATCCCTTGCAAATGGCAAGGTCATTGTTGTTTGCGGAGTGCGGTGATATCCTCCAGCGGAGGGAGGTCGGGGGAGGTCGGGAGGAAGAAAGTAATGCACGGGTTCTTAATGAGATAAAGGGTTTATTTCGAGCTGGTTTTTTAAAGTTCGATTTGCGATCAGGATCGTGTTAATCAAAGTTAATCATTTTAATCATGCTGATCATGTTAAAAAGTTTAAGTGAATAGTGTTAATCATGTCAATTCTTTCAGAGGTAACACATTTATTAGTTACGTTTACTGTATTGTAAAATCTAAAATAACGGGTAAAAATGAATAGTTGCTTTATTCCTATTTATTTTACATTACCTCGAAAAGTTAATTTAATTTCACCTTTTATTGACTCATACCCTATTAAACTAAAGAATTTATATTTTTCTGTTTTTTTAACTTTCAAATTGCTTCAAGGTTTTATTCATTACTATTACCTTATGTCAGGGACTCGGATGTTCCCATTCACGTATGAGCCCAGATTATAAATGAAGGCAGCGATAGTTTCGGTTGTCATTCACGTAGTACAATACAATTTTTGTGTAAGAACACCTTTCAAATATATTTGAAAAGAGTGAGAGATTGATAAAAGCCTTGTCGAAGATCTTTATTGTAAATGAACCTCACTATTACGTCTTGCTTTCAGTCTATATTAGTGGATTAAGAGTAATAAATACTAGACTACGGTTGTATCAGTCCTAAAACCAAATTAGCCTTTTCAGTGCTTGATCAAAGTACCAACATCAACTTTTTCCAAACATTTCATTTATCTATTACCTAATAGGCCATTTAATTTTTTATCTTCTAGTCTCTTCTAGTCACGAATCTCTTTCAAATGGTTTACGTGTATTGGATTAAATGTATTAATGCGGTGCTTTTCATCAGTTGTAAATAATTTGATTATTTCCGACCTTTTGAACTTCGTATTATACCAATGTATTTATCTATACAATCATATTTATCTAGCTATGTTTTATCTTCCTTATCTATTGTTAAGGATTGTTTTACTTTTCAATTAATCTATAAACATTATTTTAATAGCCCATAGCAAACTGTCTCATATATTAAAATTACTTACACTTTTTTTACACATGAATATTACGTATTGTGTACACTCGTAGTTGGCAGACATTCATTATGAACGAAATTTAGAGAAATATTTAGAAAAAAACGAAATTACTGTCTAAAAATGTAATGTCCAAAATATGCTTATAATATATACCACTTTCAGGTTTAATCACAGAACAGATATTTTCCGATATTCTAACGCACGCGCATCATATAAAGCGCCTCTGGCATGTGTGCAGAAATCCAATATTGTTCGATTATATTCCACAGTATTTTAAACTCACTACGAACCGAGACGCGTTTAAAGCATCGATTGGAACAAAATCAAATTAAGTGACATAGCACTCGAGCAGCTTTTGGATAGTGTCCCATCCTGTTTTACCGCGTGGTGGGAAACAAATGCGTTTGACATAGGGATAGCACGATATGAAATAAAATTAGCGGCTCTTACTTCCGTGCTCTTTGATGCTTATGCAATTCTTAGATGGAATATTTCATGTTATTGAAAGTTTATTTGAAAGTGTTTATTTAATGTTGTAGAATGAACATCAGTCTGGCAGTAAGCGTGGAGATTTTTCAAGGTACATTATCAAATATGACGTATATTCGCTAAAAAAAATATTTTGCAAACTTAACACGATGGAGAATGCTTGTAGTACATGTAGGACACATACCCATCACTGAACAGCATAAACATATTTCACACGACTTAAAAACCAAAAAAAAAAAAAAATCGAGAGACGTTGATAAAGAGTTTACGTACAAAAAGCAAATTATCCTGTATATACCGCTCGCAGTGTATATCAAGTGTCAATAAAAAACCCTAAAGCAGATTTATTATTCCAATGCAAACGCAATTTTAGTGGTGCATCTTCTGAAACTGCAGTTCAATACTAATGCCCTTTCCAGCAAATCGTTATTTAGTTTCTTTGCTCAAAACAATATTGAGAAGATATAGATGACGAGTTTAACCACATAAAGCGAATCAACCGCATTTGCACCACCCGACAAGTGACCAAGAATCGGCTCAGAACAGTGGAGTAATTTAACGGCCGCGGCTTCGCGTTGAGTGCGAGCGTATCCGGCCTTCAACGCCAGCAAGGTACTCCACGTGGTTCCGAGAAGAGCCAAAAACTCCCCGACTCGGCGCGCGGGATTTGGGTTGAAATTCTGGCGTAAACGCCAGCGCCCCGGAACGCGCGGCATGCGGGCGCGGGGGGTCGGGGTGGGGGAGGGGGAGGGGAGGGGAGGGGGACGTTGCTGCACGCAGCGGCCGCCGATGAAAGCGTAATGCGGGCGAAGGGCGCGTAATTCGCGTAGATCAACGGCAGCGCCCCCTCCCCCTCTTCGTCTGCCCGAGCCGCCATCAATGTTGCACGCGGCGCCGACGCCCGGCGGCCACCGCCACGGCAGGGGGAGAGGATGGGAGGCGGAGACAGAATGAGCGGGACGGAAAGAACCAGAGTGGGAGAGACAGAAGGACAGTAGGAAACAGAGTGGAAGGGAGGAGCATGAGAAACAAGGCGGGACAGACAGAAAGAGGGCGAAGGAGAGGGGAAGTGAAACAGAGGTAGAGAAGTGAAAAAGAGGGAGAAAGGGTGAAAAGAAGAAGAGAAGGGGTGAAAATAAGAGGGGATGAAAAAGAGGGAGAAGGGGTGAAAAAGAGGGAGAAGGGGTGAAAAAGAGGGAGAGGGGTCAAAAGGAGGGAGGAGTGAAAAAGAGGGGGAGGAGTGAAAAAGACGAAGAGGGGGTGAAAAGAGGGAGGAGGGAAAAGAAAGGGGTAGAGTGGAAAAAGGGGGTGAGGGAGTAGAATAAAGGGCGAGGGAGGAAAAAGAGAAAGGGTGTAGAAAGAGGGAGATGAAATAGGAGAAGAGGGAAAGGAAGAATGAGAAATGGGAAAAAGTGTGAGAAATGGGAAAAAGTATGAGAGAGAGGGAGAGAAAATTAGCGAAAAAGGGGGAGAGATGGAAGAGAGAAAGGGAGGGATAGAGGTAGATGGAAGAAGGGAGAAATGGAGGGAAAGAGGGGGAGGGAGAGGGAGCATTAGAGAGGGATCAAGAGAAAGGGAAGGAGATAGATAGTTTAAGAAACACACATTGACACGAAGACGCTGAAACAACATTGAAGATGTGTGAGCTGATCCTTAATTGCTAATATGAATTACCACACGATCTCGGCTGACACTACGATGTTATTACACATACAATAAACGTTCTCCGGGTTATTTTAAATCAGCCTACCGATCCCACACAAAAATGTTTCAGCAAATGTGACCCCACGTGCATACAGACGTCACTGGAGACATTGCATATATTTCCCGACCTCTTAGACTGTTATTAAAGGACCTCTCTTCATGTTTGCCGTGGAGTTATGACCTTATCACAGTCTCAATTATTTATCAATGTTGATGCAAATAGTAATTGAAAATTGGTTGTTTAAGTACATTAATTTAAAATGTTTCAAAAGTATATCACTTCATTTCAACTTTGCCACATGAGAAAGAACATTTTTTGAAACACTATTTGAAAATGGATGTGAAATAAAGAAAGGAATGTTTTCAGAAGTGATAGTTTTTTTGACTTCTATGAAAGAAACTGTACAACAAAATCTAACAAAACAATTTATAATACCTTTGCAAATTAGTTGTCACACACAAAATAAGCGCCGATTTGAATGTAATAATATGAATTTTTTTGAATTTCTAACGCAAATAAAAAGTTACGATATTTTTTATATTCCTGCGAATGAAAGTGTGTATGAAATAACACCACTCAGAATGTCAGAATACAACTACTAGTCCTAAATCATCAATTTAAACATGTTTCTCACAAAATCCACCTAATTCATTGAACGAAATCTAAGAACAGGATATTATAAGCGTCCTAGTGCAGAAGAAAACGAAACTATGTCGTTAGTGATTCTCAAGTCCATCCGGTTAAAACGATGTCACTGTCGATTCTCTTTAAGCGCGAGAGCAAAAGCAATAAGTATGTAAAAATTTCCTTTCCGACGATCGCACAACAAAGGTCGGATCATATCGGACCGGATCGAATCGCGAAACGGATTCCTTTGTGGAGGAACAGTGAAAGAAATCTGAAAGAAATCTCTTCCGAGGCCGCCTCCATATTTCTTCTGCCTCAGTCATAGATTGATCTCCCCACCCGAGCATTAAACTTGATTCCTCGGGGGTAGAAGGCTACGACTCCATCAAAGATTCAATTCTTTTCGCTTTATCATTTTCTTTCAGGATTTTTAATTACGCGATAATGACAGACTCCATTAGCTTCTGCAAGTTTTCTTCTATTTTTCGATCCTTTCTTCGCTTTTGTCCCAACTTTCTTAATCCGAAGTCAGACTGGTGGAAGACAGTTGTAGAGAAAGAAATGTGAATCGATATGAACAGAAGAAAAAACCGATGCATTATTTCTTAAGGAATAGTTATTGAATCTGCGGCTACCGACTGCCTTCCTGGAAAACGTTTCTTTACGTCTTATTTATTTAGGAGGGAAAGCAACATTAGCAAAGGACGGATGAACTGTTTTCTTTTTCTAGCCTGTCAAGCGTAAATGAGTACTGCCATAGATGTTCTAATGTTTAGTATTAAGACTCACGTGCTATTATAACGATTTTGTTTTGTATGTATTTCTCCTTTAATATAAACCTCGAAGGAATACTACGGAAAGCACATGTAACAAACATTTGAAACAGTTGTGTAGGAAAACATTTCTTCAGAAACTCCTAGAAATTTTTTTGGATATCAAATTTTAGAGATAATACATTCACTCTTATCTCACAGTAGCGCAACACTGAGATATTCACCGGTAACTCGAGCCAGGGGCTAGCACTTGTGTCATATTCAGCCCCTTTAAAAATAATATTAAAATATGTTTAAATGGTTAAGGAAAATGTTAGTGACTCACTGAATGAAATAGCAACAAAATGAATAATTAAAAAATACGTCAATTAAATGAGTTGCTTCCGTTACTGCGATAATAACAATATATATTAATAAAATCAGACCCATACTGAATAAATAATTAATTGGAGAATAGATAAGATTATAAAATAAACGTTTATATTAATAAATAATAGTGGACATTTTAATTCAAGTATTTAAATTCCATATTTAAAAAAAATTTACTTTGCGCTACGCCTACAACGGTTTTCCCCGGGTCCTCGGCAAACCGCACCATTGTCTCGCCGCCTGGAGGACCTTGGCCGCCGAAGTGCTGCTTTGTAGGCCGGGCGTCGCGCCGGCTGATAGCGCCCTCAGATCGATTTGCGATGGCCCGACTGGCGCGACGCCAGACAAGGTAATCATTTGCCCCGAGGCGCGTCTCTCCGCCCGCCAACGTCGGGGAATTTATTTGCTTCATTTATAACGTTAATACGCTGCCGGTAGGCGCGCGCGCGAGAGACAGAGAGAGAGGGAGCGAGCTCTCGGTAGAAAGGTGGCAGCACTGCACCGGAAGTCTCTGCATTCTTCCGTGACGACGACCGTGGAGGCGGCAAAGACGTTGGAACAGAATTAATCTACACTCACCGGGAGCGCTGCTGTCGCGGAATAATTTGAAGGACGACGTCGTTTGGAAAACTGCGTATAGAGAGGTTATTCTAAGAAAGAAATTCTTTCACAGCTTCTGATTGGCTACTGTAGCCAATAAAACTATAGATTATGCTCATGCTCTCAATTTGTCAGTTTACTCGTTAGCATTTGCCTCACTTGCAAATTTATTTGACACAATCTCTTGCAATGCCATTGCCCGACAAGACTTTTGTTTCGCAAGATGTCAAAATGGTTCCTTCTTACAGTTATTTCTCTAAATCTGGTAGACATCGTTCGCGCTGTGATAGGAGCCAGTAACTTGTTTGGAATAACCACACGTTATTTTTGGTGTATATTTTATTTAACTGTATGAAAATATATCTGACATAATATAGATAAGAATTGTCCGGCGTATATTTAGTGCACGAACAAATTCATTGTTCGAAATTCAAATTAAATCTAAAAATTCGCACAGTTTGACTCTTCAGAACGAAACGTAACGAGGGTAACATCTATGTTGTGAGATAATCAGTAATTAATTGAGAATGTTGAAGACGATTTGGGTGAAAACTTGCATTTCTGTATTGTTAAAGTAAAATGGCAGCTGACATAGAAACCATATATCTACACATTATACATGAATAGCTAATACTTTGTTTTTTATATTTTATTGTTTATTTATGTTATACTCGTCCAGATTTAAGAATCCAAAGTTAATGATGAAAACCGGCGTAATTGCAGAATCAGATCATTCACTGCAATGGCGGGCATGGCCACTTTCAATTTCGTCTGTGTCCTGAAATGCCCGTCGACGGAATTGGGTCTCGGAATGCGGTGACGTCAGGCCCGATCTTTGATTGTTCTCGTTTGCTTATTTACGTGGAGGAAAGCGGGGAAGGGGGAACAGAACATTGAGGATTCTCTGTGCCGAAGACGTCCTCGACATATCAATGGAGATGCAAGAAGTCTGACGCTTGCAGTCATGACGGTGAGCGGCCACTCAATAAATACGTGCACGCGATTGGGGGTGAAGAGTGTTTGCGTATTTGTTACGACATTTTACTTTCGGTATAAAGGAGATGAATTGAAAAGTTTACGTTCCGCGTAAGGTTTCCAAGTCGAATTGTACTAACTTGTGTCACCTCCGTGTTCATATTAAATCTAAATATATATTTCACTTTTCTTTTCAGTATTTCAAACGTGACGACAAACTATTTCCTTCAAAAACATTATTCATTGAATTAGAGACTACAGTTGTGGTAGTTTCCAATGAAGATGTTTTTGAAATATAAATGTGTTCAATGCACTCGATTGAATATAATCAATCGAATAGCAATCCTTTTTCAATAATCAAAGTTGTCCCCACTAACAGCTCTATATCTTATTTTTATTATCAATTACCCTGGGAAATATTGGAGCTTATAATCAAAGAAATCACCTACGCATTATACTGAAAACACAGAAAAAGAAAAAAAGCAATGTGTGAAGCCCAAAAGAATAGAAAATACGACTTAATATAAAGATAATTGAAGTACGGACTCACTGACATATTTGACACAATTGCTAATTTTTGAACGGCAGGAAAATAAAAACAATATCACTATCAGGAGCATTGAAATTGATTACATTGTTTGGCAATTAAATTTTTTTGAATTAAGTTTTTGGAAACAAATAAGATCTCCTTGAGATATGTGCACCATGGTAGGAAATATGTGGTATAAATTTTCACACAGAAATCGATCAATTCAAAATAATCAGTACTGATCAGTCCAATAATAGATTTATTTAATTTCAATTCCGTAGTATCCCTAAACACATAACATTGTTATATTATAGATTGTTCATTAATTTTTCCTAGTTACGAAATATATTTATGTAAACATTTGTGAACTCACCACTGTTGCAAGTGCGACCTCGCTCATAATAAGAGATCGGTTCTTCAGACACTTACCTGTAAGAAAAACAAAGTCAATAAACATGAACAAGGTCCCAAACATAATGTTTATTACCTACGTGTTACACAAAATCTTCAAAATTTGGATTTGAATAAAAACACCAAATTTAAAGGACAAAAAAATAATTACTTTTAACATCGAAAAACTATCACATCATTCAATTATTCATTATCATCATCATCAGTATCAATTTGGAGAAGTTTCAAAAACTCTTTTTATACATTTTACTCTCGCTCTTCCAACGACATGAACACTGAACAAAATTTTGAACGAGCAAGGAAAAAACACAATTACGTAAAACATCAAACTTTCGACAGTTACACTTACAAAACTGTCCACACGCAGTAAAGAAGTCGCTTCATGTTGTGACATTGTGTTGCCCAAAAAAGTTTTCAAAAACTGTTACTCGTGCCACTATACCGTAAAGCTTCTGGCAATGAAATACGTAAATACCAGAGAAGATACATCTTGACCCGACAATTTCACGTACAAATTACATATCTTCCAATCCCTTTTTGAAACAATTGAAATATCGTATTTACTTGGCTATCCGCGCTATTGAAATATCATTACAACTTCTAATGGTTCATGGATCGAAATAGCTTTCATTTTCCAAATAGAGGCGAGAACTAATAAATACTCTTAGAATCAGTAACTGTTATCGATGGGTCTGTTTATGACTATAGATTAACATGTTGTAAGAACGACACTGTCCTTTTGAGAAAACTCTCTGCAGAGAAATTTAATACAAAGTTTTATAAGACTGTTATTCACGGCAGTTCATGACAACTGACCAAAGGTTCAGAGAGCCCCGACAGCGAACATATTCTGTAATGCAGCAAACTTCTGCAGTCTCTCTTACAAAACTGTTCACACTCAGTGAAGAAGCAGCTTCACGCTGCAGCCAAGTGTTGCGTAAAAAACTTTCGCGAAAAACTCTCACTCGCTTGCTTTATTCGCTCATTTTGCGCTGCAAATTTATGGTAACGATTCCTTGCCCATGTTTCTCCTTTTCTTCGCCTTCCAACACAAAAGTTTCCATCGGGAAGTCTTGACGAGCCCTTAAAAGCTTTTCTTTGAATTATTGTTTCTAGTTTGTCTGGTCATAACGTTTCTAGACAAAGTCGGGTCGATGGGAGGGTAGGGGAGGAGGGCGCAAACTTCTACACTTGTTCTCTCCCTTTGCCTCATATTCTTTTACTTGTACATTTCACAATTCATGAGGCAAAGTAGCCGGAGCTGTGTTTCTGCATGAGCTCTTTTCGAGCGGCCTGTCTAAGAGTGGAGGCTGAAGAAAGGAGAAGGGTTTCGCGGAATATCTAGCTGAGAACTGCCAGAAGAGAACTAAGTTTCACCTTGGCCCGATAGTTCCTTGCGTGACATATTATCGCTTGCAAATGAATAGTCATTTCGATTTTTGTTAGAGGTATTAGCGATCGAAATCGTAGTATTAACAAAGAAGATTATCTTTCAATCGAAAAAAAAACATTTGTAAATACCGCAATGTATGACATAAGAGAGAACATTGAAAGAGATTGTATTTGCGAGAGAAAATGTTTAACTCCAATAAAGAATGCCCACGATAACCCCTAATTTTTATGATTAAATTCAATTTACTTACTCTCTGGTGGAATCTATTGTTTTGTTAATGATTACTAAGCAAGATGGTTAAAAATTATTTATAAAAATTTCATGAATGCTCATATGGAAAAAACAAATATTTTATCACAGATATGAGATTAACAGACTTGGTTATATAGTTGGAGAGCGTTTCTCTAACAGATACAAGACAACCTGCAACGCTGCAATAAAGGGCTAGTTATCGTTCTTCTGTGGAAGTCTCTATAAGACCAATTATTGCACAACACTTTTTAGTGGGTAAACGTCAATTTTCTGAAAGAGAAGAAAAAACTGCACAATTTAATCAGAATATTGTACTTACAATAAATTTACGCAATAAGCCTGAGCGTTGTAATAGTGATTACTTGCACTATCAATTACGTAAGTCGGAAATCAACCACTTGGCATTTTTGAATGCATTCTGAATACCTACATTTCAGAACTATCTTAGGCAACCTGTCTCAAAAACCTGAGCACTTCAGTCCGTTGTTGAGTGTAGTGGCTTGGGCTTTTTGTTGCACTCTGACGAGGGCGTCATGATTTTTAGCCTCAATTAGTCCAGTGCGTTGATACTTATCTAGACATGGAAATAGTTGAGAGCGGATATTAACAGATGACAACCGTGTATGTTCTTTATTACGGAAGCTCAAATGAATTACTGAAAGAGAACTAGCAAATGATATTCAATACCCAATATTCAAGGAGTGACGCTTTTAACGGAATGATATACATACACGTTTAGAGCGTTTATTCAAAGAACTCTTTCAACAGGAAACAAACTTTTCAAGATACGTACATAGAAATCGGATGGCCCTCAGAATCAGAGCGTTGTAAACACATTTAAACATTTTACAGAAAAGCAATTCAAGTAATGTATTGCATACAGCTTTGAATCCTCTCAAAAACATCCAATCAAGAGAAATGAGATTTGCTAGAATTAAAATGTTGCTTTCGGGTCTAATGTAAAGCAAGGAGATTTCATCATAAATTTGTTAAAGTGACTAATATTGAGTGAAATAAATGTTGCGATGCGTGTGCTTTCAGATGTGGTACTGTTTCTTATAATTCCGTCATATTCTACCACGACTTTCATCCGAATATCATTCTTTGATAATGTTTCACGAGACATTATTTATGTAGTATCAGCCTAATGCAAATCTCTTTTTGATAAATTGTTTAGATTTAACTTCAGTATTACTCATGTAAAGGAAATATTATACATTCATGTAGCAAGGAAAAGCTTTGAACGCTTAACTTCACTAGAACTTGTATAATATTCTCTTTAATCTTCTAGCGTAAATATTTGTAATATGATATTTTGGGTCCATGTTCGCAAATGTTGATGTTATTTCAATTTCTTTAAAAATGTTATAGAACAACACATACACAGTTTTGACCTCCAGAAAGGAAAACATATAAGTGGGTGAATTTAGAAACAGAGTGAAGAATCCGTAACTGACTTTACCCAATAACGCCGGTATAATTCTGTACGTTTTAGTGCTCGCCCATTGACGTCGCGTCCGAGCGGGCAGAATTGTCAGAGCTCTCTGGCAGCATATTTGTGCAACTTTTAGTGAAAAATCATTTTTTATGCTGCTAAGTTGTACTACTAGAGCGCTCCAAAGCGCTAACGAGCATTTTTCTAGAAGAAGAACCATATTCGTTGGAGGTGGCTAGATATCTCAGCCTGAGTATCTGCATATGCGGTATGCTCTGTCAGCTTTGGTGCGGACCAACCTCAGTTAGCTTTCCCCTCCCTCCGACTTAAGCACGGGCATACAGCCGAGCTAAGCACGGTTTTAGAAGAAGATTCGAACCGACACAAGTCATGAATACACACCAAGCAGGAGCGTGTAATTTTTTAGCAGTCGCGGCGAAATTGACATCTAGGATGCAGGAATTCCAAAACTTGCTTATATGTTTTGGAAATGTCCAACGTATTTGGGTCGTAAATATAAAGTAAATCAAAGAAAGAGACATCTCAGAGAAAAGAGAATATATCTTCTGATCTACTGACCTTGTATAAATAGACTGCTGGGCATTAATGGGGGATCTCGTCAAAAGCTCGAAAGTAGTAGTAATAGCAGCAGAAATACCAGACAAAAATAGTGAGGAGCGAGAAGTGGATGAAAAAAACAAAATACAAGACACTGATGTACAAGGAGAAAAAGACGACGAAGAAAATAAGTTCAAAAATAAGAAGAAATCAAAGACGACACCGTTTCCTTCAATAAAATACTTCACTTTCATTTGACGCAAAAAACAGCTTTACGAGGCAGTACCTACTGCATACAATGTTGGTAGTTCCCCTTCCCAGGAATATTCATAACTAGAAGCTTCCTGTGACCGTAAAGCCGTACGACAGCAATAAGCTGCAGCTTATAGCTAATTTTCTCAGAAGCTCTCAGTGGCGCTGCGTGAGAAGAAACACAGTCGGTAACACACGACGCAAGTACCCTTATCCAAGAACTTGTGACCTCATGAGCACAACTGTCCTTCAGTCCCTTTTGAAATTAATGTCCTCTTTGTCGAAATTGTTACTCTGTACTTTTGTTGATAATGGCAGCAATTATCCGTTCTCTATGATTTTTAGCATTGATATATGTTCGTCGTTTACAAATGACACTGAATACAAGAAAAAGAGACACCCTCCAAATGCGTTTGCTTTCATGTTTCTGATACCCACCATTCCATGACAACGCTAGTTCACATCTTATTTATAAAATATTTCCCTCTTGAAATACATTAACCGATAAGAAGGATAATGGTGGTAGGATTTTCAAATTTAGATTATAAGATGTTGCTAACCGCTTCCCATTCATACACCAGTGTTTTTTTATAGTATTGAAAATTTGTTATATAAAAAGCTACGCGTTTTTAAATTTTTACCGAGCGTTTTTAACAAACTTGAAAATGTGATTTTTTTAAAAAGATACCAATTATAATAAAATCGTCAAAATGTTAAAAAAATTAACGAGATAATAGGCGTTAACACATTCCTTAATATGTATTGAAATTGCTGGAAAGTATTATAGAAAATATCGTGAAGAAGTCTTGGTCCTCCAAATATACATGAGTGGACCGTCTTTAAATTACCAGTTATGCGTCAGGAGTTGCACGAGGCGGGGCGGGGAGGAGCGAGACCGGGTGGGGCGAGGCGGGGCGAGGCGGGGCGAGGCGGGGCGAGGCGGGGCGAGGCGGGGCGAGGCGGGGCGAGGCGGGGCGAGGCGGGGCGAGGCGGGGCGAGGCGGGGCGAGGCGGGGCGAGGCGGGGCGAGGCGGGGCGAGGCGGGGCGAGGCGGGGCGAGGCGGGGCGAGGCGGGGCGGGGCAGGGTGGGGCAGGGCGGGGCGAGGCGGGGCGAGGCGGGGCGAGGCGCGGTGAGGCGGGGAGAGCGGAGGGAGGCGGCGGGGAGAGGCGGGGACGCAAGACGCGACTCACATCGTCGCCTCGTGAACCAAATGCAATTACGACATTCTTGCCGCGGTCTCCCCACGCACAACACAGAAACTATGCCGTCTGGCGGCGCGGGTGCCGGAATGCCTGATGCGCCGCCAGCCGCCGAGTTGCAAACGACGTGCGCGGCCGCGCCCCCCTCCCCCCGCGCCATCTCGCGGTTTCCGCTGGACGGCGGTGCTCAGTCCACCCGCTCTTGGACAGAGGAGGAATCATTTTGCAAATGCAGGAATAAAAGACTGCCTAAGTGGATTGGGTGTTACCGCCCTGGCGTACTAAACCAAAGTTCGCGACCTCGAATCCGGCTGGGACCCGAGGTAGTTTGAAGGGCGGACATTCCTGGGTGCCTTGTCACGCTCGTGGTATGTCAAAAGAACACTGGATGCACGGAAAAAATAAATCTCTCGACAAATTCGGGCCTAATTAGATCGCGTATCCGTCCTTTCTTTATTATTTGTGTAAATGCAGAGGTTGTTTGCAGTTTACTTATACAACAAGTGAATGAAAATAAAAAAAGTTTTTTTTTTATAATATGAGCATAGTCGAATTGATTTGTGTAAATGGCATCATGATAACAATACGCAACAGTAACTTGGACTGAAGTTGGAAACTTTTCAACCTCGATCCCTAAAAATATCTTTATATTATTGTTATACTACCTATACATCACTCCATCATTATTACATTACACAATTTATGCTCTCATTCTTACTGACTACACGTTAAACTACTTCTTCGTCCCGCTCCACCCTGTTAAAGATTTCATACTCTTCAACTTCATGTATCTCTTATATTCCTATAATACCCCATCGGTCATATGCAGAGCACACGTCGAAATGCATCACATAAGCTTTAGATGGTGCGTCGAGAATAGTGGCAGAGAAGCGATTTTCTCCCGTTTAAAGATTCTGTGTACCAGGCAAAGCGTAGGCTAGCAAAGCTCTTCGCGCAAGTAGGGTTTGGAAGTTTACCAGAGCTCCAGGACTACTACAGCGCTTGATCATTGCTTCAATCCTCAAAGTAATCACTCATTTACCCTATAACCTGAATCCCACCACCCCACTAATAATCTCGCTCCATTCTCTCCAGCCACCTCCAGTCCTAGAATTCCACAGCTTCCTTGATGCCTCCGCTCTAGGACTCCCACTCTAACATCACAGACTTAGAACCTCAACCCTAGCACCCCAGCCCTAACACCTCCGCCCTCACACCCTCACCCAAACACCCCCGACCAAAAACTCCTGCACAAACGCTCTATCCCTTGCAACGTGCCATAACACCTCCTCGCACACCTGCCTTAAAATCCATCTGACTGGGAGGTCTTCAGTCCTCAGTGCCTCTGACTGGGAGGTCCCAGGATTCGAGACCCAATAGTGTTAGGATTTTCGGCTCTCGCTTGTCAGCTAGGTCCAATGCAGTCGCTACCAGGAGGATCATTCTAATCACCGGATAACACTAGCGGCTAAGCAAATGACGGAGCAAGGGACAAATGAGCCACAGTTATTCCTTCTTCCTCCTTGTTTCATCCTTACTCCTAAATTCGCACACATAAACTCACATGCACTACACTTCCAGACATGTCGTGTCAGATTAGAGCGTGTCCCGACTGGGGCGGTGCCAACCTAGCGGGAAGTACCTGCTTGGGTAAAACCCCTCTTAGTCAATATAGTTTTGGTTCGGATCTCCCCAGCCAGCAAGAAAAGAACGCCGTCATCTCCCACGATAAATACACGCACTGCACTTAGGGGACTAAAGACCATGTAAGGTGATGTTCCAGGCATCACTAATCATTCAAAAATTCTAGCATCCCCACTCTATCACTCCCTTATCGTCCACCCACATTCTAACCAATACACCCACCCTTTGGCACCCCGTCCTGGCCCCCACGCCCTGGTGCATCTCCATCGTACCACCTGAAGCTGTCTACTTCCCTCCTGCCACTTGCACCGTATCTTTTCAATCCCATCTCCTCACTCAACAACTCACCACGCAGATGAATGTTCAGCTTGCAAGCCTCAGGTCTACTACCCCCCGGCAGGTGGCCACGAGTTAAATTTCCCTCCGAGGCAAACATTCGTCTGCGGGAACAGTGCCGTAAGAATTCCGCAACTTCTCCTCGTGTTACAAGGGGTTTCAGGGGCCACCCTCTTCAAGGGTGCCCACGAAGTATATTTGGACAGAAGCAGTGCAGTCGGAACTCCATGCAGCAGTGCAGACGGGAAGTGAAAAAGGGAAGGGAATGTCCGCTAATCATATGACGCCAAAGGTAATTGTATTGTCATCTGACGTGTTAATATTACAACAGGCGATCAGCACACAGTTTGAACTAACAAATCGGATAATGAAACTTTTCTGATATATTACAAAAATATGAATACCTAGGGAGGAATGGAAGTAAGGAATGATTTTATTAAGAATAGTATATATGGTTTCGTGAATGACATTCTGAGAGTGGGTATTGGCTTGTGGATGGAGCTCTTGGGAATAGACATGTAGAAAGTGATTTACAATTATTTCAGAAAACTCCTAGAGAGAAGAGCACTTACTCTTTGGCAGATGTTTAATATTATTAATACGTAATCAAATTATATCGCTGCTAAGAAAGTCGTGATAACTGAGTACTACGTGATAGTCACCATCAACAATGATGGTTCGTTATTTGAACATTATTTTAATTAGCATCAACAGTTAAAATAACAGGTAACAACCATATTTCTACTAAAATTTTTATTTTCGACACAAGCAACTTTGTCAAGATGTCAAAACCAACAGAAGAAAAATGTTGCTGAAGACAACACCTTTCATTTCTACCAGTTCCTCAGTTCTCGACCCGTTACTTCGCAATGCATTAATCCCGGTAACCCGCCTTGCTGACGAGCCTTCATAATCTAAAGTAGCGAGGCGTTCGATGGCCTAGGCGTGGGAGCGCGGCTTCGCTCAAGCGGCCGGGAGGTTGGGAAGCGTATGAGCCAACAACGGCGCGTTCGCCCGGCAACATTACCCGTCGCCTTCGCCGCCGCCGCCGCCGCCGCCGCCGCCGCTGCCCGCACAGCAAATTTGTCCAACCGACGGCCCGTCACCTCTGCTCCGCGCGGTCGTTGACGACCTCATTTCCTTCGCGCACACGGATTACTGGCTGTGAGGAGAGGCCTCTTAAGGATGCTGCTCTTGAGTGTTGAAGGTGATTGACATGTGCGACCCGATTCGGACTCGAAGAATATACGCTTCAAATCTTTGAAAAATCAAATGTACGAACGATTAATTTATGGAATCTTGAAATAATCAAATTCTGGAGTCCGTAATAATAAAATACTAGAACCTTGAAATAATCAATTCCTGCAATATTAAAGCACCAAGTCGTGAAATTCTGAAATAATAAATACCCGATATAAAACTAAATAATTCACAACATAAAAATTAAACCTAGAAATAAAAAATCTTAGAATCGTAAACACAACCAATTCTGTAGTCATGAAATGACTATACAACTTTTTAATAACTAAACCCAGGAACAGCATACAGTGAAATAAGTCATGGTCTTTGAATAGCGTTATTACTCGAATCCTGAAAAAGATGTGAGAGTCCCGAACTAGGATCTTTTGCAAATTCTTCGAAATTGCATTCCATCGCCTTTTTTTTTTTTGAAAATTTCATCGTTCTCACTACTCCATTTCCGTGATCAAAGCATTAGGTTATTTAATTTTTTTATAACAACTTTGCAAGTTTCCTTAACTTCGAGCATAAGAAACGCAACTGACGAAATTCCAATATCACGTACCCTCAGATGTAATGTTTATAACAAATTATAGTATTAAATCATGACCGAAAGAAACGTTATTTTTTAGTAAATTTTCAGAAATAACAATTGTAAAATTCCTTATATTAACGAATGATGTCCCGTGCGGATGTGACAGAGGGAAAGAACGCGAAAAAAAGAGGGAGAGAGAGACCAATACAGAGGGAGGGAGAGGGAAGAAGAAATGGAGAGTGAGGGAATGCGAGAGAGGAAGAGAAATAAAGGAAGGGAGAGGGAGAATTAGGCAGAGTGAGAGAAAGTTAGGAAGAAGGTGAGGCAAATAGGGAGAGCAGGTAAAGATAACAAGGGGAAGAACAGAAAAAAAAAGGGATTTTTTTAAAAAGACTATTGTATTAGTAATTTTTATAAACAGGTCATTGAAATTTCATACTGTATTCTTTTATTTAAGTTTTCGATGATGAATGTAAATTCTTTATTTTAAATCTAGTGATAAAATAGCAAAACTCTTGAGTATATGCTCGGGGTGCAAATAGGCTGGTGAACCGTTTTGCGAACCCTGGCCGTAATGAATAGAAGCGGATATAAAAGTACGGTTATATGTTGAATGAACATTTTAAGGTCCTCTCAGGCAGTGAATACTTGCAGAAGTACTTTTAATAGTTAATTGGAGCGTGATGTGCTTGATTTCAAACATGGCGTATAACGTACACATTTAGACTTTAATGTTCCATGAAAATTTACGCAAGCGGTACAATTCGCAATTCAACCTTCACGCAGGCACATGAACGTTATGTATAGAAGTGAGAACCGAACCATTAGTTATGAAAAACTGAGGTGTTTTGAAATATATACTTTATATTTAATTACAAGATTACATATATTATTATTAATATTATTATTAATAGTATTATTAATATTATTATTAATATTATTATTAAAGGATGTACTTTGTACACTTATGGAAGAAAGTGTTAAAATACAAATGAAACAATTGTGAAAACTGGTTGAAAAAATAATCCTGTTATAAAAATCGAATGTAGAAGTAAATATGTGCTGAAGAACATTTTAAAGTACATTTTAATAAAAAATGGTCGTAAATAATAAAATTTCTCAAATGTATAATGCAAGACGACACTAACAGTTGAGAGGTGTTGCATAAAGTTAAACTGTATTTGGGTGCGAGATTGTGAAAATATAAATTATAATAATAGTAATAATAATAAATATGTAACAAATAATTATAATAATTGTAGTGTTTTCAAAATTATATAATTGGAAAGTGTTATAGTTAAAAGCAACTTGTCACAGTCACAGACTCTTTCATAAATGTTACAGTCAACAACAAATTGTTTTCATAAAATAATTTTGAAATCACATTCCCCGTAAAGCGTCATTGATTTTAAATCCGTTTAACTACATTAAAATAAAACATACGTAGACCCTCTGTGCGAGTTCTGGGCTTCTTCAAATTTGTTCATGAATTTCCTTACCATGCAAAGAATAGTTATGATTAGTTCTAGAAAAAACTAATCTTGTCAGTTTTAGTATTCAAGAAATTAAAGTTTTCCAACATCTACTTTCTGTGGCTTTTCTGTTCGTATTTTATAAAACGTATGAATTTTTGTAAATGCATATAAAATTAAGGATAAAAACTCATACTAATGTATCAGTTAATAAAATATCACGCTGCCCTTCACAACAAGAAAAGAGTGATAAAGTACAGGGCATACAGAGGACAAAACCACAAACGTGCCAATGAAGTACAGGGGGTACAATGAGGTACATGCACAAAAGCCATATTAATAGAGGCCAAGACAAGATATGAAGCCGGAGTTGACTTTAGCAAGAACACGCACGCACACACATACACACACACACACACACACACACACAAACACACTCACTCGCCAACTTTGTAAATCACCTGTCAAGGAGCAAAGAAGTAACACAAGAAAACACCGAGCAACGAGACGTGAACGAGAGTGCCCTCTGCCGGCATTGGGGAGCAAATAAACCGGTAACGACTCGCGGAGACGAGCCGCGCCGGAAAGAGAGGAAAGCCACGGCAAAAAGGAGCCACGCCCCTTTACCGTCCAGGACGAGGAACGGAGCGGAAGGGGACGGGCGTACGGAAGTGGGGAACGGAAGCGAGGGGAGAAAAGGGCAAAAGGAGGGGAATGATCGAAAGAAAGAAATGGGAAGACGGCGGGAAAGCAAAATGGAAACGGACGGGGCAAGGGTAGAGAAAATAAAGAAAAAGTAAGGAATAAGTAGGGTGCTACGGAGAAGGGGAGAGAAAATACAATGGGGAAAAGGGAGGGACGAGAGGGAAAATAGGAAGGAAAAGGTGTGAGAAAAAAACGCTGAAAGGGGAAATGGATGACGAAACCCGAATGTAAGAGTAGAAGAAAATGGAGGTGACACGGAGAAGGGAGAGTAGCTAGGGAAAGGGTCGGGAAAAAGGGCGGAGAAAGGAAGGGAGGCGAGGAAGGAACGACACGACCGCAGCGCACCATAACGGAAAGACACCACAATTACGCCTCGGCAACTCTCCAGATGTCGCGCCGCTCGCCCGTTCCTTTTTTACGCTTCGTTTTTACGACTGCCTCTCCATTCAGTCAGTCGCCACGGCCGCTGTATTAACATTTACCCTCCCGTGACCGCGGTTGTGGCCTGCGCCACGCCACCGCTCAGCCGCGCCACCGTCGTTACGTGGAAGCACATGGCGAGACAATTATTCGGAGCCGTGACACAAGTATTGCGATACACTGGACTGTTGTTTTACCGATACTTGCCATTGACATGAATATTTAAAATTAACTGTAAAGAGCGAAACAAAAAGGATTAGAGATTTACTTTGACGGTATTTTTAATTATTGTTTGAAGACTTTAAGGAATACGGTTTTCACCTTATAATTTGAATGAAATAGGAATTATGGAATTTTAATGGAGAGGGAAAGAAACAAAGAGAGATTATATATTGAGAGAGAGGGGGGGGAGAGAGAGAAAGAGAGAAAGATTAGCTATCTCTATATTTCTAATAACTTCAACTAATACCTCTAATCCGTCTAATAACAGGCAAGGAATGGGAAAGAATCTACTCATACGTTGTAGGAGTGTGCAGTTACGTGAGTGCACATACATTGTGTCGTGTAAGCAATAGTTTCGGATTCATTTTTCATATGAAAAGTTAATTTTTTTCAATTGTTTCAGTTTTTAACAAATAGATTTATTGGTTTCGGTAGTTCTTCTAAGTTCTTTCAATTACCATATCATTAATATTAACTCTTTTTATGAGCATTGCATCAGCCTTGTACATTGATTTATGACTTCAGCATACAAGAGATGTGTCCTGGTCAGATGTACTTACATGTGCTTACAGTAGGATCATATTTCTGGTCTGAATCCAGAGAAGGAACTATATTCAATTATGGAAATGTTAAATATTGCATATCCGTTAAAGCCATCGACTCAGTATAGCACCCTGGCATACAATTCATACACTAAAAGCTCGGTATTTTGCAGTATTGAATTTTTCTATTTAAATGTTCTTCACTAATAGATAGTTTTTCTGTACGATAACATTATGCGTTCTTCGTCCCTGTTTTTATTTTGACAGATGTATTTTAAAGCCACAGACAACTACCAAACAGCAAGGGCTATTAAGAAAGCGCCTTTATTCATACAAAATGATCTTCTTAACGAAGCCAGTAAAAACACAATCACTATTCATATCAAACAATCTGCCCCTAAGTTTTATCACATAATTACCTCAATTCTATAAGCTCTTCAATTCCGACTAGAAAAATAAAACACCCTAAAGAAACCGCGTATCCATAGGAAACTACATGGATTTTTTAGCTTCCTTGATATGAATTCACATATCTGATTATTTAAAACAAATCATAACTATTGATGATTTTCTATAAGAAACTCTCGTTCTGAAACTCTACATTTATTTTATTTAAATCCCTTGCAAAAGTTTGAACATCTGTAAATATTATTTTAAAAAGTTGCAGTGAAGCTGTTTACCTGCAGTAAAGGCTCCAATTTTACATATTTGCACAGAAATATAAGAGCAATGTTTCTAAAAATATGTGTATCTCTTGCCACTTCATTGAATGGTGAATGTTATGAAATTAAGTAAAAAATGAAAGAAAAGGTTTTCTCGACATTTTCGAAAAACTATTTTTTGGTGAAAAATCTGGATAAAGATTTGATTTTATAGAAAAGAAGGATCTGTAAATAAAAAGAATTGAAAACAATTATCCCTTCGACACATTTTAGTGAGTAACTTTTTCCTTTCCATTTAATATGATGTTACGAAAACAATTAAAATTCAACTGACCAATTTTTTATGCAAGTCTTTTCTCATACGTTTATTAGGGCAATAAAGAAGCGGTGACTAGAATTTACGCCAATATAATAAAAAGTTTTATGCAATTATGAGCTCTTAATACCATTTCCTAATATTTCTAAAATATAAAATTAACTTAAATAGTCATTACAGATTAATGCTGACATACGTCGGAAAAACAGGAATAAGATATGAACGACACGGATGATAAAGGAAATTAGCAATATATCTTATTATACAGTGTCATATTTTAAATGCTACACTCTATAACATTTTGTTTTCCCGATATCAAAAGTAAACAGTTTGATACAAAACCGTTAGGGAAAATTGAAATTGTTAACATACGTTCTATAATTCAGTTGCGATCTATTTTTTCACAACAAATCCGCAGGAAGTCAGCAGAAATTCTAAAACCATAATGCAATAATTTTCCAGTTCATGTAAATGAGATAAGGATTAAAAGTCACGCATATATACACCTTCATACTTAAACAATACACGCACAACTAGGTTGATATCCGCACAAAATAGCTTTCCGCTAGCAAAATCGTTCCGTTATTCACGAGGCAAATCCCGGCCAGGAAATTTCCATTAACCCCAACAGCCTGGTTATTTGCGTAACGTAGTTAACATTTTAGCGTAACGCGCTCCAGAAGAATCTGCAATGGAGCGGACGCGCGGCAGCTTGTCTTTGCGGGCCATGTACCCGAACGCATATTTCGCCCGAGAGAGCGAGTATCGGGGGCGTGGGGGAGAACTGGGGCGAGGAGGTGGATACGTCGGGTGTTAACATCGCTAATTCCGCGCGCAAAAACAGCGGCCAGAGGCGGGCGGGCGCGGGCGCGAGCGCGGACGGGCGAGCGCGGGGACGGGGGCGGACACGGGGTGCGGGGGGGGGCGAACGGGGTGAGTGGGCGGGCGAGCGGGCGGGCGCGGGCCCGGGGACGGGCGTGGGCGCTAGAGGGGGCGGGCGCACGGGCGGGAGGGCGCCTGGGCGGACGGGCGGGTGGGTGGTCGGGCGAGGGGGGCAGGGGCGGGGTCCGAGGCAGGTGTTCGAGTGGGGGACGGGGCGGTGGCAGTGGTCGGGGTGGGTGGACGAGTGGGGGCGGAGGCGGCGGCGGTGGCGGCTTCGCGTCTCGCAGGCACCCGCGCGGAACGGCAGATTAGAGCTGCCCGAGCCCCGGGCAGGGCCTGTTTATTCCGTTGTAAAACAAGCTGTTTGAATGGAGGGACAGAGGTACGGCGCGGGCCGCCCCGAGGCGTGTGTGGCTATCGCAGCGACAATCCCGTCCCGCCCACGCCCACGCCCACGCCCCGTCCCCCACGCCCTTGTCAACGCTCTCACCTCGATTCCATGCACTCGCTGCTTCACATTGTCTGCAAGCCGCGTCGCTCGCACACTGGTCCCCACTTCTTCCGGTTCCCTCCGCATCCAGTCCCGTTCTCAATCGGTCTTCGACTCGACGTTTCCGGTCCCAATCTGTTCCCGACTCTTCCGGTTCCTCCCTATGCCTTCATCAGAAAAGCCAGTTATCACCTTCTCCTTTGTCCACCTGATATTGCCTTGCTCTCCCTCACGCTCGCACTATTGCAAGAAAAATTATTTCTGGTCACAAACATTATCCGTGTCTACGTTACAGGTTTATACCTTTCCATAATTTTTAACACCATTGAACCAGTTTCACCCAAATGTTTTCTTCGTATTTTTCTTCTTCATTTCCCCCTGATGTGCTCAGTCACGACTAAATCTATTTGCTTGGAGACAAAAGCAGTTCCCATTGAGGTCTTATTTCATTTACCAGTTCAGTTCTTTCTCAACTCTCCTATATTATGTCTTATTTCAGTAAGCTACATGCCTTCTTGCCTATTAAATATCTTCTTATAATTTATGACTCTCAATGTAATTTTATTTCCACCCACGTGTTTCACGCATTATACTATGTCTCTACTTCTTCAATGTTTCGAATTTCTTCCATTCTGATGTCAAAGGGTACCTTTCCTCTAAAACCTCCTCTCTGTTTGTCCGTTTCTCAATCCTTACCCATATTTCCCACTTACTTTACTTCCATTTTTCGGTCATCGCTTCCCCTCTACATATTTTCCTTTCTCTTCGATTCTTCTATGTCTCCCCCTTTCTAACTTCCTTCGTGCCATCCTCATTCCCTCCATTCACCCCTTCCTCCTCCCTTCTCTTTTCTTTCCACTTCTCTCCTCTTCTCCGTTCATTCCAAGACTTCTCTTCTCTCTCTTTCTTCTACGCATACCCGTGTTTTCCCTTCAATTTCTGTGTGCCCCCTTCTCCTCCTTCTTTGCCTCTGCCACTCCCGCTTCCCCTCTCCAGCAGGCGAGACCCAACCTGTCCCCAGCGTCCCCCCTCGCCCCCTCCCAGCCGCTCTGTCCCTTTGTCGCCCGCGCATAAAGACACGTGTTGATGGATGCTGTTTTATGTTGCGCGTACAACCGCACGCACTACACTCTGGCGCTCTCCCTCCCCACTCCCCAACCCCCCGCGGCCGATAAAATATGCTTATCGCGGAGGTCGCGTGCTTTGACTCGAGGGGCAGGCAGGGCTCGCGTATGCGAGCCCTTTGAGGGCCGCGCTCGCGGCCGCGCCCGTCCGGGCCCTGTGTGCGCCAGGGCCGTGGGCGGGCGTTGTTACGCCGGGTGCGCGACCCGGGTCGGTTCGAAAATGCAGTATTCATGGCGGCTTCATAAACGCGCGCGACGTGTGCGGGAAGGCCAAGTGGGCTCGCACCCCGTGCGCGCGCGTCATTAGAGGTGGATGAGCGCAATCACGCGTGTGTATTGTCCTGGTTTATGATTGAGGGAATCTGCGAGCCGAAGTTAGGCGCGATACGATACTCTGAGTTTTCCCTTTCAGTGCGATGAACCAAGTAGTGTGATACACGTGCTCAAGTGAAGAAGATGTTTCTGGTATGGTACTGATAATTGAGTTTTACACAAAATAAAAAAAAAATAACTAATTAAAAACTGTTGTGTCAAAATTTGAAAATAATGAAATAAGAGTGAATTTAAGAAAAAAATCAAATTCTATAATATTGTCTTTGCTGTCCCCAAAACTATGATATCATTAGTAAATTTTTAATTTAATATTGGTTCCAAATATGTTAATTCGAAATAAGGTGTATCGATTTTGTATCACATTTTAACAAATATTTGATTTTCTATTTTCCTTACTCCCTTTCAAAGAAATGATAATTTTTAATTTTATTCACTGGAACAATAAATACAACTATGATTGGAACTGAAATAAAAATAGATAAATAAATAAATATCCAGTTTTTTGTATTAATACAAAACTAGCCACTTAATTATTAAGCAACTATAATTTAATCATATGTCATTATGAAATTTCTAATAAACACGGCATTTTCATTATATATAATTCTGAAGTTTGAGACCAAGTAGTTGTCTTTCTGTACAACCGTTCTGAGAAAAATAGAGCTCATGCATTATGATCACTTGTATATTTCGAAAGCATACAATTATGACAACGGCTATTTTACGTACTCGTAAAATTATTACCTCAAGTAATTTTCTTAGTGAATATTGAGAAAACTAATTCCTCGTTCAGTTTTCTTTTGTAACATTTATAGAGTATGAAATGTGAAAATGCTCCGTGACACAATTTACGTACAACAAAACGAACTAAACATTAGGCCAACAAACTCCCAGTTAAATGTCTTACTTTATGAAGACACATGTAGGCTCAATTTATTTAAAACGGGCAGTAAATTACTCTTCTGGGAATACCAACGACTCTCTTCTGTTCTCATTAATTTCGTCTTCCTCACCATGAGCACATCACAATGGTCATACTAACCCTCCGCAGCCAATTAAAAGTTTAAAACATCCCACTTTTATGTGGTGAAATTCTGGCAGTCGAAAACCGAAATGATTCGTAGCCTGAACGCAAGCACAGGGCAGTAGCCTTGCCTTGCCTCGCCTCGCCGAAAGAAGCACGAACTTATTAAAAAAGGCGGATTTTCTAAACACTTGGTACATAATTGTTGAATGA
The DNA here is from genome assembly GCA_038098605.1 of Gryllus longicercus. Taxonomy (NCBI): domain Eukaryota; kingdom Metazoa; phylum Arthropoda; class Insecta; order Orthoptera; family Gryllidae; genus Gryllus; species Gryllus longicercus. The sequence goes on along the minus strand of JAZDUA010000873.1, from coordinate 227,904 downwards.
CTTATGGTCAATCTTTTACAAAGTATCTCGTGGAAGGACGAGAGCGATTAAATGAGATTTCTTACATTGCAAGATTCGAAAAAAAAACGTTGAATAACTATCATCCTCCTTTCAACACTGCAAACTTGCTAATTCGCACTTCACACGAGTAAAACTATAGGTGGCAGTGTTCTGGACTTACTCGAAAGAGAATTGAATCATATTACTGCTCATGTTACCCAATCGAGCATTATTCGCACTAATTTTGTCATTACTAAGCTGTATCAGAATTTGACATTTCTATCACAATACTGGGTATCAGACCATTTCGAGCGTTTGCTGAAGATGAATAAATGTCAAAAGATCAGCTAAAATTAGAGAAGTTAAAATGAATTATTTTGCGTTTCATACCACCGAGCCGCAGAACGACGCTGGAGGACTATGTACCCTCAGGCTGCAGGTCGCTTGGTGTATTCAAATGTTGACTATTAATAGAGATATGTGATGCCGCTCTTGTTTACGAAGTGTGAAGTGAGAGAGAACCCATAGGTCTTTATGCACTTCTCTTTCATGAGCTTCTAATTACAATAATGGTTAAGGTTTGTCTTTCATTGGATGCATGACGGTAGAGGTAAGCACGTGAGCAATTGATGATATTTCGTCCCGAATCGCTTTGCTTTGCTACATCTCGACACTCCACGGCAAGCACCGCCCTTAAACACCACCGTGTACATCCTCCAGGTCTCACCTCACCACATTCCACATGACATGTCACAACGACCTTCGCTCTGACATAACACTATAGATCGCACCTCGTTATACCGCGCGTTATATCACACCACAGCCCCATTCTATCGTACGAAATCGCACATCTCACCAAATTATGTTCACGTCATGCCGCACCGTACCACAGCACACCGCATCATGCCATGCCGCACAAAACAGCGCCATTCTTTGCCCCTGCGGCCGCCGTTGCGTCACATCACGTCACGTCAGGTTGAGACTATGTCCTACCACACTACGACTCTCCCCGCCACGCCACGATGCACTGCTTCGCGCTACACCGCGCCATGCCACGCCACGCCACGCCTCGCTGCACCGCACCCCATCGCACTACACAACTCCATGATGAAACGCACCGCACTACAACATTTCATGCCGCTCAACTCAGAGGTAATTTTTTGACGCGCTACATCCTGCAATGTTACGCCGAGTCTTGTCACGCCACGTCATGTAACACCACGCCGTACCTCATCCTCCAATGGCGCGACAAGCCACCCGTTCTTGCGCCATACCGCGTCATGTCACATCACCCCGCACCACTCCTCCACACCACACAAAACCATACACCCAACATACACCACAGAACCCACACAATCCACACACCCTCCACAATCCATACTCACCACACCACACCACGAGACATTACCGCACTCCACGTTCCTCGCGTCACGCCGCGCTTCGCCTCGTAAACGCGCTCGTCCCGCCTCCATGCCCGCTTGGTTTTCACATTGAAGCGCCCACTATTTATTTTCCGCCGCACCGTTTGCGTTCGCAGCTCTAAAAATATCCGCACCGCCTGCACCCACCCACGCGGCGTCGCGGACGCTGGGTCGAAACTCAGTGGGTGACGGAGCGATGGCGGCGCACAAAACGGACATCTATTTAGCTAGTAGGGCAGAGAGTGCAGAAGGAGTTCAAGGCAAAATTTATAAGCTATTTCGTGTTCCAAAATTATGCAATAAAAAGTTAATGTTTTGGATTAGTTGAACTTGGATTTTTGAATAAGTTTAAGTTTTTGTTGACTTACATTTAAGCTAGTTAGTAGCTAGTATTCTTTCCGCGTTGCGCCTTGAAGAGGAGAGGCTGTGAACAGCCTTACATGAAAGCGTTGCGGGTTGCCGCACTAAAGCAGATTGTGACAATTCTATTAACGAAATTATTTTTTTCAGAATGTTAGTTATAAACGATCCTTTAGAGCTGAGCCCTTTACATTAATTTTAACGCTTGTGTTGGATGTGATTTCAATGAAAGTAGTAATTAGTTCTTAGTAAATTATCTGAGGTAACATTTGTGAATATCGCATTGTCAAACTAGCATCAATAGGAAAAATAGTCAATAAATACAAAAAAATACATTGTGTAATATCTAAGGTTATAAAGACGCACTTACCATTGTCATGTGCACTTCCATTGTCATGTGCATTTCGTTACAACTTTGGATGTCTGGGTTATACTCCGGTCCCTTTAAGCAAACATCTCGAAATTGCGGAAATTTGTTTGTGTTGTACGTAACACACAAGGGAAAGTTACACCAAAATAATCCCAAATGAAATGGTCGATCCGAATAAACGCCTTAGAACATGTTGATTTTCAGCCAACAAAAATAATGATATTCTAGTGTGTTTAGACTACTAGTTTCTATGTTCCATCTAACTAGAAGTTTAAAATTTAAAGCAATAATTTTAAGTTTTCAAATGTTGTTAACATTTAAACACATTGACAATTAAAACATGTTTTACAATTAAAATTATTTTTTGAAGAAATATGGGCTATAATTTCCTTCAAATTTTCACTGAACATTTAATTTCAAAAAATGTTACCTGTTTTTAGAACTGTCTATTAACTTATCTAGCAGAATTAATATTTTGCTGTGAATAAATTAAATCAAATGTTCATTTTATTACCATTGTCTTTTTATCATTACATTGTCATGCGCGAAAAATGGTTTTGCGCGTTAATATTATTTAACTTCAACGGTTTAGCGTAGTTTTGAAAATCATTGTGCAAAGTTGAAAATTTTTAAAACAACCAGTATCTCTTCTACTGTAATTCAACAGATACATTCCTAATAATTGCATATATCCGTTTTCCCCCAACTTGGTCAGAATTAGCACTTTTCTTTCATAAATGTACATGTTAAGATACTCGAGATTAAAACGTCCCGTGCTGGACTGGGCGGTTTCCAAATACAATGAAGAATAAACTGTGCGTAAACATTATAGCAACGAAACTTCATATTCATCTAGTAGTGAAAAATAAATTGTTTCTATATCGAAACGATATATTTCGTGTAATACTGTTAAAACACGACCAAATTAGAGATGACAACAATTACGCAGTGGATCCTAATGAGTTGTTAATTCTTTTACATTCTACTGAACGAGTTCATTTTCATTTGAAAGTGGGTTTTTAATTACTATTGTACACTAAATCAAATTTACAAGCAATAAAATCCGTTGGGAAAACATTTTTTCAGTTTAATATTTGTAATTGTCTAGATATTATAAACTGTCATTAAAATATTTTATGCTGATTTGAGTGGATTAACCAGTGTTCTTGTTGGTTGTTCATTATTCTCATTGTCCACTCAATTAGCAGAGAAGGGTTGACAGGTGTTTTGTTTCTTTACCGTTTTCCTTGTTCAAATTTAGATATGGATTTTTTTCTTTATTTTTTATCGTATATTTAAGTAAATGCGAAAAATTTCGCAGAATAGAGTGTAATGCTGTGGAAAATGGATTTCAAGATTCCAACGAAAATACCGCTTGGGGTCCCCTGACAAAAATGGATGTTGTTTGTAATAAAAAAGTCCGTGCGCCTATGAATAACACTACCGCCTCAACTATTTGTTAGATTTTAGACCAAATTAATATCCCCTAATCAGTATGTTACCATTTATAGCCATACGGTTTTAAAAAATTCTTTGGCTTTTAAAAGTACTTTACATGAAAGAACTGAAACAGTTTCAAAATTTTCTTAAAAATGGATTCAAATTTGTTGGGTAAATTTCCTGTAAGAACAGAGTCAAATACGGAATATTTGACGGCAAAGATCCAATTTTCACTGTTAATCCTCAATAACACTCATGTGGATAACTTTGAAGATTTTATGCACCTCACACAATTATATTGTTGAAGTTAGAAAATTTCCAAATATAATTTGTTGTCCATTATTAGTTCTTTAATATGTCATGCACATTGTTTTGAAAGTAATAGTATATTTTCCGTAATTTTGAGTTAAATAGGGAAATTTTTAAAAAAAATATTGAAAACAAGATTTTTCAAAAACTGCTCTAATATTTTCCTTACACTTTGATAAGGATAGTGCTACATGCATTGAAATTGCACAAATCAAATTCTTTAATATCTTTTATATCGTTAATATTTACATTACAGACGTTTTTATATATTATTGAATATGCGTACATATGGCCTTGAAATGATTTCTATTAAACGTTCTCCAAACTTTTCTGTGAATATATGCTCAAAATATCACATTTTCAGAAACGATTTCATTTTCTCAAACGATATCGCCCGAAAAATGGCTCCAAATGTTCAGTAGAAGTTTATGTATAGACCCAAATTTAATTCTTCAATAATATTCACAAAGTCATATTCTATTTCTATTAATATGAAATTGATATATGGAAAAAATGTGGAAAAATATCTTAAGCACATATTGATGGCAACGAGGAAAAGGATAGGGAAAAGCACTGACGCGAGAGAATAGGACACTAATTAGCACGAGAAAAATCAGTGCCGTTCTATAGTACCACTCCTTCTAAATTGATTGTTTGCTGAAGGGTTACCTCTTAATAAATTGTTACAAAATGAATATATTTTTAGGCAGCTTCCAGTAAAGAAAAGGCATGCACAGCATGCTAAAATTCAATTTTTAACACTAAGTCAAAAATTGAGACGATGCGTTCAGATAAATATGTGAATGCAAAAAAGTAAACAAAATACTTCCGTGTAAGCGAATCAGATACTACTATCAATGTATCATTAAATGATTTGTGTAGTTGAATTAAAATAAAATGTAAGTCGCCGATCAAATGGCCGAGATCGCTAAGGCAGTAGTGCCGGAGTGGTTTCGGACCAGAAGATCGCGGGTTCGAGTCCCGCCTCGGGCATGGATGTATTTGTGTATGTCTGTATGTGTTGTCCTTTCACCCCCCCATTATCATCATATCATCATTTCATCTTCCATACTACATCATACCATCTTCCGGGCTAACAACCGTGGGGGATAAAAATCGGATCCAGCTAAAATGCTGGTCCCCCCCAAAAAGTTGTTGCAAGCACCTGCCACCGCGATAATAAATAAAAACTGAGCCATGGTAAATGCAGGATGCTTGCATGCGTGGTCCTAGTCGGCCGATTAACGAAAAAAATGTAAGTCAGTAAGGCTATCTAAAATACAGTGTATGACACAAGAGGTAAAAGTGATTTTATTTTTCTCGTAGGTTCGGCCACTCAGCCTATCGGCCTGTGTCGCAATATTTCCTGCTGGCAAAATAATATGCCAATTTTACCACTCAAATAATTAATAATTACAACTAACATTGTATATGCACTGAATTTCTTCATGCTGCGCCAACTGGTGGTGTATCAATCAGATTATTTCCACGTCTGGAAATGGGATGATTTCTATCACTGGCACCAGGAGGTACATGTGGAGATTGTGATGGACAAAGTGGGTTCGCTTTCCTAGCTTCTCATTCTATCTTTGCATCATTATCAATTATGTATCTTCACATAATCTTCCCACTTAAAGAGTGCATTCATTTTCAGGTACGTCCATAAAATGTATGAAATTACATTGTAATAAAACATATTTTATACTATCACGTGCTTTTTCAAAAAAAAAGTCAGGAAAAAATTAATTACTATATTTTATGTAGCATATAATTATATTATTTATCAGCTTCCATCTCAGAGAAATTTGCCGATTTTACTATCTTGATTTACGAAGTTTAACTTCAGATAGTACTCTACTATTGTATCAAATTAGGGACAATTTTAAATAAGCCTTATATTTTTAAATTTTGTTACAAAATTTTTTAACGATCTCAAATTTCAAATTTTCTAAGAAGTTTTCAAAACGGATGGAATGCCAAAATAACCAAGTACTCAGATGGAAAATTGAAAACAAAATACAATGATATTTGTTCAGTTTTAGAGTCGAACGCTAGTTCACTGTATTACGGAATATTTCACGTGAATGTCGTTAGAAAATCCGTCAGTTGCACGTTCTCTTAATAAACGTAATAATAATGGGTTATATGAAGGTTTACGTATGTCTGCGTATGATGGTGTCATGACAACCACGCCAGATACAATTAAATGTCAGTCAATTTCGATTCTACGTATACGCGACGTATTAATGAATGGATGCTTCGTCGCCAAATGATGCGCTCGACTTGAAATCCATGAATTTTACGCGTTCACGTTATTTTAAGAGACAAAATTTCTCATAGCCAAACTGATTTTAGAAAACAATTTTCTATCAAACTTTTAGCGTACGCTTTACTGTAAAACAACGTTCGTTAATGTCAACTATTTACAGAAATGTACGGAATACATTCTATTACAAAAATGGCAAGTGAATGCACAATTGTTAACATAACAAACGTTATGAATATTGAGATGGAAGTAAGCTACGTTATGCAGTTGTGATGGGAAATCAGATTCTTCTGTCAAGTACAGACATATCGAACCAAGAATTAAATTCATTACAAGAGCATAGTAATACTATTTTTTTAACATAACATAGTTATCAGCACGGTTTTTGTATTAAATTATGTCAATTACAAATAATCTAGAAAAAAACAATTGTATTTCACAAGTTTTCGAAAAAGTTTACATTGACCCAAGATTTTCGATAAATACTTCCCTTCCGCGCCTCACCCCTTACTTTTAAATCAATTTCTTCTTAAATATAGTCGTTGAGTATTAAATGTCTTTAAAACAAGCTTTTTTCTTTAATTTCAAATAATAAATATTTTTTATCAAGTGTAAAGTAATTTTAAATAGAATCACGTTTCACGTTTCAGAGGCTTCACGGAGAGGTTATTGTTTTCAACATAAAGTGAAACTAGTGGTGCTACAGAATAGCACAGACTTTCTCATATTAGTTTTCTATTTCCTTTGGTCTTATCTAGCTGCACGTACTTTTGCCACATACTCTTGCCAATCGCCATCTAACGCCGACCAAAATACATTTTTTTATTTTTCGATTTTATATTAATAGAACGCAAATATTGTTTATATAAATAGAACATTAAAAAACAGTAAAATCTCGTCACAATTGGCAAGACTCTTTGAAAACTTTGTAGCCGTTGTAACTAAAATTGCTTTTAAGCGTTACTGTTAATACGAAATTTGATCCTCTTTTCACAGCAAATAGTATTTACCAATTGCTGAAAATGAGTAAATTAAAGACGTGAGAGATCTTTAAAAAAATTTACATTCGTATACTCTTTGAAAACACAAAAAATTCTCCGAAATGAATTTTATGTCACACTAAAAAGTGCAATTACCACTATCTCTTCGAAAAGTTTAAAAAAATATTTGGAGGCGTTTTTGAAAAAATGGCGTTTGAGCGTTTCTGAAAATGCGGAAGTTTGAGCTAGTTGTCACAGAAATGGTTGAGTTTTCGGCCCCACATGTCGATAGAAAGGTGTCGATTGCCCCACTTTTGACCCCACATGCGTGTGCCGCAATGTAGCTGGAAGAGCATCAACTGTCAGCGGTACCCAGCACGTTGCGACTCACCACACTTAAAAGACGAATGTGGTAGAATATGAAAATTAAAAAAAAAAAACAACTAGTTCTTTGAGATATTTAAGGTTTTCTGAATAATTGGATACATACTGTTTTGGAATAACACAACGGAACCTGTCTTTTATGTATTTATTTATCTATTTACACCTGCCAAATTGATTTTCATGTTCATCACGCATAGCTTCAAACGAGCATAACTTTAGACCAAATATATATAAAAGACTGAATCTATTTATGTTAGTATGGAAGTTATATTACAAAGACGTACGTGCCGGCAGTAGCGAATTTTTATAGTCGTACATATTTTAACACATTTTGTTGAGTAATTACGTGTTTTTTGTCATTTGTACACGTAAATTATTGTTAGGAAACAATATGTAAATGAATAAATATTTCAATTTTCATACACAGTTCTATAAATTTATAAAAATATCAATACAATCATTATCAATACAGTATGTTGCAAATAAAGCAGTCAAAACACTGTAGCAGATTTATTCAACTGAGTGTGCAAATTATAATGATACACCAACACAAAGAGAAATTTGTGATGTACTATATGTGTAAGTAAATATTTATTATGAACGAAAAATAGTGTACAAATGCTACAGTGCATGTAAATCATACTCGATTTTACCCCAATTAAATGTCAAGAAAATAAACGAAGTAAATTTTGAGAAAAAGGAACAAAAATAATAAATTAGCAAGGACTGTACGGAATTTGTTGGCTCCTCTTAAAGCATTCCGCACAGCGTCCGACAACGGCAACTGTCGGGGCGCGCCGGTCAATCAAAATTTTATCGCACACGCAAAGCAAGCTTTTTACGCGGTTCCCCTACAGCGTACTAATCCCCGTGATACCGATCGTCCCCGCAGCCCCGACCGCGCTCAGCGAAAGACGAATCCGCGAGTGTCGAAAATTTCCCAAACGGCTCAGCGGCGGAGCCTGGCGACGGACCGCAGTGTCCGACCGAATTAAATAATGCAACGCGTATTATTGCCGATTTATGTATGGTTATTAACGTGCATGTTTCATGGATTGTAAACACACTTTTCATCCCGGGCGGCCGGCCCGCGTTTATTGATCATTCATGCTCCGCTAATAAATAATAAATTACGGCGGTTCCGCCTCAGCCAGCAGCAGCAGCCGCCACCCAGGATTAAAAAGCAAAGGCGAGGCCGGCGGTTGGTGGGTCTGTTGGATGACGCTATCACCGCGGAAGCAGGCTTATCACACAAAGATTATAGGGTACAGTCGTCCCCTTGATATCACGGACTCAAAGGATGGAACATCAGCTCGATGAAGTCGATAGACCGCAGATACCGAAACTAAGGTTAGGAGAGAATATTATCTACGATTACGTCCGAAAGTCCGGATAAATATCTACATGAATGCTTTTTATCAAGCAATGTAATACATAAATGTAACAATTTTCAAAATAACAATGTGAAAAACCTGAATATTTATTGTGTGACGTTTTTTGGCACTTTAACGGCTAACGTCAGTAATATTATTAGTGTAGTGATATTTTTATACCAGGAGGTGTTCCTACTCCGATGTATGATGAGATCCGATGCAGACTTACTCATCTACATGCGTGTAATTTTCCGCTTTAGCCGCTTTTCTCCTTTACCATGGCACCGCTCTAGCAGAGACAGTTCTAAACAATCGACTGGTCTCCCCAAATGTGTGGTAGTGTAGTAAGTGTACATGTGTGTGTGTGTGTGTGTGTGTAAGTAATGAAAGAGGATTTGAGGAAGAGAAAGAAAAGGTTGTGGGCGGTGCTTGACCCCTTTGATTGGTTACTGCCCCAGCATTCACTTGGTATTGATTGGAGAAATCACATAATACTACACGGAGCAGCTAGTCGCTAGAATTTTGCTTCAGATAGCAACAGAGTTCCACGTAGCTATCAAGCTAGAATGGATCCTCCACTAATTTTCACGTAATGTATAGTGTTTGCAATGAATAATTCATAATGAATTATATGTTTCAGAGAAAATAAGTTACAGTTAGTAGAATAGGCGTACTTCTATGAAGCTAAAACTAAATAGATTAGAATATTAATACTAATTATAATGGTAATGATAAAGTGGGTTATTTTAGAAAACCAGCTGAGAGAGAGACAAGAGGAGGAAGGGAAACCAAGAGAAATGCGCTGGGCAATGCTAAACTACAAATTCTCTTTTCAACCTATTGATTAACATTCGATGCATAGCTTCACGGATCAACCGACTACTGATTCTCGCGTCGTTTCAAACCGAAGCAATGTAAATATTGTAAATATTGTAAATATTTAATTACGGCATTTGCATTTATAAAGTATTCTCTCGCCTGAGGCGCAGCCCATGAACAATTACGATTAAACAATATGATGAAGATGGCAGTGAATTGTGAGAAGGTCAACACTCTCCATCCTTCTCTCTTTCTGCCCGCCCCCACTCCACGGAGTAGGATGCGATTGTAAGGTTTCCGGATTTGATTTGGTAAATTCTGGGACTTAATTATCAGATTCTTTCGCGCGGCCAAATGTCGAAAATACCATTGACGTATGAATGTATGTGCGTATGTATGTGCGTATGTATGTACTTTGACAGAACAGCTCTTTACAAGCTAAGGCCTGCCAGCAGCGTCCCGGCCTGGTCGCGGTGGGTTAAGGAGTGCGTGTGGTTAGAACATAGCCATCCCTACGATGTATTCTGGTCTTCTCAACCTGACAAGTGAGCATTCTCATCGTCACACAGCAACAGATACTGGGACATCGCAAGGAAAACGCACTATTAATTTTTGTCCTGACCGGGAACGGAACCCGGGGTTGCGACGTGGAACGCGAGCACGTTAACCGACGACACTCTGATATCTCTTAGAAATCCCATTGATAATGTTTTTGTATTCGAAAGTTGACAGCTTGGTTTTGATTTCTTTATTATTGAGCAGCTATAATAGACAAATGGATTTTTTTTACTTTCTAAACAATATATCTTTGTCTGTGCGTTTGTATTTTTTTACTTGTATCTTTAAATAGTGGGCTTGAAAATATATTTACCTCCACAGGTGATCTGCACAGCTAAAGAGGTTGAGAACCGCGGCTACATACTATTCATATTCATGTCGCTAAAAATGCTATATATATATATATATATATATATATATATATATATATATATATATATATATACCATATTCACCAACGTTTACGTGATTCGTACGTTCATACAATAAATCTTGCTTTCTTACACAACTTGTAGAGTATATATCTTCAACTCCAACAGCGTAGAATAATTTCGCGGGTTGCGTTGAATGCATTGGTAGAACTTGAAAACGTCATTCTTTATACTGTGCACGATTTGAAAATACCTACATTAAAAATAAATAATTTAGAATAAACTTTAGACTTTAATGTACATCTCGTAAAATATATCTCAAATAATATAACACAATACTATAATTGGAATATTTCACAATCTATTTCTTTATAACGGTATAAGAACCTTTGAACAACTAAGGTCAGAAAGATTCAACTTAAAAAAGAGAGACAAAAATGAGAGAGGAGATATGTGAAGAAAAGGCATTGAGAAGAGAGGGAGGACAGAAAGAGAGGTAGCTTAGAGATAATGGTCATAGTTGCATAGGTATGAAAGAGAGATTTGAGGAGGAGATATAATCCCTTTACTTGTATCAAAATGAATAAAAGTATACAAGAATACTTACTACACAATTAAACCACTTAAAAAATTATTGAAAAAAGTAAGGAAGTGAGACAAATGTTCAAGCACCCTGCACAATCTTGAAAAACATATAGAATACAAACATTCAAATTTATTTAACATACTTTTAAGTGATATAAAGTTCTTATTCCCTTCTGTATCTTCCCCAGAATTATATGCTTTTCTGATGGAGAAGACGTAGGGGCGCCAAATTTGCGAGTGACCCCGGCGGCGTCTGGCCTGCTGAGCCTGCTCTACCGGCGCAGTCCAACTCCGCATCCTCCCACGCCTCCCGTCCCCTCCCCTCCCCACCTCCACGCCGCGCACCGCGCCTTGCTTTGTTCCGAAATCGATACGTACGCTAGCTCTTGCAGACCGCCTGCCCGTCCGCCCGCCCGCCCGCCCGCCCGCCCGCCCGCCTGCCTGCCCACTGCCTAACTGGCCGCCATCCGGCCTAGCCGCCACCCCCGCCTCCGCCCACGCCTTCGCCCCTGCTTCCGCTTCCACCCCATTTCAGCTCCTGCCCTTGCCTCTTCCCCCGCTTCCCACCTGCACTTCCACCCGCGCCTCATCCTCCGTCTTCGCCCCGCCCTCGCTACAGCTCTTTACTCCGCCCCCACCCCGCCCTCGTTTTCTCCTACGCCCTCGCCTCCCGCTTGTACCTGTAGCCCAAACGCGGAATTAGCCCACTCGTCAAGGTCTGCTCGACTCAACCGCTCACCGCGACCGCGGTCGGGCGTCAATCGCCAAAATAGGTGGGATGCTCAACACTCGCATTGCTCAGGAATCACCAGCTAATCAATTACGTCACAAAAATGTAGTTACCCGCTTGGAAAACATAATTTTAATTACTGTTTTAGCTCCTAAGAATTAAGGGATATGTTATAAAATCGTTTTCCAACTACCAACAGATACCAGATGTATGCGGAAATCTTTTCCGGTTTCATTAAGTGATGGTGACAGCAAACAGTATGCAGAGTATGGACTTGACACTACGTCAGTTTGTGTGTCTGACATTAACCTACCAAAACACGCACGTTTAGTCCGCCAAACACTAGCGTTCAGTTAACAGGCAGACCAATGTGCCTGAAAAAGAACATGTGTTGCACGCATTGCTTTTCTTATTTAATCAAAAGAACAAAACTACAGAAAGTCAACGTTTGCTGGTAGAAACATATGTTGAACACTTCCATCGATAGGAAAATGTGAGACATGGTTTCAACAATTTAAATGTGGTCATTTCAATGTGAAAGACAGTGCGAGCTCTGGTAGACCATAAAAGTGCGAAGACGAGCAATTTTGCGGGTGCTACTGGATGATGACCCAACTGAAACTCAACAGCAATTGGCAAAAGCATTGAATAAGTCACAAGAAACTATCAGCAGACGTTACCGAGCTATGAGGAAGTTCAAAGCACTCGGTAAATGGGTCCCACGCGATTTGAACGAACGGCAAATGCACGACAATACGCCGTTTCGCACAGCAAAACCAGTTAAAGGTACCTTGGTATCGGTTGGATTGTACACCCTTCGGCTCCCTTTGTACTCCCCCAATCTGGCGCCATCTGACCCCTTCGCGTCAATGGGGCACGGGCTTGCAGAACAGCACTTCAGAAATTTCGAGAAAATTGGAAAATGGCTCGATGAATAATTTACCGCAAAAGACAAGCACTTTTTCTGGCATGGTATTCATAACTTACCTGAAAGATGGGCAAAGTGAGTTGAAGCCAATGGCCAATAGTTTCAATAAACAAAAAAAGAATTTCCCTACAAAATTACGTGAATGTTTTACCACAAAAACTCTCAGGAATGTATGCATACATCTAGTACATAATAACAAATGATAATAATCGAAACGGTTGGGACAACATAGTGATAATTCTAATCACCGTAATTTTTGTAAGACAGAGCGAAGCGAAGTATAGCCGGTTTAAACGCGAGGTAGGAACTTCTTTGAACCATACATCGAATATCAACCGGATGAAGTTGACATTAGCCAACAAGATGTGACTAGGGTATGTGAAATAGGTTACGGTGGTGAGGAATAAAATATACATATTAAATAGAAAACACATTAACAGTGGAAAATTTCTTTGTCTTGTGGGAAACAAAACTATGTGTAGTTTTTAGATCCTTGATGTCATTTGACGCTTGGCTATGCAATTCCGAGTCGGGACGACAAGGTTTTTTTATACTTCGGCCTTTGGGATTTACTTAGAAATCCTTGAGTTTCCGGAACATTTCATTTCTAAAGCATTTAATGCCAAAATGCTTCTTGTGAATGCACAATATCTCCAACTCTCGAACAGTCAGCTTAGCTTAGCCATCCTATGTCAGATATCAACTTTAGCCGAATAATAATCTCTGAAATGGTTCATTGTCATTCAGATTTATCCATAGAGCTAATGTGCAATTTAATCCAGCCCTCCTAATATTAGCTATATTTCGGTCTTGAGAGTTGCTTTCCGTGCACATATTTAATTTATGTGAGCACGTTCCTATAGAATTAAGACTATAATATATTTTTCGGGGTGAAATTTCTAAATGTTTTATTCTTGAGAAAAGAATAACCCCATTACTTTTCTTCGTCTTACTATCAATTAAGGAATGAAAAATCTGATTGTAGGCACCATTTGTTATTTAAGAAGCATTAAATTTTCAAATATTTACGGAGATTGCTGCACAAATAACAATCGTTATAACAACCTAGAACTTTGAGATGTACAACCTAGAATGCAAAAGTACCACAAAGTCTGGCAGAGGTAATTAGCGAAGAGCATAGTTTATATTGTGATATTGTTTTCTGCTAACACATAGTTCCATTTCATTTGTTTTCCCTCGTATCCGTACACCACGATCTCTTCGTGGCTGTTGATGTAATGTAGTTACTCTCTGTAACTGGCGATAGGTAGAAGAAAACAGATGCAGGAAGAACGTTATTACCAATTATTACTTCGGACAAACGATACATGACATGCACCTGTTGATTGGATTATATTAAAATCAACATATTCAGCGAAAGACAGAAGGCTTTGAAGTTTCCAGCGGTTATAATGTTGTGATCTTGTAATTTAGCGGCAATGCTTTACGTGTCAGTGGTCACATTAAAGGCAGGTAGATTAGAATTCTGGGCTTGAATCCAATGCAGTCTAGTCTTCTAATAGAACGAAGAGAATCTTTAATGCTTATGACAGTAATATTAAAAAAATATCTAACAAATTAAAAACTGGACTAATAAAGTAAAGAGAAGTGGATACTGTGAAGTATTGTAATATTTTGTCGTATATTAAATTATCATTATGAATACATCTCATGGTAAATTTTACAAAGGAATTATTTCCAACCATCCTAAAATAAACACTTTTTCATTTTAATTTAAGAGTTAAACTTACCATTTTAATTCTTAAATTATTTCACGAAATGCATTAAAAAATGTTAGTAGGTTTTTTCGAAACATCATTTTCTTTGAGGTCATTTTCCATTCTAATTGCATTTCGAAATACAAACAACCTACAGCAAAATCTGGAACATATTTGGTTTTGTACGAACGCACTACATTTCCGTTACCTCAAACCAACTTCACACAGCAGAGATCTATAAGCCATAATTCTCCTAGTAATATAAATGCTCTTATAGTGCATTTTTTTGACATGTTAATTCCGTGACCTTTCCAATATCCTCTTACCAGGGCTCGGGCGGGACGGGGCGGCGTTTCCTGTGCATCTGCTCCCGCATCCCGCAGCACGCCAACTCCCCGGTGAGTTCGGCGTACTCTACCTGCCGTGCGGTTCCATTGTCGCATTTTTCATCATCCCCTCCCTTCCCCACCCCTTCTCTTCCCCCTCTTCCCCCACGCGGTTTGCTTCCACTCGGCCGCGGCCGCGCATCGCTTTCATCGCTCCCTGGGGCCCCGCGCATCCCCCCGCCCTTCACCGCCCCGCCACGCCGCGCCACGCCCAGTTTCCAGTCCCCTAGTCGTATCTCCTCGCGCGCTGCCACACTCCGCTGGGACTTGCCGGCATGCCCGACCGCTATCCTGTTCCCTCCGTGCACTTCCCTCATCTCAGTCGGTTCGCGTCTCACCACGTATTATAATTCCCCTCTTCATTTGCGTTTTTTGTTAAAGATATGCTTCACGTTATGTTCATGACAGTCACCTTTCTAGAGTACTAGTTTATTTTTCTTCTCACGGGTCGTCTCATCTCCCCGCTATTTCTAAAATTTCATAGCATTTCAACTCCCCTCCCCGCCACCTCTGCACGTTTTGTAACTTCCTCTATTCATTCCCCTCCAACCTTCTTCCAACTGGTTTTTGAATTTCCTCGACCCTATCTTTACTCATACTAACGCCAGATCTCCTCGCCACAACCCCACATCTCATATCAACTCTACACATCTCATCACAACCCTACCTCTTTTCATTTCTTTGTCTTTCCTCTCACCATCGAATATTATTTACTCTCTTTCACGTATTCCCTTTTCAGTTTTTATTACTAGCATTCCCATTTCGTCTCTTTCACAGTTCCTGTCATTTCTCTTCTTACTCTCCTCTCTGTGACTCTCTCTTACTCTCTCTCTCTCTCTTTCACACACACACACACACACACACACACACACACACACACGTTCGTCTCAAGCGCCCCCTCCCAGTCCAGCCATACCGTTCGGTCTCCACATCTTCACACTCTCCCCTCTTCTCGAATACATCCGCCTAACTTCTCCGTCCCTTCCCGCGCCAATCCATCGAAGCTTCTCATCTCACCCTCTCCACCCACCCACCCCCGCCTCATGTGTCTCCTCCGCCGCCCCTAGTCGGCGCCGCGTACTTCTGCAGGGGCTTGCCTCACGCCGATGCTGCAGCGCGGGTGCCGGCGGTCGCGCGGGCGGGGGCGACTAGCGCCAGGTGGGTCAGTGGCCCACGCCGCCCCGCAGTGGGATGGGGCACGTCGACGGTCGCCCGGAGCGAACGGAGGGGGGAGCGGTGGATTGTTTGATTTATGACTGCGTTCCTGGCCGCGCCAAGTGCTAACGTAACGAGTTCCGTGGGGTAGTCAATGTTATTGCAGGAGGGAGCCGTGTTACTACGAATCCCCTAGAAAGTGAAATGCGGCGCCGACTACACGGTCTGTGGCTTGCGGAGGCCACCTCATCCAGACAACTCCGCCGACGTCGGGGCACCGCCCCAGCCGGGAGAAGCTTAAGCTCACGATTGTGTTCTCAATATGTGTGGTAGTGTAGTGCACTTGTATATGCAAGTGTATGTATGTGTGTGTGGGTGGAAGAGGAGAGCAGGAGAAATGTATGAGTAAAGAATCGAACGTGATCCATTGTTCATTTGTTAAGATATTGGTCCGGCATTCGCCTGGTATTGATCGGAGAAACTGCGAAAACTAACGTTCGGAACAACCGGCCGTTCAAATTTTCTTTGAGACAGAGGATGAATTCCACCGACATATCTCGTTACTGTCGAAACTACGCTAGTGGCAAGACTCGAAACATAGGACAGCGTCAGCTGCAGAAGGAACGGTAATGCTACAACTTAGCCATGACTGGCAGGTCGCCCATTTGAAAATCCGCCCTTTCTTTGCATATGGTTCCACAACCTATTCAAGCTACCACTTATTCTCTAGTTATACCTTTAGCTATTGGATGATGGTGATTAGAGTACCTTAACTGCTTCGATTTCTTTGGAAATTAGTGGAAATACATCATTTGACGATATTCCACTGAACTCCGCCATTTCGCACCCTTGCGATCTTATACGTATGGATTTGAAGGGAGAGGTACAACAAATAAAGAACACATTTCTCTGTGAGCATATTAATAACAGTCTTGCCGTTTTCCAAAATTATACTATTTTTTAAAATGATTGATGTTAGGGAATGAACAAATTGTTTCCCTGCTCGCGCTCGTGCAACATCAAAATGAGGGTAAATTCAGTATAACTTTACCTGTTCTAAGAAAAAGTATTTCAACCCTATGTTAAATTAGTTTAAGTTTACTAATAAATTGAAAAGTTATGTTTTATACTTAATTAAATAAACTAAATTAATTAATTAAACTATTAACTTCTGTCTACACAATTTTACGATAATCTGGTGGTGATATTTATAAATGATTGACATGTTTTATCAAGATTACATAAAGAAGAAAAACTTGCTATGTTAACGCAATAATACAACATTGATTCTGTAGTATTGTGCAAGTTATATTTTTTAAAATATTAAACAAACACAAAAACAGGCAAAATTTAACTTTAACTTCTTAATGAAAAATTAAAAAAATTAATATAGTCCGTTTCTACGGTCGTTTGTCCAATATTTGCAACACACCATTAACATCAATCGCCCCCAAGCATTTCGTCCCTATCGCATCGCATCGCATCGCATCGCATCGCATCGCTTCGCACCGCATCGCGCGTCGCCGAGCGGTGCGCCTCGTGTCGGCGCCTCCGGAAGCCGCGCGCGCCGCAGCCGCGGTCGGCTGCATGGAGGCTCGCAGCCGCTGATTAAAGAGAAATCTCGATAATTAACCCTTATTTTCGCGTCAGCCCGTAATCACGCCGGCTGGCGGTCGGCGGCGGCGGCAGCGAGGGGGCGGGGCGCGAGCTGGCGTGAGAGCGCGTGCGGAGGCGGGGGGAGGCAGTAATGAAATTGCGATTAAGTTGATGTGTGGCGCGCGCCGCTCCCGTGCAGGCGGCGCTGCGATCGCTTCGCATCCCCCCCCCCCTTCGCATCGCAATAGCAGCAGTAGATGGTTAGGTACGGTAGAAGCCAACCGGTTGGCGGGTTAGGTGAGGTAGGAACAAATTTGCCTTTGTGTCGTGTCTTTCCCTTTTCACTAGCAGATATTTATTTATTGAAGTTTAGAGTCCCTCCAACAATTAAGGTGATTGAAGCCTATGAGTGAAGCGTAACGAGTAGATGATGGTGATAACGATCATGATGAGATGAATCACGATGAAGCACTGGTGGAATGAGAGACAGGGGACACAGATGCATCCCGAGATAATCTGGTGAGAGCTCGCTTTCTCCAATTAATTCCATAGATTGACCGAGGATCGAACTCATGACCCAGGTGTGGAACTCAAATACGTGTCCCACGTATTATGCCACGATATCCCCTTTTAGAAGAGATAAAAATAAATTAGCAGGATGAAGCACAATAATCAAGTAGAAGCTGAACGCTAATATTTTGAAATCACTCGTTCTTTGATGAAGTTGACGTACAGCTCCCAAGTCGTCGATTGCCGCCATTGCAGTATGGGCAACGAATTACAAATCGCTTTCGATCGTAACGACTATTCGGAATTCTCTGAATGACCACGATTTGATTGATTATTTCTTGTTTGCGGGCGCGTCAACTGCTATGGTCATTAAACCCATACGAGTAGTGCATTTTACATCACAGGATGCGTCGGCTTTTCACCTCCTAGATGGTGAGATCTGGCGCGGTCGTACATATCGGCATGCGGACTTCTTCCGGTCCAACATCTCCCACCAGCAAGGCACCGCCCCATCCGTTGTAAGTTCTAAGCTCCCGACCGGTTCCGGTAAGTGTAATAGTGTAGAGCATTTATGCGTTAGTAAGAGGTGAGGATAAGTCAGGGAAGAGGGAGGACCGTGGCCCGCTTGTTAAAGAACTGCTCCGGCAGTAGCACAGTGGGATACCGTCCCATCTGGGAGAGTCTCTAAGCTCGCGACACGCGTGTTAGCGAAGATCATGCAAGGATAAGTGTGTGATAGTATGGGGAGAGGGTAAGGCAAGGAAGAGCAAGAAGGGGTCACGCGCGCTCTGCTACATTTGTTAAGATACTGCTTCGGCATTCACCTGGATCGACGGAAACACGGAAAACCTCTTTCAATATCTCACTGGACGTTGATAGACCAAATTAAAAATGTTGTTTCTTGTTCTTGGTTAAGTTCAGTATAGTTTGAAGACCTGCTAAAAAACGATGTTCATGTCTTTAAATGAAGTCCAATGCCTTTCTCTTGTCAACGTATCTTCGCATTATGTTTGTACTGCACTAAACGTTTCATTTCAACAACTTGTGTTTCAATAATAGGTTGTTCAGTTCTAAAGTAATTACAAAATCCCTTCTATGCACTACAAATAAGCATTTTATTTAGTTTATTTTTCCTCCATTCTGAATTTTCTTCAGCTTATCCGAAATTTTGGATTTGCGGGTTCGGATTAGCGAGGTTCTACTGTGTAAGGTGAGGTGATGGTCTAAGCAGAGGTGTAGGCGGGTGAAGTTGGAGGTGAGGTGATGAGTGAATGCATGGGCAACGATGGCAAGAAGTTATGATGAGAACGTTTGGAGATAAAGTGTTTTAGGCACTCGGCTGAAACGTTGGAGAAAATGTAAGCGGGAAGAATGGAGATAGGTAATAGAGAATGAAGTGCAGGCGGTGTGGGTGTGGGAGAGAGAGCAATAAGGGAGCAAAAAATACAGCGATGAGGGTGAAAGGATGACGTGTGGTGATAACATCGATATGGATATGATATTGGAGAAAGGTCAGTACAGTGAACAAGGAAGGTACTGACGGGAAACAATGGGTGCGGGAATAATTTGATTGATTAGTGATTACGGACGCGTCAACCGCTCAGGACACAGGTCCCGTAAGTGTAGTGCATAATGTCATCGCAGGAGACTGCAGTGATCTTCTCTCTGCTGCCTGGCGCGATTCGGCGCCGTCTTACGTCGGCCTGCAGGAACTTTCCCTTACGATGTATCTCCCACAATCGGGGCTCCGCCCCACCCGCGAAAGGCTGTATGCTCCGACTGGTGTTCCGAAAAGTGTGATAGAGTCGCGCATGTGTGTGTAAGTGTGTATAAGCAAGTGGTGAGGAAAGGAAATGGGAAGGAGAGAGAAAGATCACGGTTAGTGTCACATTTATTAGGATACTGCTCCGGCATTCGCTTGGTGTTGATCGAAGGAACCACGGAAAACTGATGATCAGAGCAGCCGGCCGCTAGAATTCTCTTCCAGACAGCGGCTGAATTCAATGTACCTATGTAGTTAGTGCCTGACACCATCGGCAATAGAACCTCCCAGACAGAAGCCCTGCAGTGATATCAGTTGTTCTGAGGCACGTTTGCTAGTAGGAATAATTCGACAGAGGCAACGGCTGAAGGAAATACCTGGGTAAGGGAAGATGGAGGCCAGGACGGAATAGATGGAAGGATGGATGGGCGACGTTAGCAGAGAACGAGGGCAGAGCGCTAGACGGGGGAGGGCGACGAGAGGGTGGAAGGACAAGGTGTGGGGAATGGGGAGGGGGGAGCGGGGCGACAGGCGGGCGCGGCGCACAGAGCGACGTTATCGCTTGCGCTGGCGAACGACGTGTTCATTACGCGTTTTTGCTCGGCCCCAGCGCAGTTTATGGACTTTTGCGTCGGTGCGTTGGGTTCATTCTCGATAGAACGGGCTGCTGGAGCTCTGCGACAAACAGGAAAATCTGACATATTAACAGGTTAGGAAAGTACTAAAAAATGAAATTTACGCGAATAATTATTGATTACTTTTATTACTAATATGAAAGTACACATATTATATTACCAACTTTTGCTAACTAAGACGCTTTTACAACATACTATCTGAATAATGAAAGCTTACACGACGAGTTTTTCACAAACATTTAGTGTCGTTTTAAAAGGTACAATTTTTCTTCTGCATTAACTTTTCGATATTCTGCGAATTTGTTGGAATTCATAAACTAAATTTTTTGACTCTCCGTTAAACGTTAATAAACGGAGAGAAGCATTTCAATAATGAGTAAAAGCTTTTCAAAAATTACAAGTTCATTTTACTGAATTTTAGTATTTCATTCTCATTCACGAAAGATATATCTTGTTTTTTTTACATAAAACATTTCTTGTATATGTTTTATCAAAATGAAAAATTATTGCATTGTCTTTCTAAACCAAATCCAAAAAGCTACATTACGATTATTCATGTAATGATTAAATACACTTCAGAATATGAGCAAAGAAAACTGAACATAGCATCGTAATTTAATTCCAGTACCATTCTTTTTTCGTTTTTCATTAACATTTTTGTCATCCACTCTATTTTGAAGAGGGTTATTTCTAAAGCAAATATTTTATTTACTCTGGCTCGAATTAAATGCCCAGACGTTCATAAAAATAACACAATCCACTCTTCCCCCTCGCCTACCACAACGGAAATGTCCTCCTAATGGATTTGATTAGCAGTAAATAACTTGGAGAAAGAACCTCATATTTCCACTCGACGAAGGACTTCAACCCGCCATTTTCATTACATTAGTCTGTCTGTTTGCTCCGATATCGGCCGGGCTGTCTCTGCGGCGAGCGGCGGCGCGTGGGGCTGGGGGCGGGGGGGCGGGGGGCGTGCCATAGATCGAGGACAGCAAAAACCGCAGACATTCGGAGCAGAGGCGGAGGTGGAGGTAGAGGGGGGAGGAGTCGGCGGCACAAGTGGTGGCCACGGAGATCGAGGTGGAGATGGAGACGAGGGTAGAAGCAAGGGAATGGGTGGAGTTGAGATAAAGGCGGAAGTGGATTGATTATTTAGAATTTCCAGGTGCGTCAACTGGAAATGGTGGGCTGTCTCATGTGTTGTGCATGGTTTGTCACAGGAGGTGATGGTATTCTTCTTTCCATTGGATGGTGACATCCGGTGTGACCGACACGTCCATTTGGGGTTCTTTATCGACCAAGGTATCTCCCCCCAGCGCAGTTCCGCTTCAACCGCAGCAACCCCTACGTTCCTCACATGTGTGGAAGTGTAGTTCATGTAAATGTGTGAAGTATCTGAGAAATGGACAAGGAAGAAGTAAGGAATGCGCACGATCTATGGCCCGTTTGTGAGGGTACTGCTCCGGCATTCACCTGCTGTTGATTGGAGAAACCACGGAAAACTACCGATCAGAGCAGTCGGCCGCCAGTATTCCCCTCCAGACAGCGGGTATGGAGATAGAAATGAAGGTGAAGACTGGGAAGAAGGTAGTGAGTGTAGTGGCCGAGCCGGTAATTCAAATGTGGGCTGAATGCATTGGTGGGGGCGAGAGGAAAGCGGAGGGACAGGTAGAAATAGGCCAATAGAGAAGCGGAGTTCGGGGTGGAGTCGGAAGCGGAGCTAAAGACAGAGATGGAAGCGAATGCGTATGAGGAGGTGGAGGTAGTGGAGCAGACCAATGCGTTAGAAGAAATCTGTGGATGGAGGCGTACGTAAAATTAAAAAGGAAACAGACATCGCAGGCGAAAATGTAATAGGATATACATTTTAGATCAGTGGTCTTAAACATCCAAGGCAACAGGTAAAAAAATGAAGATATAATTTTGATAAATTATAAACATTATTATTTATTACTATTTTTCTTATAGTTATCAGGTATAAATTTAAAAAAAAAACCTACATAGTAACTTTTTTACATTGTGTTCGTTCCGTGATCATAACTTTTATCTAGTGTAACCCATGTTTCAAGTATGTTTAATAGAATGTGTACTGACAGTGAGAGTGAGGTCGGAGCGGGGCGCTGCCTGATGAAGCGGGGTGGGGCGGTACGGGTATTAGGAGGAGAAGTACGACGAGGAGAGGGCAAGGCGGAACAATGCGAGTCAAATTTGGTGGGGGCGAGAGGTAGGGCTGAGCTAAGCGAGCTGGATGGAGTGGAGCGAGGTTGACGGAAGCGATTGGAATCTAGACAGATTGGGACGGTTGGACCCAGGTTGGACGATCGGTGGTATGGGGGTGGGGCGGGAGAAGGCGGGAAAGGGGTGGAGTTAGGCGTGGTGGGAAGAGACGGAACGGAGTGGGACGCAACAGAATTAAACAACACAGAACGGGGCGGGATGGAGCGAGGTGGAACCAGGGGGATCGGGCTGGGAGCAGAGAGGGTGTAAATTGTTTCCACATCAAACTATAGTTATAATTAATTCCCTTTCCTTGCAAATAATGGATTTTGAAAAATAAATGTGAGTAACGTCGTAGTACATCTAGTCGTAGTAGTACTTAATGAAAGACTATTAGAGTAGTTGTACACAACGAGTCAAAATTTCAAACCAGGAAAAAATAAAAATAAATAAAGTTATGTACTGAATATACGATGAGTTGAAACTTTTACGAGTATCTTATTGATATACCTACGGTAAATGAAATAAAATTGCACCTTTGAACGATAAAAAAACTGACAATGAATATTTCATAAAACCATTATTATAAATTTTATTGACCTCTTTTAACCTGGAAATAGCGTTATTATAATTATTTTGTTTATTTTAAATTTTTTTGTCTCACACAGATATAATATCAAAGTATGCTAACATTCGCACATTTGAAATCGACAAAACGTATTAAGGTATTATAACATTAACGAAAATTAACGAAAAACAACACAGTATTTGTACATAATAATACAATTTCCACAGTTAAGTTTCAAAATTCCACTAATATTGTTACACCTCATTATTGTTATTATTGTTATTATTATTATTGTTATTATTATTATTATTCTTGTTATTATTATTATTCTTGTTATTATTATTATTATTATTATTGTAGTTGTTGTTTTGGTACTCCAAACGCACGAGAAGGGAGAACGGAGATGCCGCAAAAAGTGTGTGGAATGGCTCCAATACCGCGGCCGAATGCCGGACAGCGCGGAGTGACCGCCCGTGTAGGCGGCGAAAAGGGCAGCCCCAAAGGCGGGCAAGGGGCAGAGGGGGCGTGGCCGCCTCCGCCGGAAACACGCCCCGCGCGATTATGAGCGCGCGCGCCTCCCCAGCGGGCCCTATAACTCCCAATTACACCCGTCCGCGACCGCCGCCCGCCCGCCCGCCCGCCAGCCCGAGCGATGAGCGGTATATTGCATTCTTGCGTCGGCAGGCGCCGCCGCCGGCAGCGCTGGCGGTTGCTCCGCCGCGGCCGGGGAATCCCCCGCCTGCCACCGCGCCGCCGCTCCATCACGTGTTTACTTTCTTCCTTTGTTTTCCTTGCTGCGAAGAGCGCGCCACACCGCGCCGCGGTCGACGCCGCAGCGCCGAGGAAATAGAAGGGGGAGGAGTGGGGGGCGATATCGACTGCAGGGGTGGGTTGGGGGGGACAGACGGACAGACACACCCCGCGCCCTCTGACTTTGCGGCCGCGTCGGCGAACAAAAAAACATCGGCCTCGCACTGCCTACCCCGTCCTCCCCCCTCCTCCAACCGTCCTCCGCCGTCATCCCTCCTCCGTCCCGCCTCCCCACCTACCCTCCGCGTGCGGCGTGATATACGAGCTCGTAATGGAAAAAGAGAGAAATATCGAGCATTTCTGCCAATAGGACGCTAAAATGAATCCATGGACAGTAGATTACACGTCGGCCAAGCGCGGCGGGTCACGTGGTCGCGCTGAAGAACTGGAGACGCCCGCTGGGCGGATTTGAGCGAGCGAGCCAGCGAGCGAGCGAAAGGAAAAGAGAACGGGAGATAGAAAAAAATCCGGCACTATTTATCATCTAAAAGAGTGTAATTTTCCGCGATGTAGAGACATTGAATTTTTTAAATTAGTCACTTCAAAAAACTACTCGATTCCGCAAATCCGTAGTTATGCCGCTGGCCTGAGGAGAGCTCTGCAATAATGTGAAATTAAAATCATGGCAGCTGAAAGAGGGAAAAAAGAAGCGGAGAGTGATTGGAATGAGGCACACGGGTGGCGTGCGGTGAATGAGGGGGAGGGAAAGGGGAAAGGGAAAAAAGGGGTGAGTTGTGATAGGGGAGTTTGAATACAGAAGTGTAGCGAGTTCATTGAATTCCTTTACGTTAAAGGGTTTGAATTTCAACTGATCTGTGCACGTGTTATTTGTATTTTTTTTTCGAAATACATTAAACCTGCTGCAGGGATGGTATGAACATCAATGTTTTGAGGGTCTCAGAGTTTAATATTGAAGCTCTTGGAATATTTCACATGTTTCGATGTGCTGTTATATTTTATTATAATTATTAGGCTCGTGTTCGTCAATTTTCAGTGATGGATATTCATAATTGGATCGTCGAATCAAAGAGCAATTATCCGAAAAATGATGTGACATTTAAAAATGTGGTTTAGAGTATCCTTCTGCTCATTAATTAAAAATGCTGTCTTTTCAGAATATACTCCACACATGAAGAGAAATTTGGCCTTCCTTTAATAGGATTACTTAGAATAAAAACCGTAATCAAATATACGAGAAAAAAGTTTTGTTCAGGTTTTTCATACACATTCTGTTCTATATTCTATGTTGACATGAATTGTATTCAGTTGTCTGAGGCATCTCTAGCATTTACATCCTGAAACAGGTTTCACCTTTGTAAAACACGATAAAGTAAAATATAGTATTATAAATTGCAGCCTATTGAATAAAAATCGTACTTATCGATACTATAACAAATGGTTTTTCATAAAGTAACACGCTGCCGAAGATCAACAAATAAAAGGATCTTGTGTAATAGTATAATAAATTAAGTTTTTTAACAAAACCAATCTTCACAAATACTTCAATAACATGGTGTAGTACACAAGATACTTCGTAAACCAGTCCTTTATATACCGAGAATATAAAAAAAAGTTGATGTTACTTTCTCCTACATAGAAATAACTAATATTTAATGGCAGGCGGAAACTTTTTTGAAGCCATGCTGTCGCATGACACCAGCTGCATTGTAAGAGGTGTCGCTCCGAATATGACAAATCAATCGTACGCGCAGTATGAGAAGAAAACCAAGTATTTGCATTTTTCAGTCAAAGTCGAAATTGCTTGGTAGTTTTTGTGCTCTCTTTTTTTCCTGAGTATCTATCAAAACCACAGATACCTCTCACACGACCGCAGACTTTCAATATCTGTGCGCATTGGGAATTAGTAATATAGGTATTTCATTGGTATATCTGTATTCTATGTTAGATTTTCAGCATATCAAACTGGCCTTATTAATATATATTAAAATATTTATTTTGTTTCATATTTCCCAAACTGCCTGGATTAATGGAAAAAATTTCCCAAATCACTTCACGCTCTAGTTCCAGTAAAATGTAAGTTCTTGGTAATACTGTTTTATTTCAATTTGGATTTAATTCTATAACAAGAGCTATTCTGAGTCTTACTGAAACATTTGTTTAGCTTTTGACGAGGGGTGACATTCGTCGATTTCTAGATACTGACGATTTAGGGGTACTATTTCACACATTTTCTAGATAAAGTATAATGAGTCATTCCAATTCTTTTAGTGTAATAAAAAGCACCCACTTCAATTGTCTCTTTACCATTAGCTATTAGAAATATAAACACCTTGTTTCATAAAGTTTAAAATAGACAATAAGAGAATGTTACTTTTAGGAAATATCGAGTTTTCTTTTATGATAGACTGGTCTGACATAGACGTCGAGAAATAAAGAAATAGACATAAAGAAAAACAATAGAAATCTAAATTATTCATATCACACCCTATACAAAAACATATTTTATTACAAATTACCAGGTCAAACTTTTCCGCGATGAAAATACTTGCTCCACGCTTTGTATACCAAAAACATTCAACCGTCCCAGCCCATCGTGCTGCAGGGCATTGCCGTCCAACCAGGGGACAGATGAGCTCGAAAACAGCCCCATGAAAGCGCCCGACACAAACGCACGGCATGCGCTCGTGGGGTACTATAAAAGTGTGGAAAGCGGCGAGCAACGTGGCGAAACATCCTGAAGTGTTTGCGAGGGGAAGAGCGAGGGGGTTGAAAAAAATGTAGTAGCCGGCGAAAGCTAGGGAAGCAGGGGGAAAGTGTTGAGGAAAGGCGAAAACTGAGGCATGGTGGGAATGTCATATATGCCAAAAGAACAAAGGAGAGAGATAAGAGGTGGTGCTCTGGAAAGGGCGAGAAGGGATAATGGGGTTGAGGGAAACTGAAGTAGGGCGAATGAGGTAGTGTGGTCTGTGGCTAGGGGGCGAAGGAATAGCGTCTGCGAGGCCGGTGAATGAAAGGGAATGGGAAAGTGGAAAGCCTAACAGAAGAACAATATGGTGTGAACAGCAAAAGGTCGAATATAGTTACAGGGTGGGGAAGATGGGGTATGTTCACTAGGTGAAGAAAGCGACTGAGCGTGGAGGGTGATGGGGAGAGAAAGCCGACTGGCAGGCTAAAGTGGCGTCAAGACCGTGAGGGGAGGAACAGGACAGGAAGGGTGACCACATGGGGATGTCAGGGTTGCAGTGGCGACAGGGAGGCGAGATTGTGCAAGGGCTGCGAGGGTAAGAGGGCGGGGCAGTGGGCTGGGACACAGGGAGCTTGAAGGGAGTGTGAGCGCAGCGAAAGGTCGGGGATGAGCGGAACCGCAGCTAGAGGGAAAAGTGGGCGGAGCAGAGAGACCTGAAAAGCTAGGTAGCGACAACAGCACAAGTCGAACGGCCGGGACAGCGGTCCGAGTGACGGCGAGAGCAAAGTGAGCTAGGAGGGGCGTGGCACTGACTGCAGAGCGCACGGGTGGGAGCAGCGCGACCGCGAGGACGGAGGGGAGCGCGTATTTTGTGCGTTTCGCGTCGTAATTTCCGCATCCCGGTCGCGTGACATCGCGCCCTCTCCCCGCCCCCCGCCGTACTTCCATCCCCTCCCCCGCTGCCGCCACCGCTCTAAATCACTATCCGCCCGCTCGCCCGGCACAGGAATTCCAACCGGGCGCGGTGTGCGGCGCAGCGGCGGAGGCGGCGGAGAGGGTGGCTGTGGGGGCGTCGGGGGGGCGGAGGCGTCGGTTGGGGGCGGAGGCGGGGGCGGAGGTGGCGGTGGAGGTGGCGACGAGGGCGGCGGCAAGGGCGGCGGCATGGGCGGGGGCGGAGGTGGCGGCGTCGGCGGCGACGGGGGCGGCGGCGAGGGTGGCGGCATGGGCGGTGGCGGAGGCGACGGCGGCGAGGGTGGCGGCGAGGGCGGCGGAGGCGTGGGCTGTCGAGGTGCGGGCGGCGGAGTCAGCGGGGGCGGCGAGGGCGGCGGAGGCGTGGGCGGCGGAGGCGAGGGTGGCGGCGGGGGCCGTGGCGAGGGCTGTGACAGGGGCGGCGGAGAGCGCTGGGATTGCGGTGGGCAGTGAGGCGATCATCTCGCTAATACCATGAGCCCGGAGCCGCCCGTACGTTATCATTGGCGCCCACTGGGAGCGTGCATATTTCGCGAGCGGGGGTGCATCAGCCCGTGTAAGATATAAATGGAATAAAGGGCTACTACCTGTGCTCTTGAATGAAGGATTCTGCCCAGAGCATGCCCGAGTATTTAATATCTCTGACTTGTAAAGTAAAATTGGTTATAAAATGAATTAGTTAATAGATCTACACTGGCATTTTATTGAACCAATATTTTTCATTATTTATTGATGTTGATCTAAGAATAGCAGAAAAGTTCAGCTTCATTTTTCGAAGTTTCTAAATCTTTCAGATTTCTAAATCTTTCAAATTTATATTAGGAACCATTCGTTTTCAGAGGTTAGTAAAATAATTCGTCTTGATCATCTCGTTAGCTCTGTATTCGCATAGCTCTCCGTATGTTGCCTTTAGCGCCTGTAGGAGGTGACAGGAATGTATTACTCCGTGTAGGATATCAATCCGGAAAGTGCTAGTGCTCTTGAATGAAGTGTCGCACAGAGAGTCTTAAGTGCTGATTACATACATGTCTGATTTGTGAACTTAACAGGGGTTCAGTGAATTTCAGGACTTTATAACAACAATCATTTATTGATCAATTTTTTTAATCGGGTAAATTTGGATTGAGGTTTAACAAACTTACAATTCTACGAGATGAGAGCTTGCTGTACGTTAATGCTGGTGTTCCCTGGAGAATTCCATGATTTCATATTTTCGTAGAAGGTATTGAATGATTGAAGTGGCACTTTATCCTCCTAAATGGTGTCCAGATATATTTAATAATCAGATATAGGATATTTTTAATTAAGATCGTAAACAAAATGATAAGACTTAATAATTCATCATTAACAAATATTAGAATCAAAGATTATTTTCAGAATTACTCACAATAATGTTTGATTTTTGTAATTTTTCTAATTGCGGAATCCACAAATTGTTCTTTCAGGATTTTTTTTACACTTTAGTACTATTTCTTCCCGATAATATCTGTTGACAGCTGCTCTACTAGTGCCCTCTTGGACCTTGTAGATCATGCAAGGGCGTGCGTTGTAAGGGAAATAAATAGCTGCCAGTGATTTTCTTCAGTGAAGGACCAATTGGACTTTGTGGAACTACACTAATTGAGTTCTATATCTCGGTGGAAAATGGCACTAGGTCACATTTACCTCGTTTTGCAGAAGAGCAGTTCAAAGGCATTCCTGTGTAAGTGATGAGCATGGCGTTGCTTTGACTGCTTTTAACTTCGTTTTTAACGTATTTTTGGCGAAGGTCTCAATACTTCCAGGTAAAAGCAATGAAATCGGAACACGTGTAATGAAAGACTCCATTGGAGCCCCGGAATGTAATTGGAAATAGTATTCTTTGCCTTCAAAATGAACAGAATTTTTAATTCATGAATTTAATTTAGTCGTGGGATTTAAGGAATGATATCACATTTTTTTCAAATGTATATCATAAAATGAGTTCTTATTTTATTTATGTTTCGTAGTAAAGAAAGGTTTCTCCTTAATAGATATTTTAAAAATGTTACATAATAAGTCACAAGGATTACGTATTTTTACATAAGCATAATTTCATAAAATTCATTGAAGAAATGATCTTGTTGAACATCACTTGTTCTTTGGAAATCAAAAAATAACTATGGAATCCAAGTCTTTATTTTAAGGTATTCTTTAAAGCCTATACATTTTGCTAGAAAGTAAGAATATTTTTTGTATGAAAAATTAATAGTTTGACTTTTAATAAAACTGATGAAAATAAAATAGAAATGATAAAGCTATTATTTTATTTTTGAGTTTATAGTTTTGCTAAGAAGTATATGTGGCTAGAAACAGTGATTATTGTAAAAAACCTCTCAATGTTTGCTTTTATATGGACAATTTTTTCTACACAATTTACTAGACAAAAGTTTTCAATTTCAATTTCGAAATTCTTTCAATTTCGAAATTATTTCATTAGACAAGATTTTACCGCGTTTAAAAATGTTATTGTTCAAATAATAGGCTACGCGCGTAACAAATGATGTAGAGATATAAAATGTTAAACTAAGTTTAAAATACAATGTTATAACATTCTATCTAGACCGTACATAATTATGAAATAACTTCAAAAAACTTAAAATGGAACGCATTATTTAGCAGTATCATTTGCATACTACAAACAAATAAAAGAAGCCGAACCCTGTTGAACACGCGAATAAAGTACTTCAATTTTTTAGTCCAGTAGGCCAACCTCTCCTTCCATGGGGGTGTGCATTAAAATCTCATCAAAGCCGGCAGCACAAAAGCAAACTAAACGCGTACGAGCATTTACGAGAGGCATCTGACCCGCAAAATAAACCGCTCCCACGCAGCGCGGCGCGGGGGGGAGGGGGGAGTTTCCATTCTTATCTGCGGCTCCTTCCGCTAATCTGGTCCAAACAAGCGCCTATCTGAATGGAGGCCCTGGCTCCGGGGTGTCGTCGGCGTATCAGCGCAGAACGCCCGCCCGACCGCCCGGGCGGTCGGTCGGCGGGGCCGATCTGCGCGCGCTCTGGCGGGACCGCAGCGGAAACACCCCGCCCCTCGCTCCCGACCTCGATGTCCTATCGCTCGCGCCACAACCGCCTCCCCGCACTGCAACGACGCGCCCCGGCGAGGCCCGATTCGCCCCGTCCTGTTTCGCTCGGCCCCGATGCACTGTTCGTATGGCCCGCCACGCCACGCCACGCTCCGCCACACCCCGCTTCGCCCCGTTCCTCCCAGCCTCGCCGCCAGCTCCGCCTCACGCTCCGAACTGCCGCACTTCGTCCCGTCCCACACCCGCCCAGCCCCCCCCCCCCCCCGTTCAAGATCGACCCCGCTCAGCACTTGTTCACGACCATGCCATTTCTACTCTCTGTCCAGCTTGTTCTATTTTCCCATTGTCCTTTCTCCTTTCTGTTTCTCCCTGATTCTTCTCTCCACGCTTTTCCCTAACTCTCGCCTCACACTATCCTGCTACGCTTCACTCCAAACCACTCCTCGCCCCGCTTCAATTTACTCCACCCCACTGCCCAAACCCGACCGTATCTCACGGTCGCCCCTACTTGCCACTTAATACTTGTTCACGCCTGTTCCAATCTGGATGCATTCCATTCCTCTCACTTTTCTGCACCGCTACCTGCTTCTCCGCCTCTTCTCTCTTCACCGCCACTCCTCTCACCGTTCCGCTTCACGAAAACTCTGCATCTTCCACCCTCTCTTTGGTCTCCGCTCAACCACAAGTGCTCTTTTTTTGCTCCCTTCCCTCATTCCTTCCGTCACCAACCAAGCCCACTATGCCTCTTCTTGAAATGTCGTTCTCTTCTTTTCTCCAATATCCTCGTGCTTCCCCGCGTTGATTCTCCCCTCCCGTTCTATACTTCCACGCTTCTCCCCTCCCATCCTCATCCTTTGAAGTCTCTCCGTTCCCAGTCCATTTCTATTCTATCCCTATTTATGTTTTAACTATATTATTATTATTGTTAGAAACGTTTTGGCCGCGCAATATGATTCGTTACGAGGGGTTTGGCTGTCACATGTCATTTCCAATTATACATTATGTCAAAGATCTTACATTCTTTTTTTAACATCATTAACGTATAAAGTTTAACCTACCCCTGGTGACTTCACAATTTGTACCATTTTCCGTTTCTACTCAGTGCCTCCTTGACCCGTTAATATTAACTGAACTTGCTCTATATCAATTCGGACTCACAGATATCTCTAGAACTCTGCGTCTCGCCTCACCTTGCGTAGACTTCTGTCCGATCTTCTCCCCCTCCCTATTCCTTGCTATCCTCGTTCTGCTCCCTCGCGCCGCTTGCTTATTGTACCCCGTGAGGCGCATCCCGTCTCGAGTAGGTCGGCCTGGAGCTGGCGGCCGCTGCGGAGTCTGCGGTCCACAATAGAACGATCTCGTTTGCCCGACGCCTCTTCTCGTCTCAGTTGCGTTTATCGCTTCCAATGCAATGCTGAGCCCTAAAGCCATCTTTAGGTCAGAGGACGATTTCTGATTCTATCACCCTTCACATTCATATTATCCTTGTTTGGGACATCATCTCCCACTTCATTCTTCTCCTTGTCCTCGGTTACATTAAAATGCATACTTCCTTATTACATTCTTTCCCTTCATCACACTCGCTATTTCGTTTCTTCTCTTATGTTCTCAAACAATATATTTTGCTTCATGTTTACATAGAATATTATATCACACTAACATTCCATATTTTCTTTTAAACTTCATTTACTGTAGTTTTTTATATATTTTTCCTAATTTATTTTTATCACAATTCAATTTAATTTACCCATTTCTTTTCTATATCAACATAATGTACATTAAAAGTAACCTAAATGTTTCACAATTTCTACGAGGAAAATAACCTGTTGAGTAATAAATAACTTATGTGAGATGAATAGCTGAAAATGATCAGTACAACATGTATTAGACAACGAAAAAGATAAAATTTGGAAGAAGGCAGTAAGTAAAATACAGCATGTATAAAGTGAGGACGGGATAGAAAAAGGAAGAAAAAGAAGAACGAAAAGGAAGGACGAACGAAAGAGGACGAGAAAAGGCTAAGATGAGAAAAGATAATGGCAGCAGAGAGAGAGACAGAGAGGGAGAGACCGAGAGAGAGGAAGATGGAGAGAGGGAGAAAGAGAGGCGGAGAGATGGAAAGAGGGAGAGAGGGAGAGAGATGGAGAGAGGGAGATAAGGGGGAGAGAGGAAGATAGAGCCGAGAGAGGAGAGATGAGAGAGAGGGGGCAGAGATAATGCGAAAGACCGCCGGTATTTTGTGAGCATCAAGGAAGCTACTCCGCCCTATGCAAAACAGAGTACCTCCGTAATAGCGGCGAAGTGGAGATCAAAACATCGCACCAATTCATGTCTGTACAGAGCACGTCCAACTGGGGATCAAACTTCAGTGCGGCCGGGCGCGCGCGCTGGCAAGGGAGTAAGGGCAAAGGCTGTGGGCGAAGGGGGGCGCCCTGTCTGCGGCGCGAAGGGAGCGAGGGTCGACGCCTCGAGGGCCCTCTCGGGTCATTAGAGCCAACAGGAGACCGTGCCCTCCCCCCCCCCCGCAGACCCGCCCCAACACTCGGGATAACTACGGAAGTCCTGCGGACCCCGCTCCAGCCGCGCAGCGCCGCACAGCACCGTCTCGGGAACACCGGCCCCACCTCTGACCGCCCCCTCTCCTCCCCATTGCCACGTCACAACCCGCCAATACCCTTTCGTTCCTCTCCTTTGTAAGGCCGTTTACCCCTGTCCAGAGTCCACTTCCTAACACATCTCTTTATGGTTCGACCATTCATCAACCCTACATTTTGCTTTTCGATCATTTGTTGATTGCTTCTTCGGTCCTCGTTCCTCATCGCGGTTCCCTAAATGCTCTCTTCGCGTCAAAACAGTATTGTTGCTACTCATCTCTCCCCGTCAGGCCTCGCAATCAGATAACTATCTACTGGCAATTTTTGATTCCTTCATTCTCTCCGGCAAAGCATATATTTTTCGTCAGTCACCTCGACACGCCATAAACGCAGAAAGGTCGCCCGCCTCTTCATGTCCTTCATTCATACTCCATCCTTTTCCTTTCTTATTCTTCCACTTCCCTCAAAGCACCCCAAACTACTACATATATCTATCCCAAACACCTTTATTTATTCCAAACACCCTTTATGTATCTCTTCTTATTCCAATCACTACCTCCATCAACTACAACCCCCATCTCCACCTATCCCAACAACCACACCACCTCTCCCCACTATTACACAATCTATGACAATCCCTACACAACCTATCCCAAAAACCATTCCCCCTCAACCGCTCACATGCCAATCTCTTCTCCTCAAACCTCTTCTCATCCCAACTTCCGTCAACATGGCTTCGAAATCCTCTTCACATTTCATTTGCGCTCGGCGTCGCCTAATACACGTCCTCTCACATCCCTACGCCAACAGGCACTTCCATTTATGAGGCCTCATAACACTCGGAATTGCATAGGAAGTCCTGCGGCTATTCGACCCTTTCGCATGACAAGCATCCTAATAATATTTCAGTCGTTTTGTGTAAACTGATATCAAATTTTCATTGAAGTATTATTAGGTCATCTGTTCCTCTAGAATGATTCCCCTAGGAGATTTTTTACAACGACTATTTCTCCACAGACTGCAACACCACAAAGTTCTTCTTGTAACACAAGTCAGATACAATTTTGTCATACTAGAACTTATTACTGATTTTGTCTGTTGGAATTTTGTCATTACAAAGGGTCGTAATGTCAACGGCCGCCAACTGCGATTCCACTGGTAACCCTCGTCTCCATTATTCTACGCCACGTTACCGCGCAGTGTAGAGAAGCAGAAGACACTCCACCATTGCATAGCTTCGACCTGCTATACCGCTGACGTATGTGTCGGAATTTCTCCCTGTGGCCTCAATATAAACTCAGTGACATCAGGTCGCTTCTAAGACTGAGTCAAGGAACAGTGAGTTTGCATTTGGAATCCTTATCTTTAGTCCGCTTTCAGACATTCACCACATATTGAATCGTTCCTTTCCTTTATCACATTCCCACAAATATTGTCACAGAACGTTCTCTTCAGTCATTTTGGATGTTGTCATAATATTAGTGACCATCTCAATAATAGTTAACCAGTTCAATTGTTTCTTCAGCTGATTCACTCCAATCCATGCGTTGCAGAATGATTGTTATCTTGTGACAATCTTACAAACATTCCGTTTGTTCCATTCCTAATCATAAGCACCTTCAGTTATTCTCGCCCCCCTTCCCGAACCCTCTTCCTCAACTGCCTGCAATACTTCCTTCATCAACCTCTGCCTACGACTCCCCCGCCACAACGACCTCGGCAGAGAGAGAGAGAGAGAGAGAGAGAGAGAGAGAGAGAGAGAGAGAGAGAGAGAGAGAGAGAGAGAGAGTCGCTTTATTAGATTCCGGCGACCCACATTCCACCTTCAATCCAACTAAAGGGGGCGCCATTCTCCTTTTGCAATTCAATACTCCTCTTTCTGACGGCTTCGGTCAAAAGTCATTATTAGCTTACTTCAGATCAACATCTCCATCCCTTGCCTGTTCCCTAAAATAGCGCTGCGATCAATATGTCGCCTCGAAACAACTATTTGAATCGATGGCATAAATACAATACCTCCCATTCCTTTCATTTCACAGCGTCGGTCATTTCAATACTTCATCTATTGCCTTCAACCTTCATTTAAAGTTTCTCTAATTAAAAAAATTCATCATGCCTTTAAATTATTATTATTATTATTATTATTATTATTATTATTATTATTAAAACATTCCGCACTTTCAATATCATTTTTAAAGTGAAAATACATTCTTGCTGGAATCCAACTTCGAATGTATCTAGCAACCTCTGCTACAACTGATGGTACTTTATAGAAGTATAATAATAGTTTAAAATGTTGATAATTTTAGATAAAGCAATCCTTCCAATAACACTCTGCAATAACACGTCTGAAAACGTTCCTGTTTTCCGCTCTAATGTTTATTCAGCCGACTCTGCTCTACACTAACATAATAACCGCACCTCATGATTCCTGACAGGCAACACATTAATAGGCATGTTTCATAACCAAAGTACTCGTCAATTTACTGAGTTAGTTTCTTTCCCAAGAAGACGAAATGCCTCGACAACCCCTTTCTATCATCGTGCTCAGACACCTCTTTGTGCCCATCCGCCTGGATCACCCCTTTCAGCTTTACTTCTACCCCAAGCACTCATCACATTTCCGAGTTCATAGTACCTTTTATCCCACGGCCCGTACTTCAATTGCCTTTCCTCGCCGAACTCGCGACTGTTTCCCGTTGGCTTGCCTTACTTCTCCACATCATCTCCACCATCACCATCACTGCATGCACCATACTTCTAGTTACAGTGGCCGGTCTCTAGGATGAATAGTTTTCTGTGGTTTCTTTGATTAATAGTTTCCTGTGGTTTCTTTGATTAATAACAGGCAAAAATCCAGAGCAGTACTGCTTTAACAAACGTACTACTTCAACGCAATCTTTCCTTCCTCATAATTGTCCTCTTCTCTCTCATTACACACAATTACACTTGCATGCACTACACCACCACATACATTGAAACTCCCGGCTGGAGCAGCGTTCCTCTGGGGGAGATACCTGAAGAACGAAAATCCCCGCAAGTGGACGTGTGAGCAAGTGCCGGTTCTCACGATATAGCAAGGGAACACTGCCCCCTCTCAGCAGACACACACTACACTTACGGGACTAATTATCATAGGTAAGAAGTGACCGACAACCCAAAATAATCAATTCATGCATTTTTACTTGCAACCAAAACACATCTTTTCTGGGTTCTTAATAACTTTTAATTGCCCAACCGCGAAACGACACCTTCCTCGACCCACTCCGTCTCTCACTTCTCCACTCCCACCTCCCCCGTCACCACCACTGCCACCGCCCCCGCTGCTGCTACCGCCACCGCTGGAGTCGCCCCTAATGTGGGCATTATCGCATTTAGTCCGGACAAAACATTCCGCGGGGCGCGCCGGTGGCAGCGGCGGCGGCGGCGGCGGGCGCTTCGCGTGTTAGGGATTAAGCCCCAGGGGCGCTCTGGGGGGGGGCGGAAGGGAAGGAGCGGTGGGGAGGGGAGGGGAGGGTGGAGTGGGGGGGGGCGAAGTAGGCTGCGAACGCCAAGACGTGACGCTGTAAAGGGACTGCGGGAAGCGATGCGGATGTGGCGAGGTCGCCGCGGCCGGGAGGAGGGGAAGGGGAAGGAGAGGGGAAGGGGAAGGGGAAGGGGAAGGGGAAGGGGAGGGAGGGAGCGTGCACATGAGACGAGGCCCAAATAGGAGATTGCAGAATGGGGAAGGAAGATAAAAATACGGTTAGACCAGAAGCACGTTTTAGTAAAAAACAATCAATTCATGGACTGGAATGCGACTAGGAACCCAAAAGAGTAATCGCAATGTAGCAACAGAGATAATTTTATGAATGTCATAAAAAAAAACTCTGACACCAGTTGAAACACAAATTCGAATTTATATCACTAATAATTTTACATGCGAACAGAATAAAATATCATGTTATTTTGATATAAAAATGAGGTATATACAATGATATGAGATAAAAAAACTGATATAAAGTAGGTCAAGATTCAGAATATAATATGTTGATATTCATAATGTGACGTACCTGGTGATGCCGGTACTTTCACTGCAAGAAATTACTAAAGGAGGGTATCTTTTTCGTGAATGGGTCCCTACGAGGAGTCGATATAGCATTGAGGAATTTAATTAGTAAATGTGGTACAATCATGAACAGGATTTATTCACAAACCAAATCTGTTAATTACAGGATTTAGAACACTAATACACTTTGCCTTGGTACCAAGATCAGATTTAACATGAGTTTCATCATACCTTGGGGCCCCAACAAATACCTCCGTTGTTTGAATTACGGCTCGCATCGGCAGGTATCGCCGACCTTCACAGCAGCTTGGCGTAGTCGGCGGCTGGTGGTGTAGCGGTCGCCTCGGCTGACGGCCTCTTGGATCCCTCGGGCTTGGCTCCTGGTACTTCGGCGTCGCACTTCCCTCTAATTATCTTTCATCGTTTTGATATAACTAGCTAACACGCGGCCACTGCACGTATCGGCGTCAGTTCGCCACACACAGTTCTGGTATTGTTCCCACTGCGTCAAATAGCATAAGCGCGATTTACTGTTCTCCTCGCACTGATATTTTATATTTATCACTTTCCCGGCCTCTACTTAACGTGCCTATTGTTCTTGCGTTGGCTAATATTCTATAACACCCGCCGCGTGCTTTCTTTGTCCATGCGAAGCGGCGAGCTTCTCACGACACGTCTGCAGCCAACGACAACTTCTCCGCGTCTGTTCTAACGGCTGCGATTCCCTGCCGCTCCACGCTCGGTTTTTCAACCGTCGTTCCCACGACCCTCGCAGCGGCGACGGCGGCGGCGGCAGTGGCTGGCCCTCCCCACCGCTGTCCGTCGCGCCGGTCGTGCGTACCACGCAGTCCAAAATGACCTCTAATTTCTTATGCTAATGATTCTAATTAGTATAAGGAAACATTCTGTGTTTCAATAATATACAAACATGCCGTCTTAACATATACTCCTGCCCCCAATATCATAAAGCATATTGAGAATTTCATCAGATACATTTTTAAAACTCACTCTTACAATGTTATTCAGATGACGCACATTCAAAATCAAATTATTGAAAGAAATTTAAGGTAGTAGTTAACAGATCTACTCTCAGTGAGTAAACAAAAATTACAACGGCATAATTGGTATGCTACTGAACACATCGGTGCACAAGGAAGGTGATACATAGAACACTAAATGAAAGTAATCGTATTTAAGTACAATATGAGAAACCATAAAAATAAAAACCATAGCCCAAGTAACTTAACTACATCAACATTCAGAACGTAGAACATGCGGTTAACGCAAATACGCACATCAAAAATCCTAAACACATGTTACGAAATCCCGCGTATACATTTTTAAAACCCACTCTTCTCCCGATGACGCACATTAAAATCAACACCGCCGCCAACCGTTCCATCGCGCGTACGAAGCTTCTAAATCCCGAAATGCCGCGCCTTCCTCCCGCTCCTCTCGCCACTCACGGCGTCGTCCCAGGAAGCAAGCCCAGCTATCGCCGACGCGTCGCAGAACCAATATTTGCAAAATCACATTTCCCGCGCGCCGCCTGCGGAAAACCGCCCACACATTCAGCAACACTACGAAAGTTCGGGCCGTGCGCGCAACGAAACACCGGAGAGCAAATCCACGTCACATGGTAGGTATTACTCGCGCAATGTTTCTTGAACGTTGGATTGGGTACAGTGGGATAGTAGTTGCGAAATCGGCCACTAGATTTTCTGAAACAATGCCAATATCTGGAGAATCAATCATGCCTTCGTAAATTTCTCAATAATTTGCGTTCTAACTTTCTTAGGAATTCGAGGTATCTCGTGTGATGGATCTTCACCTGCTTCGGTCATTTCTTTAGAGATTTTGAAAAGAAATCACAGAGAGAAGTTCAGTCTTCAATAAAAAATAGTTTATATTTCGTGCCAGTAAAGACGAGTTTGGAATGTGGTCATGAGTCACGCATTGCGAGCTTTTGCCTGCAACTCCTTGTTGAGCCAGAGTGACGGAAGCAAGGTCATCGTTCAAGAAGAGTTGTGCGATAATACACGGCGGCGAGGCGCGAGCGAGGAGAGACCGGAGGCTATAAAGGGAAATTTAGAATAAGTAGTAGTGGCATTTGCGTACGTGTATTTGAAGGTTTCATCCGCTTTGAATATCTAAATACTGAGGTATACCCAGATATCTTGAGGTATCTTGAGAATCTTCAGAATATTTATTTTAAAAATAATGAAATTACGGATTACTTTGAAACATAGGTACTCAGAAATGACAAGATGGGATAGTTTAGTATATTTACAAACAGTACAAATTGGTAGGATAATCATATTGGATAGGACAAGAATTAGATGCAAATATAACGACGTAAATATTAAGACTCAGCAATGTTCGAGGGCGTTCTTCCAATGTTCGTTGAAAACCTCTGATTTATAGAAAATTTCAGTAGTTCAAAAAGTTTCTGGAGTCTTCCTACAACTAAAATATGCAATACAGAGATTCCACGCTTAATGAAATCTGCTCTTTAAATATACATTTGGAAATAAGAATACGTACAATTTTTCGAAAATTTGAGTATTTTCGCGTAATTTTGTACGACAGTACGTTTTTTTAGTATCACGTTCGTATAAAGAGACGTGGCTTCTAAAATATTTTCCTTCTGATTTG
This sequence comes from Gryllus longicercus, assembly GCA_038098605.1. Lineage (NCBI taxonomy): Eukaryota > Metazoa > Arthropoda > Insecta > Orthoptera > Gryllidae > Gryllus > Gryllus longicercus. The sequence continues at coordinate 187,682 of JAZDUA010000873.1, read as the reverse complement.
CCTCATCCTGTCTTCACAATAACATTCTGATAATATTTAAAGAAGTCGTTCTAAATAAAGGTTCTTGTAAGAGTCGCAAGACGTTATTGCCCAGCAGAATTATCCGAGTGTTTGCGTTTTGCACCAGAGCCGGTAACACGCGACCTGAGTTAGAATACATCGTTGGCTTGCAGGTCGATGCCTTTGCACCGGCAAAAGAGAAGACGTCGGGGAGCTAAAGCGACGTCATTAGGTGCCCGATCTCACGAAGCGAGTCCAACGGGAAGGGGGGGGGGGCTGTGTGAAGGCAGCAAAACAGTCGACTGGGGACAAGCTTCACGTGTAAAAAAGCTCCAGGCCAATGAAGTCGATCGTGGGAGAGTTGAGGAAAGAAAGTTTCATTTACTCTTCAAATATAAAAAGGAATAAGTTACAAATTCGTTATGATCGCGCGGTAGCGTTTAAATTACTGAATATTTGCTTGCATCGCAACTCAAATAAAATCAGCGTAAAAAAATTAATACATACACGAAAACGGGTGGATATCAAAATATTATTTATCTTTTCTTTTTTCAATGTTTTAATAATTTGGTACCTAATTCCAATTGTCATTAATATTATTATTCCAGGACGCTTACATATGTGTTTATTTTGTAAATTACCATTACGTAGTTTTAAAATAGTTTAAAACACTTATCAAATCATTCGTAATTTGGGGAAAATATTAGAAACTGAAGAAATATTTCAGTAAAAAAAGACCTCTTTGTGCGATCAAACGATATTTATCGCAATGAAAAGTAATTCGTCATCTGTTCACTACAAAAGTAGCGCTTAAAATTTATTCGATTTCATTCAGAAGTTAATTCATCTAATATGAAAAAATCAAATGTTTGTTTGTTAGTACTTTATACATTGGCATACCGTTCATCCGATGGCAATAAAACTCATCAACTCATATATTGTCGACTTTTTGCTTGCACTTGCGCAAAGATTATAGTCATAATATAATGGGAATGTGTTTATGTCTGTCGAATAGTCGCACGTTGTTGATGAATTTATGTGTTTACGCTGACTCAAGCGTAACATTAATGAAGCAACATGTTGTTGATTTAAGAACTAAGGCCGTTTGTACTTGGAAATATACTACAATTGTGTTCTGCATGTTTATGTTATATATTTTTTAAGTTTGTTTTGAGAAACGAATGATAAATACATTTATATTATAAAAACTGTCTATAGTTGAGAACGTTTGCGGTTGATTGATTGAGTTAGTGATTTCCAACGAAGCAACTACACAGATCATTAATCCCGTAAGTGTAATGCATTTTTTTCCTCGGGATGTGGCAGTGATCTTTTCCAGCTCGATGGTGAGATTCGACGCACCGACCTACATGTAGTTTTGCGAGGTTGTCCCCAACCATGTATTTCCCTCTACCTGGGGACCGCCCTAGCCGGGACCAGCTGCAAGCTCCCTACTGGTCTATCGGCATGTATAGTAGTGTAATGTGCATGAAAGTATATGAGTGTAGGTAAGTGTAAGAGTGTGTAATCATAGGACAAGGAAGCGGAAGCAAATATCGCGCGCGGTCTGTGACTTGTTTCGTAGGGTACTGCTCCGGCATTCAAGATCTAAGCTTCCGACTATGTCTGCAGTCATGTGTGGTAGTGTGATGCATATACGTTTAAGTGTGTGTATTCAAAGGGTGCTGATAAGAAGAGGAAGGAAAGATTACGCGAGCACCTTGGCCGTTTTTTAAGATACTGCTCCGGGATTTGCCTGGAATTGAGCGAAGAGACCATGGAAAATCTTCTACCTCTCCAGCCGGGACAGGTTCCCAAATGGTCTCAGAGCATTTGTAAAAGTGTAGTGCCTTTAAGCGTGAGTGTGTGTAAGTAAGGGGTGAGAATAGGACAAGGAAAAGGAAGGAAAGGTCGCGCGCGGTCCTTGCGATTGCACCAGCATTCGCCTGGTGTTGATCGAAAAAACCACGGAAAACTACCGATCAGAGCACTCAGCAGCTAGGGACAGCGGCTCAATTGGACCTAGCTGTCTCGCTAGTGTCGACAATCCTGCCAATACTGAGACTCAAACTCTAGAACCTCTCAGTCATAGGTACTGCAGCGATGTCAATTAATTCTCTGAGACACATATGCTGGGGGTTACTACTGGAGATTATTAACGTTTGTAATGAACAAACACATATTTTCTCATTTTCTGCTGCTTCTGTTTGTAGTATTTCCGGTACAGTCACTTTCAGCTTTAACACTTAGCAGCCACTCCCCGTGGATATAAAGATTGGGCATTACTTTTCGCTTTCTCTTTCTTTAATTTGTTGACCATTCAAGGTCACCTCTCACACAAACGTGTCTCAAAGGGGCAAAGAAACTTGGGCAAAAAAAATTAATGCCTCAATTGTAATTCAAATACCTACAATTAGTTCTTACATACAATCTGAACAATCGAACAAAGCACTTTCGTTTATTTGTTTTTGCAATTCACGATAAGGGACTTCGAATCAAATACATGATAACCTGAAAAAATTGAAACACCGCACAGCAACTAATCTAGTTGGTGAAATCTAAAGGTTAGTACAAGTATTGCAGTATACCAGCATTTTTAAGAAAACTCAATACTCGATTATGTTTTGACCACAGTACTGCAACATAGGAGTAGTTTTTCACGTAATAACATCAAAATGTATCCCTTTAACATAGTGTGAAATCTTATAAAAAATATATACACTAGCAAAATGAACCATAATTATATCATGATCAAGTAAATTTCCATCGTGCCATATTTAAGCATGATTGCATCCCCTCCATTTCATAATTCTAGTCTTGCAAAGGTAGAAGGTGATGGGGAAAGAAGTGTAAAGGAAGAAGTGAGCCACCAACGCCACGGATATCTTTCACTGGGTCACGTTACTCTGAATCCAGCTTGTTTGGAAGGCCTCTGCGTAATACATCTTTGCCAGGATCTCAGACGTTTGTGATGAGCATATAATGTTTCTATCCATGGGAAGAGGTAAGGTTTTCTACTAATAAAGAATATTAATTTTTGGCACACCTTCAGTAAATGAAAGCATGGTTATTTTTCTTAATTTGTCTGGAACTAATCGATTTACAGACGTCCAACAACAATAACTACTGTGTTATTTGAAAGATCTAATACACGATTCAAATTTCATGTAATTATCACTCGGTATGTACCATGTACCGTAACATATCCTATACGCATGCTAATTAACATTCAAAATCATTCAAAAATCACTTTTATCAGCCTATTTTAAGTATAAGTGCATACAACTTTTCAATACGTACGTATGATTGTTTGCTCTTCAAAACGTAAAGCACCCTCAATCAATAAAATTCATTCGTTTTTGCCTAGCAACTAGACAAATGTCACAACATTTTAACAAATTTAATAATTTTCCCTTCGGGAGGTAATAATCCATCATGATCTGGACTGAGGTCATAAGTCGTAAGTGGATGTCAGGCAGATATAACATGTCAGGTCTAGGAAAAGATGCATACCAAAGGTAGTTATGTTATTAACATTATTTCTGAATTATTTCATGCTTAGATAAATTGTAGTTCCATCTGTTTCCACACGTATTCAGAAAAATTGAACTCTTTGAACATTCCTTGTGGTCTTGATAATGATTACTAGCGCTCTGCTTGTTCTTAAGCATTTTATTGTTTTTTAGACTGAAATATAACTACATGCCTTGTCTTCATTTCTGTATATTTAATCTTATACATTTGATGCCTGAAATATAGACTTGCCATTACTTTTGTTAAAGATGGCAATATAAGGTCGATTGTATCTTGCGACTGTTCTCTTCCCACGATATTGCCAGTTTTTGTTATCGTAGTAATGCAATAAATAATAGTAATAAAAATAATGAAAACGTAATAAGATTATACTAACAGATTAGTATCATAAAGAATAATATAAATTGATAATAAAATTATTGTTCTTGCTGTTTTATCTACGAGCAAAACAAATACCGTGTCAGCCTTTTTATATAGAGTAAAGATAGCACAAGAGCGTCGGCGGGCGGAAGTGAGTGGCTGCCTGATGAGTCTTGCACGTGGGGGAGGGGGTGTAGGGGGCCGAGGCAGGTGGCGCGGAGGTGGTCTGGATCTATACAAATGAGTTTCGACCCGCGCGCCGCTCTTTTCACCTCCCCCCTCCTCCTTGGCCCCTCACCCAACTCCTTTCTCCGCCGCCGCCACCGCCGCCCTCTCCATCGATTGCGCGCCCCGCCACGAATTAATAGCGGTAATTCTGCGTCCACCGCCGCCGCCGGCGCCGCCACCCCCTCACCGCCACGACGTCCTGAGTTCTCGCTTGCTCGCTCGCCCGCCTCGGACGTGACGTAGGGGGTGGTCGTTCTCTCGTGCATGTGTGTATTTCCCGGGTTGGTGCAGGACACACGTAAGGGTGCAGTGTTCGAAAAAATTCAGTTGGCAATAAAATACAAATGCCATACTCATATTTTGAGGAAGAGTAATAGACAAAGAATTCACAAGCACTTTAAGAAAAAAAAATCATGGAAATGATAATTGGAGATAAAAAATGTAGTACCCAGAATAGGAGTAAAATTTTACATCTTTAAAACATAATTTTCTTTTCACAGGTTGAAAATGTGATACTACTTTTTTTACTTTCTTCCATAGTACTTTTATACTACAACAAAAGTTATAAAATGCTGCACAAAAAAATGAAACGACCGATAGAAAAATTAGTATTTTAGGTCTATGATAATAAAAAAAATGGTTAATCTTGCTTCTTTATATAATTATTTACTTTATCATGTTATGTAGTCAGAATTCACCTTTTGGGGAACTTGAAACCGAAAATTTGTTTACGGCAATTGTCTGTCCCGGCTATTCGTCGCTCCTTAAACAACTCTTGCTGCTTACCCATAAGTAGGATTTTACACCAATACTGATGTTACCCTATTGACCCAGCTGATTCTCGGCACCTTAAAATTGAAACCAATATTTTAATTTTTGAAAGTACTTTACATTAACACTTAATAATATTTTCGAACTTTTCTCAAACTGCGTATAAAATTCCTTTTTAGCCGTGCATCTTTCGTGTTCTATTAGCTGACGTTCCTGACGTTGTTCAAGCTCTGCAAAGAATGCATTGCAGATGACGATTTACTAAAACATCTGCAAATGTCCATATCAAAAAGAGTTACGCTACTTGTACGATGCTAGTATTGTATCTCGAATTCAACATATCTTAGTCGGGGTTTTAGTGCGCCGACCGTTTCTCCAACAGGAGGAACAGAGAAGTTTAGCTTTTATTGCCAAGATTGACAGTAAATTCCACTTTCCATAGATCCATCAATATCTGATTACCAAAAAACCGTTATAGGATTCGTCATTAAATACAAATTTGGGAAAACCATTTTTTCTTTTAGAGAAATATAAATTAATTTTTTTCTTCAAATGAATTCACATACATGTTATTAGTAATGCTAATTGACATGTTTATCAAAATCATCAAACATAAGTAAAATCAAAAATAATGCGAGGACTCTTGCTACCTCACTTCTCCCTAGTTACTCACTGCACCATTTATTCTTTGGTATTTCTAGAGTTCAATTATTTCTTACTTGTTTCTGAGAATTTACAAGTTTCAAGTTTCATATGTAAACAGATAAAAGGTTGTAGTTATCAGACAGAATTGGTACCGTCTGCTCATGTTGAAACGGTTCTGTATTCAATGTTTTATTAATATTTTGTCATGAACAAGGTGACTGGATTAATCCGAGTCAATTTTTGAATTCACAGCATTTGAGTCTTGTAAAACTCCCTTTGACTTTCTAGTATACTGTACCCAATGTAATCAAAGTATATAAGCTGCCTGAAGCCACACAGGAGTCATAAGGAATCTCCGGCATGGAAACTGATCAATAACTGCATTTCGACTTTGCAGTCAAAACAAACTTAGTCTTTGATATTTCGTAGCCATAGCATAATCATGGTCTTTATAAACTGCCCAAATTTTATAATTTTTTATCAACTTCTCACTTTAACCAATATTCAATAACTGTTATCGCATTACAACAAACATACAAAACTTTCTATTTCTCAAATTAGCTTCATAGAAGCCGGCACATTTTTGGGTCCAGCCGTGTGAGCCGAAAATTGAGTTTATTCATTGTATCTACATTATTATATCTCCATTATATAATAATAATAATAATAATAATAATAATAATAATAATAATAATTAATAGACTTATATCTTCAGCTACGCTCTAAAGAAAGTGCACAAACAAGTTTTCCATTTCTTTCAGAGTTCTTTGCTAGGGAAAAGAGGAAGTAATGTCGAAAGTACTTCATCAGAAAAGAATATATACAGACGAAAGAACAACTAATCGAATAGAAAGTAAAACGATAAAAGAATGTTTTGAACAACTTACAACATTTTCAAAATCTGGCATTAATTGCTGCTTCAGAGAAAGAGATTAACATTTGTGATAACAGTATTTTCTGCATGGAAACGGAATTTCTCTCTCAGAATATCTGAATGCAAACGTGCATCCGTCGCATTAAAAGCAATTCTAATAAGAAATGAAGAAACATGTACTTGATTTGACTTACGTGTCCATCTAGACTCTAAAAAGTAGTTCATTTACTACATTGTTACATAAAAATATTAGTCACAAATTAGCACACTGTTACATAGGAATTTTGGTGAGTAAAGTATTCTCTTTGAATTAGTGGATTTAAACAAACTTTTCTCGATAACTGAATTATAGGGTTGATAAATTTGTATGTCTTCATAAAAATTATCAACGTTAATTAACAATAATAGCAGCAACAATATGAAAAGATAGCGACAATGGCTCGAGGAAGAAACATTTTGACGTAGATAAGCACATTTGCAAAACGGCAATTCTATCTACGGCACGAATCAAAATGATGCACTCATTTCATTGCTTTGAAACGGTCGATTGTTGTATATGTCTGTAAAAAGCCCTCAAAAAGCATCATAAGAAAATAACAATACAAAAACAACAATAAAGTATTAATTAAAATCTGGAAATTAGAATGAAATATTTTTCGTAAGAGCATAATACCTTTTTCTTGAAATGGAATAATTTCAACACTATTTATGTCAATATTTAAAAATCCTATTTTCCTACAAACAAGGACACTACTGATTTCTTTTGCAGATACAGGAAATGAACTAGATAAAAAAATATTGACGTCAGCGTAAGAAAGAAAACAAAACATCTGGTGCTAATCGAAGAAATAGACCATGTATTCACTTAAAAAATCATAATTCGTACAACAACAAATTGTAAGACTATTTAATTCCGCGAAATAATGATTTTTTGTTACGACGAACTAGTAAATTTTTGATAGTTCAATTTTCTAATATCTAATATGATTTTATAATTCAATGGATTCGAAATATGAATGATTCGAAAGTACATGAATATGAAAATTTTGTAAACTACATTACAAACCCCAATACGCAACCGATCTAAACACGTACACTCACAAACAAATGAAGGAAGGACTTGAATACCAAACGAATTGTACTGAGGCGATGACGCCGACAATGTTCAGACGTACACTGTGCAATTGCGTTACAACTGGCTGCAGCCCTCAAAGGCACCGGTCGAAGACAATGGCAACCATATGCATGGAGAGAATAGCTGAGTTGTTGACGATGACGATGACAATTATGACTCCGGGGGCGACAGTCAAAGACAGCAAGACAGCGGCACCCCCACAGCCGCCACCCCCGCCGCCGCCGCCCCCACCGCCGCCCCCACCGCCGCCCCCACTGCCGCCCTCGACGCCGCGGGCATCAGAACCAAACCGGGGGCGAAGACCGCCGCAGCAGACCGAGTGACGACGACGACGACGACGACGACGACGACGACGACGGCGGCGGCGGCGGCGGCGGCGGCGGCGGCGGCGGCAGCGGCAATAATGGAGGCAGCGGAGGCGATGCGCAGACAATTACGCGCCGCTCGGAGCTATTGTGCCTCCCGCGGCGGCGCAGCCGGGGACAAACAGCGCGCAGTGAGCGCTCGCCTGCGTAGTTCTGCGCCCGCGGCAGCGCACTGAGGAGGCGGTGGAACGGGAGAGCGGGGTTGGTAGGCCTGCCCCAACCCGGCTTCACCCACGCTCTCAACCCCACAACCTAGTCCGTTGAGTAGATTCGTACGAAGGTGTTGCAGATAGAGATGAATCAGCACTGATTTTCAAATTCGACCTTGAGCTACTAGAAGTGTAATTGCGCTATTGAAGTGAATCAAGAGGCTTAGGGTGGGAAATACTATGGACCTTTAGGTAATCACCATTCCGCACTGATTTAATCAAAAATCTTAATACTTTTTTGATTTAAGGGATTTGAGGATATTTCACTCGACCCCCCGTCTTTGCCCGCATCATCGACACATGCCTCCTTTACTCCCACATGTACCGCCAACCCCCCTCCTTTCTAGTACCATCATCCCGTACCCCCACGCTCTCTTTACGGCTTAGATGGCATAGGGAATCAACTGATGTCACTGCAGTACGACCGAGAGTTCCAGGGGTCAAATACTAGGATTTTCGACACTAGGTACACTGCTACACAGTGTGATCAAAAGTATCCGGACACGTGGCTGAAATATACTTAGTGGTGCCCTCCATCGGTAATGCTGGAATTCAATGCGGTGTTGGCCCATCCTTTGCCTTGATGACAGCTTCCATGCTCGCAGGCATACTTTCAAAGCGGTGCTGGAATGTTTCTTGGGGAATGGCAGCTCATTCTTTACGGAGTGCTGCACCGAGGAGAAGTATCGATGTAGGTCGGCGAGGCCTGGCACAGAGTCGGCGTTCCAAAACATCCCAATGGTGTTCGCTAGGTTTCTTGTCAAAACTGTGCCGGCCAGTCCATTACGGGGATGTTATTGTCGAGTAACCACTCCGCCACAGGGCAGTCAATATGAACAGGAGCTCGATTGTGTTGAAAGATGCAATCGCCGTCCCAAAATTGCTCTTCAACAGTGGGAAGCAAGAAGGTGATTAAAATATCAACTCCTGTGCCGTGATAGTGCCACACAAAACAACAAGGGGTGCAAGCCCCCTCCATTAAAAACACGACCAAACCATAGCACCATTTTGGGCATGTCCAGATACTTTTGAACACATAGTGTAGGTCAAATTTTGGAGGAGAATTCTAGCGGTCGGTTGCTCTGTTCGGTAGTTTTCCGTGGATTCTCCGCTCACTTCCAGGAGAATGACGGAGTAGTATCGAAACGAACAGTCAAGAAGAGCGTGCGATTTTTCCTTCCTCTTTCTATCCTGAACCCTTGAATACACACATAACCGTACATACATTATACTAACACAGATGCCAGAAGACTAGTCGGAAGCTTAGAGGTCGTTCAGTGTGGAAGATACACGGTTGGAGAAAACTCTCTAGCAGGCGTGTAGGTTGGCGCTGGATCTCACATTCCAGCAGATACACCTCTCGAGGAAAACATGCACAACACTTACGGCACTATCGATCTTAGTAGTTGCCGCGCCAGGGAACAAGAAATAATCAATGAAATTCACCCCTTCTTCACTCCCCCCCAGCCCACGTCTTTCAGCTACACCTCCTCCACACAAACGCTCTCCCCGTGCTGCACTGCAACCAACGCCATCGCTTTCTCTCCGAGAACCCTCTCCTACTCATCTTTACGTTTTTGTTTACTTTTTTTCCGTGTACTCATCCCATCTAAATACCTCCCCCCCCACACACACACACACATTTTCAACCAAACACATTCACTACATCCTCGCTGCCTGTGTACTTGCCTACTTCCTAAAAATATAGGGAAACATTTTCAATTGTTCTTATTGAGGTCACTCTCCGTCTCTTTCTCCCCCTTCATCTTTCTCCCTTCAACTTCGTCCCTCACCATTCCTCTCGCCCATCCCCTTCACGCTATCTCCCCCCCCTCTCTCTCTCTTTTTCTCTCTCTCCTCGTTGTACATTTTGATAATTTGTATCCTCCTCTTCTCCTACCTATTCTGCTCTCGTCCGCTCTCTCCCCCATTTTCCTTCTTCGCCATATTTCTATACATCAGAGCACCCTATCTATTGGTACCATCAATCTAGACCGATGCATAGAAGCGCATACACGTGCAGATCACAAATGTATCGGATGCACGTATGTATCCATCAATCTATCCTCCCTCCCTCACCCTCTCTATCTCTCTCTTTCACTCTCACACTCAAACACAGTCATTTGCTCGCCGCCTTTTTTTCCTATTCGGAAACCCTCCAGCGAGGGGGCGTGTCTTTTCACAGTCGCCCCCGCTGATTGGAGGCGCGCGCGTCCCAAATGACGCGTCCGCTCGTCGGGTCCCTCCCGCTACGAAACCGCACCTGTCGAAGCGACGCGGGAGTAATTAGAAACTTAGCAACCCCCCGCTCCGCTGTTTTACACGGCAACTAATTAGGGAGGAGCCCGCGCCGAACGGGGAAGCTCCTGTTTTCAGCCGCCGCCGCCGCCGCCGCCGCCGTCAAAGCGGGCGCGCCCAGGGTTTTGCTCTCGATTTTCGAGTCCCGTTCTGATTGCGATCGTCCCCATTTATTGTGGTTGGATCGCATTGAGGTGTGTGTCTGCCGTAGTGTGTGGTGACATGTCACAGCCCATTAGTATTCTTTGATGGGACGCTCGGATGGACCCCCCCCTTCCTCGCGTTTGACTGTGCACGTGCATGTGTGTGCGTGTGTGCGCGCGCGTGCCTGAGCATGGGTACGTGTGCGTCCGTTTGTGAGCGCGTGTTGCCCGTGTGTGCTTGTGAAAGGGGGGGGGGATGCACTCTCTGCGATGCGACTTGTGTGAAGGTGCGCGGTTGTAGGCAGCATAATGCTCAGTCTCAGTACAGTTTATCAATGTTCCGCTATCACGGAATTGAAAGAGTGTTTACTCTTTTCATTACAGAAAGTGCGGTGCTTTCGGCGGTATCACGTTCCTGAAATTTGTAATAGGTTTGTTTTTCACTGAGAACTGATTGATCATTTTTTGACGAATGCCAAAAGTGAACGTAGAGTTTGATGCCGTATGTGGAGAATTACGTACAATGACTATTGTTCACGAGAAGGCAATATCAACATTTTATCAGATGCGTTTAAATTAATTTGATGATATAGAATTTTCTTTAAACTAAATGGTACAACACATTTCCAATAGGCTACAGAATTTCCCTTATCGTTGATAGTAATTATCTTGTAAGGATAAAAGCGAATATTCAACAATACAAAAGCGAATGTTATTTATAATTGTAATAAATTCAGAAGAGAATTCGTTAATTAATATTTGCATTCACCAATTCAACTCTAAACTTCAAAAGTCGTACATTAGACTTTTTGAATTTTTCTATTTATGCGTGGGGACGTCAATGTTGAAGAGTAGTTTCTGAATTGTTTGTGAATGAACAAACGTCTGTATTCTATGTCAATGTAGGTCGGTGATCTGTTCCTGATTGACAAGAGAGACTGGTGTAAAAGGACTTGTTTCGAGAAAGAAGATAGTTTCAAACTGCTCATATTAGTTTTCGTTTGTTTTTATCTCATAGAGAAAAGGATGTATTCATTTTATTAGTTTGAATTGGAACTGCTCTGTAATAACTTAATATTAAAACTATTATATTTGTGGGATTGAGAAATAAAGGGAAGATAGATAAAGAGAAAGTATGAGAGAGAGGAGGAAGGAGAACAAAAGAAAAATAATAAAAAAGTTTAAATTTTAAACTTGTTATTGTAAACCGGTGTGTGTAAACGAGTGATTCTCAGAAAACTTTTTTTTTCTTGCTTTATGAAGTATTAATTGCGGCTAAAGAGTCAATGATGCGACAGTTCTTTGTATTTGTATTTTATTACGTTATCCTTTACACGTTTTACCAAAACCTTTTTATACAATTTATTTGCTGCAATTAATTTTTGTTCCAAATAACCGATAGATAAACTTTCTTCGGTGACAGATAAACCGTACGAATTATTATACTTCGTTTTGAAGCACTATGCACAGAATTTTTTGTCAAGTAAGAAGGATAATGGATTAGTTTTCGTAATTTTCTTATATAATAATTCAAAAGACCAACTGTGGAGGTGAACTGAAGACCAACAAAGGAGAACAATGGATGGAACATTTTAAACCAATATCCGTGTGAACATTCTCCAGCTGGCGAAACGACAAATGATAAGGTGTACTAGAGTTTCAGCCCAAGTTATCAAACTGAACGCAAATCATTTCTACATATTAGACACTTACCACATCTCTCTTATTTCAGTTTGGAGAGAATGAATGCCGTAATAGTTAATATATCGCTTAAGGACTCATATCAAACTCCCCTTAATCGTCTACTTTGAGACCAGAACTGAAATCGGATAATGGTTTGGGCAGTGAAACCGTCCTTCCCTTAATAGTACTAATATACACTCTCTAAATCGTTTACATTTGTATAAAACAATCTGAAGAACAGAACTTTCTTTGCAGGGAAAACTCCAATCACATGTCACTGTACGCTTCGAAATTTACAGTAAATAACGGCAGTACAATTTTTGCACATTAGTATGAAGTTGTACCGAGCAGTCTATTATGTCCCACATTTTGCACACTGCTCTACAGTAAAAATAAACAAATATCTCTAAAAGAAGTGGTTGATTTTTTTATTTCCTTGTTTGTAGAGATGTGACGCGATAGCATCATGAATCGTCAACGTGTGGTTAAACCGTAAACTGTTTAAATGATGATTGGTTAATTGGGAGTCCACGTTTCCCATTAGAAATAATAGGAACCTTCAAACAAATACCATCCCTTACAGACTCTCGACAATTAAAACGCATCTTACCACTGTATGTAGTCCAAAAACAGTGATTTGAAGTGATGTGGAATTACGAGCAGTGCGACTGATGTGTTCTACCACATGTTGAACCGTCGTTGTAAGAAATCCAATATTTGATCGCTACGACAGTTGACTCACAGAGATGGTGCTAGTATTCAAAATAAAAACGCTTTTTATCACATCGGTGTCAATTACGGGTTGGTGCTAACTTCCCAGCTACAACTTTAAATAAAGTCCATCCCTCCTAGATGCAAATGTTTCAATCTCTCTCAGAAACTGCGGTAATAACCATCCACTAACACAGATTTAATTATAATTTGTTTCTCAGAAACACATCCCCAGGCAAATTGCAAACAACGTCTCCCTCCACCGCACGCAAAGATGGTTCGGTCATTATTCGCAACACGAGCCGCGCATTCGAACGCGCCCTCCTCCTCGCTCGCGAAACGCGCAGTTCGATCGCGCGGCTTCCAATCGGTACCGAGCCCGCATACGGGGTCCGTAGCCCCCGCAAGCTGTGCACTCGAGCGCGCGCACACTGCCGGCGGCGGGGGCGGGGAGGGTGGTCAGGGGGCGCCGGGCCCGGAGGGGGAGGAGGGCGCGTTTCTTCCGCAACCAGCACCGCCGCCGGCGGCGGCGGCGGCGCATGCAATCTGCCGGAGCACCGTGTTTACCGCGAGCTCGCAGATAGCCACGTGCTCTGAATATTAAACTCTGGGGTAAAGGAACGCGCCCGTCTGGCCTGCCCCGTCCCGTGCTGACCCTTCCCCTCACGCCTTGCCCGCCCGCCACCACTACCTCACCTGCTCTGCCCTGCTGCGGCCCTCGCCATTCCACGCTTTTCTCTCTGCACACTTCGTAGTCAACGGGCATGCCACTTTTTTCCCAACATTTTCTGCCCGATATTTCGTCACATCTATTCTTCCAAAATTGCCTCTTCTTCCGAGGTCGGTCTTATTTTTCGGGCCTCAATCATTCCACGCCAAGTCCCTCTCCGCCAAGGTCCCCCTACGCCATGTACTCTGCCCCTCCGCCAAGCCCCTCTCCGCCAAGCCCCTCTCCGCCAAGCCCCTCTCCGCCAAGCCCCTCTCCGCCAAGCCCCTCTCCTCCCAGTCCCTCTCCGTCAGGTCGTCCTACAAAAAGCCCGACCAACCCCCCTCATAAATTCGCAGCTTGCACCATCCTACCACCATCCTACCCATTATACTTCATACCCATCTCTCAGTTGTTCAATACCCACCAACTTCGAACCTCCTTTCCGCGCTCATTCTGTTCTGCCTACCCATCGAAACCCACTCTCTCCTTCTGTCCCCGCCCATTCCCTCCACGGTTCCTGGCCTCTCCCGGCGCTCCGAAGCCTCGCGTCCACCCCACGCCGGCCTGCCTGCCGGCCAGATAAGGGTCACCGGCATTTGAATACAGTTAAACGCGCTGCCCCTGCCTCTGCCCCCTCCCCCCGCAGCCCGCCTGCTGTAAGCACAAATGCCGCGTCGCGCGCTCCGTATCTCCTCCGCAGTAATATCAATTCTTGCGAGGATAACGAATCCCAACCCTTTCTCCTGAAGAATTTGCAGCCTGCGCTCAAACGTTGTGTGTCACTTCCTGTTTAATTTGTCTCATTCTATGCATTTATCTCGTAGCAAGTCTGCGGCATTTTTGTTTTCAACATTTTACGTGTTTTCAACATTTTACGTGTTACATTTTACGTGTTTCAAACAATATTTCACTTAATATGTGATGAATTAAAAAAAAAGGGTCCCTCCAGCAGAATAGGTATTGCCTGTTTTCCACAATATTACCACGACGGTATCTTACTAATTCCCGTGACTGACGTTAAGTTGCAAACAGGAAATTTGACACAATTTTTTATCATTGCTCTACCTAGTATTATTGAAATTGTTTTTATGTACTGTGTTTAGATCTGGAACCCGATTTGAGAAATCTGGTATAAGAGGTACTATATTAATAAGATTTACTGATGTTTTTTATTTCTGTATTTGTAATTTTGGTTTTGTTTTTTATTCCAAAAATTCTTCTTAATTATATACATAGAATGTTAAATTAATTTCTCTTTATCATAAATAAAATTTAAGAGCCTTTCAGGTTCAAATGTTTTATAATAATTTTGCAAAGTTCAAATCAAATTCTAATGCAAAAAACAATAGGAATGTACTGGAAATATCAAGTGCACAATTGAAAATATAGCCATTGAAATTTAACAACAAAAAATTCACATACCTAAAATTATGTATGTTTGTTGTTTAATATATGTAAATGTATAAAAATAACTGTTTTATCGTAAATAAATTATCATAACTAAAATTGAAAATATTTCTAGACGAGACTTTTTATCCAAGTTAAGATAGATTTTTTAGAAATTCCCAGGTTCTAAAATATTCACCACTAGTGTACACTAAGAGATATTTTTATTTTCTCTCTAATAAGTATTTATTTCGAAATTGAGTTATTTGCTGTTTATCGTCTCTCTTCACAGCCACAATTCTCTTTATACTACTTCATGTAGTTCTTACTCAAAGTACTTCAAATTGTTTCGTGGATGATGTTTTCAAATGTTGAGTTTAGCAGATGTGTTTTTAGTTGCTTGAAACGCGTGACCAGATAACCCTGTGACATTAACAAAACACAGTGAATTCACAAATGCATGCTTTTATGGCGGATTCCCTGTCTAGCGTGTGGAGCAGAAATAATTTTTATTAGTTTTTCTGGGTAAAAAGATAAGTTCAGAACCACATATTATCTTAAAATATTTTTCTAATGTGCTTTTACAAGCAACATATAGCTCTGTTTGTAATGCTTCCAGGAATTCTTAAGTGTTACACGTACATGTTTCATACCTATACCATACAGTTTCTGCTTACTTGCAGCAGTTTGAAAAATAATTATTTAATAAAATAGTATCCCATCTGTCAGTTTAATCAATTACTTCGCGTCAAATTCCTTTCTCCAGTACAGAAGGATGGCGTGCTGTCATTTCATTCTATAATATAATTAATCACATTAAAACTACCGAGGATGGTAATTGCCCTACGTTCTGATTAAGTAGGTCCCGCCAAATGCCACTGAAGTCATATTTAGTTCCCTCATATAATGCCACAAATAGACATTTCATTTTCATATCAAGTTCAAGAGACCTTCATCTCCCCCTCTTTAAAATTTTCAGCTTTCTCGCTCTCGCCATTATCCCCCCTCACCTGCCGCGCACTTCACGTAATCTTGCGCCGGCCCTAACCAGCCGCTCTTCCTCGTCCTTGCCTTGCACAAACATTCCATTCCGTCCCCGTCTTTGTCCACAAGCAGGAGACCAGGGGAATCGGCGGCGGCGGTGGGCAATATTCTTAAATCAGCGAGTAATAGGAGATAAAAGGGCCGGGCCGGGGCGATTCAATTTCTGAAAGCGCGGCGTCCACAGAGGGGGTAATCAGTGGGATATTTAGCCACGAATCCCACTCCCGCGGCCCGGATGGGTGGCGCGGTAGCAGGCTGGGGGGGGGTACACGCGGCGATACGGTCTCCATGAGCGCCTGCCGCCGCTGCTAAGGTATGCAACCCGCATGGCAAGCAGGGAGCTTGCCGGCCTCGTACTCAGAGCCGGGCCTCGGGGCTGCGACCACTTCGCCCCCAGAGTTCGTGACGGCGAGCTCCCGGTTGATGCGCTAAGGTGGTTTAGGTGGTGGTGGTGGTTTAGGTGGTGGAGGAGGAGGAGGATGATGATGATGCACCGGTGGTTTTCGATATGAAATTAGATATGAGAAGGATGAAGATGATGTGATACTACAGTAATCGGAATGGTAAATAATAGAACCGTAAGGGAGTAAAATTGGTAGAATGCGTAGAAGTCACAAAATAGGTGATAGTGGTAGAATAGGATATAGTGATAGATTAATTGGTAGTGACAAAATTCGCTATATCTGCTGTATAACTAACGGTGGAATAAAAACAATAACGAAATAATGGCAATTTATGTAAAGGTCAAGTTTCATGAAACAATATTATTAGATGTGACGGTAACCACTAACAAATTCTTTAGCTTCTGGAATGGCTGTTAAAGGTGAATAAAATCATATCCCAATATTTTCTACAATATATTATAACTGTTTTCTCACAGTCTGAAAGTTTACTAGTAAAAAGCACTTTAAGGTAACAGAATTACAATTGCAATTCCTAGATTTCGTTAATAATTTTCAATTCGAGAGTGTAATGCATTTATTTGACCAATAATTCAAAATCAATACAGTAAAAAACCAATGTTTAGCATTACATTTCATATCACAAAACATCTATCATGCTTGGCTCTCGTCAGAAACTTATATTTCAAGATTTGCACATTAGATAAGTAATTACTTCTTCATTAATAATATGAGGCACACTCAAATGTATTCACGAGGTACATTGGAAAAGAAACATTGAAGTTCGTCAGATCACGGAGAAGGTAAATTATTCGTGTTTACGCAACCCTGCGGCAAGTATATTTCATGCAAGCGTGGATTTGCTCTAATTTGGAGCAGTGCATCTAATTACACATTCACGTATTCATTGGAATTGTGGTCAGGTACCGACGGCATTCAAAGATTAATACACGACAGCGACAGAGGTGAAAGGATGGGCAATAGGATTGAAACATGAGCAGTTCAAAAGAGGCAGATTGCGTGAGAATTAGAATTCTAGTGGTCAGGGCAAAGAACATTAGACTGTTGATGTAAACGTTGCAGCTGAACACCAGGACATTCACTATCCTGAAAACAGTCGAAATTTTCTTTTGAAAGATAAACAATTTATTCTTCCGCATCTAATTAACACTGACAGTTACGCCAGTGAAAGGGAACCATCGTGCCCTGCAGCGCGAAGACCGACCAGTGAAAGTCGTACAGAAAGTCTAGCGAATTCATAACAGTCATCTCTCTTGAGCGGAATTCAAACACGAGTTTGTTTTCCTTTCTCGGCAAAACACATCCTGAATTACACCACTGTCAGCCATCCGTGTTGCCGGCAAGTCTCTCTACTTGGCCATCGTCCTTCAGAGCACCATATCGAGACAACAGAAGTATTTGTGAAGATGGCAAATCAGAAGCCAAGATAGGGTACGGGAAACGTTCATAGGGATGATGTCAATCAATCAATCGATCAATTAATTAGTCAGTCAGGCATACGTTATCTTTCGTGACGAGGCCATCAGACCATTAGGTTGGCTCTTTCGTCTGACCACTCAAATTCCGCTATACCCCTTTCACCGTCTAACAGAGTAAGGGGGGTATCACTCGCGTGACAAAACTAGCGATTTGGAATGTTGCTCAGAGATTTATTTCAGGCTTGAGGATATTTTCCATGCTGTAAATATTCATGGGACAGCTGGCTTTACTAATCCTCTCAAGAAAGGTGAACGACAGGATTTTTTTGCCTTTAAAAATCCACGACTTCATTCGAGTTTGGACCGAGTTTGGATCCAACAGTCCGATACGCTAACCGTTACAGCGCCGAAGGCTCAAGATGATGGTCGCAAGAATAATAAGTTGAAAAGGTCACACTAGAAAACAATCAGAAAATTATTCCTTCAAAGAGGATGTATACGGAACTGAAAAAAGTCTGGATACAACACTTAAATAAATATCTTATCAAACGTTATTGAATGGTCAATAACATACTGTGACTACTATAAATGCATAATTTTATTGCTGACTTGGAAAATGATATGTTTATTAGGAGATGTTCCAACCCTCATCCCTCTGAATTACACATTGAATACCAGCTCGACAACAGCCAGGGTAGCATTATCGACACTAGGGAGCAGATCTGACTGCGGGTCCGTGGTGTTGGTGGCATAGCGGAGACGGCAGGGGAGCCGCAGTCGGTAAAGGTTGACTGTGAAGGGCGCAATTGCAGGAGGAAGGCATCTGTGGGAATGATACGGGTGGAGGTGCCGTTTGTGAACGGTATACAGGTATGATGTGTAGTAGAGACGAAGTGGAAGCGGGGACTTATATGTGATGGATGCGCAGGAACGGAGAATGAATGGACGGTGGCGCAGGTGGAATCATGAGTGGTAGGAAAGAGGAGCAAGAGCGGCGGGAAAAGGTAAGCAAGGGTGAGGATGGAGGAGGCAACTGGGGCGATGAGGGCGTAGGGGGCGATGGGACGGAGACGGCGATGGGACGGAGACGGCGATGGGACGGAGACGGCGATGGGACGGAGACGGCGATGGGACGGAGACGGCGATGGGACGGAGACGGCGATGGGACGGAGACGGCGATGGGACGGAGACGGCGATGGGACGGAGACGGCGATGGGACGGAGACGGCGATGGGACGGAGACGGCGATGGGACGGAGACGGCGATGGGACGGAGACGGCGATGGGACGGAGACGGCGATGGGACGGAGACGGCGATGGGACGGAGACGGCGATGGGACGGAGACGGCGATGGGACGGAGACGGCGATGGGACGGAGACGGCGATGGGACGGAGACGGCGATGGGACGGAGACGGCGATGGGACGGAGACGGCGATGGGACGGAGACGGCGATGGGACGGAGACGGCGATGGGACGGAGACAGCGATGGGACGGAGACGGCGATGGGACGGAGACGGCGATGGGACGGAGACGGCGATGGGACGGAGACGGCGATGGGACGGAGACGGCGATGGGACGGAGACGGCGATGGGACGGAGACGGCGATGGGACGGAGACGGCGATGGGACAGAGTGATCGGTAGCGGGGATATCAGGGGGTCGGGGGAGGCGGTGGTGGCTGGGGTAGCGTGATGACAGGGACGGCGGGATGCCGCATGGGCGCCAGGAGCTGCGGGAGGGGGCATTCGGGGAGGGGGCGGCGGAAAAGTTAGGAAAGGTGGGGGATGTGGGGCGGCGGGGCGTGCAAAGGCGGTGGGGGAAGCAGGGGCGGCGGGGGAGGTGGGGCGGCGGGAAAAGACGAGGTGGGCGGGGTAGAGTCGGAGGTGTGTGGAACCGGGGCGGCCGAGGGAGCACAGGGCAGCGCGGTCGCCCATGTTGCGGGCCGGACGTGTCGCGCAACACAAGAAGTACGTGTCCGGCCGCCGGGTGGCCGCCGCCGCCCTCCTCGCCCCCTGCGCCCAGGGGAACGCCTCACCACGCCACGCCACGCCACGCCGCTTCGCTCTGCCCCCCACGCGCGCCGCAGCCGAATGCTACCTCGTGACCCCACCGCCACCTGGGCTTTCCGCCCTTTTTAATCAACGCTCCTCACATCCCATGACGAATAAACGAACATACCATTCTCCTGTTTCAATTCCTCATTTAAATTACTATACTTCATATCGGTGAAGAATGTTGGTTACCTACTTGAAATAAAAAGACACTTCAAGTTTTACATTCATTTATTTTTAATGACTAGCATTCGCTCTTATTTCACGAAATCTGAAGGAGTGATCTGTTCAAGGCCCAACCATGATTGAAAAGATAATTCCATTCACGGTTATGACGTGAAAAATATTAACGATGAGTACATCAACTGGAGAGAAAGGAAATAAGTTTGTAAAGTACGCAACATTGACTTTATCACTTCTCGTTTACCGTAGTTATCCATTACTCCAAATATTGAGGTTTGAACGCGTATTAACAAACGTTTTGCTGGCCACTTTTAAATGGTCAGGTGTAAAATCACCAAAAACACAATGTAAATAATCTGACATCATATGAGTTATTAAATACAACTTTAAAGACAAAATTAAACAAAAATATTAAATATACAATAGCTTTTAAATGTTCTTTAGAAATTCTACTCCTGCAACTTTTACTATCGAGTTTGTCCCTCTTATATTTTGACCGTCCGGTTCACTCTGCTGCATTTAGTTTCCATTTCTCTTCTTTCCGTCGCATGTTTTCACCTCGCTTTCACTTTGGCGCCGGCTCCAGCTCCGCAGCCCCCGCCCTTCACCACGTGCCTGGCACCGACACCCAACGAGCGGCCCTTTGATGCGGATCGGGGCGCGGCCTGATTAACATGCGCCGGGTAAGAATCCACCGGCCGTCCATACTAACACACGGCCGCCGCGCCCCGCCCCGCCGCGCCCCGCCGCGCCCCGCCGCGCCCCGCCGCGCCCCGCCGCGCCCCGCCGCGCCCCGCCGCGCCCCGCCGCGCCCCGCCGCGCCCCGCCGCGCCCCGCCGCGCCCCGCCGCGCCCCGCCGCGCCCCGCCGCGCCCCGCCGCGCCCCGCCGCGCCCCGCCGCGCCCCGCCGCGCCCCGCCGCGCCCCGCCGCGCCCCGCCGCGCCCCGCCGCGCCCCGCCGCGCCCCGCCGCGCCCCGCCGCGCCCCGCCGCGCCCCGCCGCGCCCCGCCGCGCCCCGCCGCGCCCCGCCGCGCCCCGCCGCGCCCCGCCGCGCCCCGCCGCGCCCCGCCGCGCCCCGCCGCGCCCCGCCGCGCCCCGCCGCGCCCCGCCGCGCCCCGCCGCGCCCCGCCGCGCCCCGCCCCGCACGGCGCGGCGAGGCAGAGCAGCCACCTCGCCGGGAGCTCGCCCTGCGCACCCAGCCCTCGGCTCCACCCCGCGCTGGAGGAAGCCGTTCTTTCCCGTCCCTACACTTTTCTACCCACGGCACATCCATGCTTCACCCATGTCTTTACCCATGACTGTACCAATCGCCTTAACCATGTCCTACCCTTGCTCTACCCTTGTTCTAAGCAGTTCTAAGCCCTTGTTCTAAGCATGTCCTAGCCATGACCTACAGGTTCCATTCATGTTGTAGCAACGTCAATGTCAGCTATCGCGGCTCGAGTGCGTGTCTTATTGGCTGTCCGGGTGACACCGAGAAGACAGTTGAAAGTTCGGCATTTCAGCCAACGACGCGGCGTCACCCGAACAGCCAAGAAGACACAAATGCTTTATCCATGTCCTTAGTCATGTCCTACTTATGTGATATTCACCCTCCACTGCTCCATCCGTGATCTGCCCCGTAATAACCATACCCTAGCTCCACCCCAACATTGTCCCACCCATGCTATACTCATGGCAAACTATGTCACTCTCATAGCTTACCCTTGGCCTACCACGTCTGACCCACGCCAAATTAACAGCTCTACCATCGATTTACACACGTTCTACCTTTACCTTACAAACCCCTTACCCTTAATTTATCCATTTCCTATCCTTGCTGTACCAATGTCCTACCAAGCCCCTCACCCTGTTAATCCTTTGCCACACTTTCTCTGCCCTTGCTTCATATTTTCCCAAATCTAATCCCACACATGCTATTCCATTACTAATTCCTACCGTGTCACACTCTCTGTTTACTACAGCCTACCTTTCTCATTTTTCTCCTTGTTCTCCTAAATTTAATTTTTTAACACAAACCTTATGGATATTCTGATTATTTCATAGATACCTTTCGTGGATTCGTGGTTGCAATTTGGTTGACTCGTAAAACCTTCGTTACAAGAATGATGCAAATAGGCAATAAGGCGAGAAAGAGAAAAATAGAGGACACGAGTGTCGATAAGAGGGACAATAAATGTTTGCTGACACACATTCCGGAGGTAACTCGCAGGCAAGCATAGTCACAACTTCGAAAATGGGGAATAAAGAAGAGAGAGTAGAAATATTTTAAAACATGTTATATGGAAAAATAAGCGGCGGGAGAGAGATAGTACGTAAAAAGTCCGCATGGTACGATTTTGGGCATGAAAAATGGAGAATTAACGCTATTCTTAGATAGTAGGATCTTCGATGACGTGTAACAGAATGACGTTTATTTTGATTAGTGAGTTTATCGGAAGTAATGTGATGGCGGATATTCAAGCAGAATTTGGCAATAGCACATCAACTTAGCATGTTTTCTTTTTTTTCATAGCGGTTAATACTTTGGAGAATTCTCAGATACCCAGTGTTTTGCTGGCATGGATATGTGTATGGATGGGTGGTTTCATAGAGTTTTTGACACATCAGTTCAGGAAAGGCAGAATCCTGTTAGCAAACCCTCGCCTTGTGAATACTTTTACACGGCGAAAATTGGCACCAAGGCTGGTGACCGAACGAGTGAGTCGTCGTCAGGGCAAACGGCCAGACAGACAAACAGGCGGTCCGACAGACAAACAGGCGGTCCGACAGGCAAGCACACGGTCCGACAGGCAAGCACACGGTCCGACAGGCAAGCACACGGTCCGACAGGCAAGCACACGGTCCGACAGGCAAGCACACGGTCCGACAGGCAAGCACACGGTCCGACAGGCATGCGAACGGTCCGACAGGCATGCGAACGGTCCGACAGGCAAGCAGACGGACAGACAAACAGACCGAGGGGCAGGCAGGCAGTTGGCGGACGAGCAGATGGGTGGACGACGAAGGGCGGGGGTGTTCGCGCCACGCCCACCGCGCTGTCGCCCGTCCGAAAAGGGACGCCGCCGGGCGGACGGCGAGCGCACACCACGTTCTTTTTGTTCGCGTCGCAGCTTCGGACCGGCTTCACGCGCAGTATCTCGGTCAATGCCACCGCTTTTTGCTTCTTTCTCCATATCCCCCTCTCTCTCACTGCTTTGCATACCCTTTCAGGGCTATCGACGTGGTTTCGTGACAGTGGAATTTCCGAGATGCACGAGAGAGAGATGCCCTGGATTTTTCATTGCATTTTCTACTCAAGCTGCAGGGAAAGGATTAAAGTCAGTGAAGGTTATTAAAATGCCTCAGAGGGTGTGAACCATATAAAACAAAACAAAAAAGGATTTGAGCTATGATCATTACATATTGTTAAAATACACCCAGTTTTTTTAAAATATTTCGAGAGCTGAAAGTATTTGCGTGTGAAATTTGATCTTTCCTACTTCTATCTCAATCAAATTAGAGTAAACTCCACAGCTCACTCTGTCATTTTGAGATGTACAATCCATCTAAAGTAAATCATGCAATATTTTTGGTCATTTCCGTTTAATATGGATGTTATCATTACTCGTTTAACGCTTTGCTTGAATTAATATGTTGAATTTAAAGAAAGCATTTCGCAATATACTGTCTAGCGTTATTAATCAAAATGTGTAAGAGATACTTTTTACGAAAAGAATTAATACAGAAGTATTTCACGAGCATTCCACATTTATAATATTACATAACAAATCAAACCAAACACGCTTAATTTGTGTAATGTATTACGTGAAATAATATTTTTTTCAGTTTGTCAGTTCCTGGAATAAAATGAGAATGTTAAATAATACCATATAATAAGAGTAATAACTACAACTACAACAACTAAATGGATTACGAGATTTCTGTATAACAAATAAGTTTATCCAAGCATATATCATGTTTCATTAATACTCACATGATCTATATCGGGTTGGGAAATATATATTTAAACTAGTGATATTTATTTCAGTTCGACATTTTCACTCAGTCGAATGCTTCTCGCTGACCGAGTGGCACCCCGTTGTAAATATAAGAAATCTAAGGCTTTAATTATGGTTTAGATAATCCGTGTAATGAGGGTACGAGGGTTTGAATAACAAACTGAGACACATTGTATTCTTAACTATTTTCGACCCTTTAAATGTATTTTTAACATTTTTGAATCTGTTCAATCTCGCGATCGCTACCTAGACACAGCCCCTAACTTTCTTTCGCCCGCACGCCCACAGGATTTCAGAAAATCCTTCACCGCCACCCTCAGAAACTTCTCCCACTATATCCAGAACGCATCTGCGCATCGAAAGAATTGCAAATAGGCAATAAAGTAATTCATGCAGAATGCGGATTTCCACAACTCCAGCACCTCCGAAGCACGTACGAAATGCAAAGAACCAAAGAGCAATAAAACAATTGAAGGGCCAGTAGCAACCTCGAGGAGCCTCTCCGTGGGCACCGACCGCCCTTTTTCCCCGACGCACCGTCGTCCCTCTTCACACCCCCAACGCCGACACCTGCCAGATGTTTACAACCATGTCCCAAACATGCACTTCTCAACCAATACTTCACTAAAAGCATCTGCCGACAAGCACATCTTCTTGCGGTCGCGGACGCCCCCATCTTTCTCTCAACAGGCGTGTCACGCCGGACTTCCATGAGAGCCACGTTCAAATACTAAAAATGTCAATTGACGCGAGATAATAGCGAGTAACTATCGCGGGCACCTGCATACTGTACGCTAGCTGCCATTGTCACGTTTTCCTCCTCTACCCTGCACTCTAAGAATATTCGCTACATAAATACGGCAACTCCCATGCGACCACCAAGGTTCAAACAAACAAGTGTCAAACAATATCAACACCAACACTCAGACAAGCACTACTGTCAGATCTTCTCGGACACCAACGGTCAAACTTCTCGGACAAGTACAACTGTCACACTACTATGAGAACAACTCAAACT
Source organism: Gryllus longicercus (assembly GCA_038098605.1). Classification (NCBI taxonomy): domain Eukaryota; kingdom Metazoa; phylum Arthropoda; class Insecta; order Orthoptera; family Gryllidae; genus Gryllus; species Gryllus longicercus. The sequence goes on along the minus strand of JAZDUA010000873.1, from coordinate 162,498 downwards.
AACACTGCTTAACTACTGGCAGAACTAACAGACGAATAGACGCAAAATGCAACTCATTAACTAACTTAGGCATCACCCTACAACTCTGATCTACTAAGACGTAAACGGTTATTGCTATCATCTGTGAACAACAATGGACGAGTGTATCAATACTCCCTCCACAAGGCAGACAGCCACTAACGAGTCGGCTGTTCCTATTTCGCCTACTATTTCGCCGTCAATCAATCAGTGCAGCCAACGGATCGCTACCTCTTGATTCGGGCCACTCGGGGCCTCATACGTCTTCTGGCCGAAACTACGAAACACGACACCCCCGGGCAGCTCCAGTCTCTACCGAGTGCGTGCCCGTTGTGACATCAAAGCCGTATCTGAATCATCTGCAGCCAACCTCAGCTCTGTCGGCGCCCACACACACTCAACCGTCTCATTCGGGTTGATGGTGACAGCACGACAAACTCTGAGTAGAGTCAATTTAAACTTCAAGAAAGAAGAAAAAATAAACTATACAAACTTTTGTTGCTTCTCCGGTTTATTATTAATTCATGTGATTCACTTTTATATAACAAGATTAATTAATTTCTAACTGTTCATTGCCTTTTATTCACCTCAAAAGAGAAACAATCCCTTGAATCCCAATAAGATACATGAATGTAGGCGCCCTCGCTACAGTGCATTTCCTACCGTGTCGCATCTCCCATAGAATCAATTCATTGGCTTTCAAATGGAGAGTCATGCTTCTCCAGAAGAACGTAAGCAGCCTGCGAGAATGTCGTTTTCTCAAAAGTAATATGTTTTCTATTGAACAATTTTTTAATGCAATGAAGTCTTAAATATAACTGTGAAATGACAGAAAACTTGTAATGTTCAGCAAATATTAGCGCAATGAGTTCTCTTAAATTCATTAATATATAATGACGTCACTGAGCAATGATCGTTTTGATTTATACCGTATGGCGAAGAAAATAATTATTATAATTTAAATTACAAATTGTAATAAGATAATACTCACTGCAGTATTAGTAATATGTTGACCAACGTAAACTTTACATCATGATTTATCACGGCAACTATTGAACTTCCTATTGAATAACTTCCTTTCAGGTCTCAGCACTAAACAAACTATTTTTCCTTTTAGTTCCGTTCACAAATTTGTGATTTGTTGCTTTCAATATAATTAAAAATTGAGTGAAAGGAAGCAGTCGTTATTTTTTGTCATAGTTGTTGAATTAATCACGCCAAACAAACATGACTTTGTTCGGGTACCATCCTGAAACGTAATTAAATATAAAAATAATTATCGCTCCATATGTTTCAGAGATTTCAATAACATTTAGTTACTTAATTTAATTTCAAAGAACACTCAAAAGCACAAAAATAATAGTACTAAAATCTAAACTATCAATATCAAGAATATTACAATAAATTAATTCAGATACTCTCCAGTGGCTTCTTCCTACACAGTCCAGTTAATAAAATTGGCATAAACAAGTGCAACACTTGCGATTAAATCCCACAAATGGCAGAACAATAAACAATAAATCGAAAATTCCTCAATTCGTTGAAAGCTATTCTCTAAGATCTCTCTACTATTCATGGTGAATACAGATATAAATATGTCCCGAAACTGTAAATTAATTGGTTTATCTTTAACAAAATGTGAATCAGTGTGTGTTAAGAGGACTGTAGCAGAAAATCATACGATCCACCTTATTTTAAAAACATATTACCTATCAATAATTATAAGCACAGAAATATTTTGAAAAAAGCACGTTTTAAACAATTGTTGCATCTTGTGTCTACATAAACCCTTTTATCTTTCAATCTAAAAATATTCAATTTGGCATTGAACAACTTAATAAAATAATTAAAGATGAAGACTCACCCGTCTCATTCGTGAAAAATGTTAGAATATTGTAGTTTACTGGAACTTACCTGTAAAGGAACATATATAATATTAGAAATAGTATTTAAAATCATTTTCCTATAACAAACAAATTTATTTTCATCATCATCATTTCAGAAAAGAAACAGAGAGAAAAATTCACTGTGTTTTTATTGTTTTACGCATTAAAATCGTCGATTGCGAATTAATAAAAATGCTACTGTATTTTAATTTTTTAATTTTTAGTTAAAAGTGTCATAATACTTTATGAGCATCTCTCCATCTACCATTCTCATAATACACAAAAGAGCATATAAATAATCATAGTTAATACCACGAGTGCTTTGAAAATTGTCGATAAATTTCCGACTCACGAAGCAGGGAGGGGATTTATCTGAGAATTTCCAAAGCACAAGTGGTTTTTCATAAGACTATTCCACGAGTGAAATTATGTACAACAGAGTTCTAGAATGCGCCAAATATTGAAAGTAGCGGATAGTGTTGTTATAGTACACACGCTGTTTATTTGGACATCGACTTAGCAATCGACGTATAACGATTATAGATAAGATAAATGAGTCTCAGTTTATGATTGGCCAGTAGGTAGAAGCGGTAAGAAAAATCGGATAGGAAAACTGAAAATTGTTCTGAGATACTCGTACATCGCCCTGATTGGGATATTTTGAATGTACAGCTAAACACTATTGGTTTTAATTTCACGAGTGGAACAGTCACAATTAAATACAACAAAATCATATCGATATTGCGTAAATAACATGTGTAATATATCATTTTAAGATTAAGTTATACATTTCACTCAAATCAGGATGCTTGTTAATAGATATCAATCTGAATTTCACATTCTGCATGTATTAAATTGGCTGAAGAACTGATCACGTAAAGGAGATGTGGGTTGTGAATATTACTTCATATACAAACATAAAACAGTCACAAATTATGAATTATTATTTTAAATTAATTCACTATTGAAACAAGAGCACATCATTCTAGTTTGTTCAAAAGTATCCATGTGAGAGCAATCTTTCCACTGGTTCACCACACACGCACACACGCACGGACATTCCCACCCGCACACATACGCGTATATACACACCTGCATATACATAATAATACATACAAATACACACATACATACTGTTCATACATTTTATTTTTATGTATGAAATTGATTTAATTTATAACACGTTTTGCATGATATATATTTAATGGATCATTGCAGTCTACAACCGAATAAAAACAGGAAAGACTAATAAGCCCATTCAAAACGAACTCTGAATCGGACGAAGAACGAATCTGGCGAAGCGGTCCTCGGGTGCAAGCGAAGGTACACCGCCGCAGAGCAGAGCCAGGCAGGCAAGCAGAGTCGGTCGGAAGCCATCAAAGTGTCAAGGCCGACGGTAAGGCGCTCGGTGACACTTAGGCAGCGACCTATGGCGCGGCCTTTGCGACAGCACCCGCCTCGCCTACGCGCCCTCCACGCCCCACCCAGGCCGACTACCGCCGCGCGCGGAGAACGATCAAAGGTCTGCGAGCCGCGTGTGGGCTGTCTGGGTCGTTTCTCCGGCTGCACGATTGTGTATTAGTTTTGAACATGTTGGCCCTTTAGATGATGGGTGAAGTAAAATATGTTGTAATCACCTCGCATTTACTAATGATAGCATACTGTTTTTTTTTGTCTTTTGAAAGAGGAATACTGAGATATAAAAAATGGTTAATAAATAAACCAGCTGCGGTGGCTCAACTGATGACACGGCAGTGCCTCTGACCGGGAGGTCAAGCCTCGACGGAGGCATATTCGACACCTGCTAGATAGGTAGGTCGAATTCAGTGGCTTGGAGACGAATTCTAGAGGCCGACTGTCCTGATCGGTAGTTTTTCAAAGTTGCTCCGATAACCACATGGCGAAAGCCGGAGCACTACTTTAAGAAACGGGTCAGGGGCCGCGCGCGACCTTGCCTTTCTCCTGCACGTTCTATCGCAACCCCTTACGTACACGCACAACACTACCACACATCCCGGGCGCCCCATCTGGAGCAAAGAGTTTGTCCCAGTTGCGCCCCGTCTGGAGCAAAGAGCTAGGGTGATGGCTCGCTGGTGGGAGGTACGTCGATGGGGAAAATCGCGTTAGCCGTCTTGAAGGTCGACGCCTAACCTCAGTATCCTATACAGCCACATTTCCTCTTAAAACATGTACCACACTTGCGGGACCAATGTCTGCAGCAGTTGACGCGTCCGGAAACACGATATAATAAATCAACTTATCATAATAATAATAATAATAATAATAATAATAATAATAATAATAATAAATAAACAGAATTTTAGAAATTCCCACTTACGAATATGAAATCACCCTTGAAAAACATACAACTTTCCCATGTTCCCTCTGATAACTATGTCTACATACCCTACGGCACGGACCTACGGCACGGACCGACGCCCATCAAAACCCTTACAAATAAAGCTAACCTGACATCAATCTATTTATACGGTTAAAACATAATAGGCAAACGCAAGATGTGTACGCAGGTTTGAACCGTTTATTCATGAAATCTTCGACACTTGTTGCAACTGCTAGGCAAAAATTTACTCCCAGACCTCCATTAAACAGATTTGTTAAGAAAATTATATAAGTTCGCAGTAAGCAACACATGCACGATAAGCTACAACACCCGTCGTCTTCGTGAATAATTTGAAAAATACCGCAACATTGAAACCAAGTTCTTATATCACAGCAGATAATAGATATACGTCTCTTATGCTAATTTTGAACCTTTTATTACTTTTACTACTTCTGGATATCCCATACCTCCAGCAAAGCTGGTCAGAAGTGGTCAAGGTTGGCCAATAAATATCTAAATGTGCATAAATTTAATTTTTCTTGACTATTTGATATCACAATCTCAATGCTTAGAAAAATTCGAATCTTCACCCACAGATAGTACCGCATTTATAATGCTATAAATTTAAGTTTAAGGTCTGGGGGTTCAAAGTCGGATTCTAGTATGAAGTTGTTGTCGCTTTTAAAATAATTATTGGCGATCGGGAGAGCTCTACACAATCCGAGAGAAAGTAATTTCAATTTTAGAAGCTGGAAATGTATTATAAAAACCCTCTTACCACAACTCTAAGTTCTACGTAAAACTACAGCAATTAATGAGGGATACTCCACATTTTTGATTGATATACGTACAATACCAAAACAGGCAAAATGTTTCATTTAGCGAGTAAGTAATCTCCCACATTCTAGTATTATTCATTGATTCATTAGATAACGATGTATCATTGGTATTCACAAAATCCCACGTCGACGTCAACAAAACATTGTATACCGGAGATTATCAAATAACTGTACCGCCTCTTCAAAGGTTACATATAGACGCTTTTCCAACAGGAATTTTTCAAAATCTAATTTTAAAGCTGATATTTTGTGCAGATGTCATAAAATATTCTCGTATTACCTTTTAGCACGAGCATTTTAACTACATATATTAAACTGCAAAAGACAAAAATATTTTTTTAAATAATGCAATAATGCAAATAAATATTAAACTGAAGACATGAATGAATGAAAGAAATTTACTTAGTATAAATGAGGATTTAACAGGAAGAGTAATTGGTTCAAGGTGCAGTATTGTTTCAAGTTTAGGGGTAAAGCTGCCCACACCAATGGGAGAAGGCTCAGAAATCATCCTATGGTTGTTTTTAATCGACTTCAATGTCTACTTAAGGAAGTTTAAAATCATTTATATTGCTTTTAATGAAGAGTTTTGTTTGCAATATGATAGAATTTAGAAGAGTTTGGTAAAACTCGAGCTATCACAGCATTATTATGTTGGGTGAAACATATTTGAGACTTTCCACATGAAAACTGAACAATTTAGTATACGTACATCTTGAAAGTATTTTAAGTTGAAACATAATATAATTTAACATAAAGCAAGCATAAAGATATATTAGACATTATTGGACCTGATATGATAGATTTTTTCATTAAACACAGTATCGATGAGAAAAAGTAAAGTATGAATAAAATAAGTTAAATCAATTTATTAATTTATAAAAATCGCAAAAAATCGATAAAATTGCAATTGAAGCTGTGGCCTTTGGTGACTTGCCCTTTGGCAATGCATGGGATTATTTCAACCATGGCATTACTAGGGCTAATTTGTACAAATTAACTACTCTTATACGCAGCTGTCAAGAAGTGACTAAATTTCATATTTCGAGTACTGTCTGTCTTCCTAGTAATATTTGCAGGTGTCAAAAGCTCGAGACGTGGTGCCTCCGATTTACGAAATTTGAATTGCACTCACAAATACATACGTCATTGAAGCTTCATCATTCATTTATAGTAGTAACTACAAGAATATACAACGGAATATATTCTCTGCAAAAGCACGAATGACATCACTATAGTCTACAGATTGTCATATTTCAGCACGATACTTTGCTTACCATACTTGCTACACCAAATTTAAAAATTACTGTTCTCGATAATTTTGTACTTATTTTGCAAACAATGTCATCATTTTCCGTAACATGTCTCTTTAATATATTTCATATCATAGGATCCTTCTTTGAGAGTCAGGATTTAGGCAGTTTTTTTAATTTGTCTAGAAAAACGTTTGCGTGTGCTCCCTTTCTTACACCATGACACCAAGATCTGATGCCCGGCAGATGGCCATATCATCCCATTTACAAAGTAAATTTCCAACTCGTTTTCTCCGGAGCCTCTGAATATTACACGCCTAAACACACATTTCCCGTAAAACACTCTGAGGCATCAACAAAAGAACAACCGCAAATGTGAAGGGCTAAAACATCACCCAAGGAGACATGTAATCAAGTATCCTTCCGTAATAAGCGTTATAAAAGGCATTATGAAATGTATATTCATTTACCGAGCTCCCAACCCAATTAATCTTTTTTCGCTGTCGTGCAAATTATTCAGAAGGATAATTCCATTTCCGTAATCCTCGTTCTCTACCGGATTACATGCTGCGTACGTCACAATCCACTCACCGGCCTCTCTTGCCCCTTCCTCCATTTCCCCCTGCGCTGCTAGCGCTCCTACCGGCCACCAGGGTTTCTACTGTCCTTCTCGCGACAATGTCCGCCTTTCTCGCCAGCCGGACCACCGACGTGTTTCGCGGCTCCCGGGCGAAAGAGTCCCTCTCAGGACTTTCGTACGAGGGAAAACATTTGTCCTTTACCGGCGAAACGCGCATGTGAGATACACCCAAATAAAAAGTTACTAGTTCTAAAAACTAGAATAAATAAAAGTTCAGATGTATTGTGTTCTGTCTTGTGAACATGTTTTTATCCATTTGCGCAACGAAAGGTGACGTTACAATATAAATGAATGAATGATACGAAGGAGAAAAATAAACGTAGTATTGCGATTAAACAAACATGATCACTAACAATGACGCTAGTTACGTAAAAATGGAAGATAACGACTACTTAGATACGCAGATAAGGCAGTTAATGACTCTTAAGGCAGTTAATGATAGATAAATAAATAAAGGGGATAAATAATGAGAATTAAAAGATGTGTTTAATGGATAAAGGCGTACGGAGAATTCTGAGTGTATGTTCAAATCCATTCATTTATAAATTATACCGTAGTAAAGAGACTGAGAAATTCAAGAACGGAAGTTGTGCATGATGAAGGGAAATTATACAAGTGTAAGGTTGGCAATATCTCCATTACCGACACCGTAGTTATCTAAACAAATCCGTCCACCAATCGAGACGTTTGAAATGTCATTCGCCGCGTTTCGATCTCCTCGTGGGGAAATAATGATTTTTTTACGGATTAATCCAGAAGATTTTAAGAAATTTTTATAAATGTGTTTCTGAGACGCGACCTAGAGGTGTGCGCGCGAACAACGTGCCCCAGTGCCTGGGCCAAGCGGTGATAAGGCCCTGGATACCGCCCGGATGCCTCTCATTTACAGAATGCGGAGCCGGGCTTGAATCACTCAGAAGGGAAAGCATTTTGGTTATGTGTAGAACGACAGTGATAATGGGATAATTCTCTTTTATAGGATAATTTACAAAATTATATTCTAACATAAATATTAGAAAAAGGAATGGAACATTATGTTGTAAGAGAGGAGCTTGCAAATGTCCATATCTTCTTTAACACACCGCCTGATAATACACTAGAAAAGTGTTCTCTTCAGAAAAACTCTTCTAGATTACATTCTCCAACACCGTATTCTGGACTAGATCCGAACATCTGAGAAGAAGAGTTGCGTTCAACCATTTTCTGTATTTAATTTTAATTCTTAATTGATTATTTTTTACGTTCTACGCTCGATTATGAAAAAAGAGACAATTCTATTTTTAAAGTTTCTTTTTATTTAAAACTTTCATTGTAGAAATTTCAAGATACGAAAATATTTTTAAAACAGTTTAAAGAGTCGGAGGCGTTACACTTACGCAGTATAAAATGTTTCGTGGTCAAAAAATGGGAAAAAATAAGTGACAAGGCAAAAGTAAGAGGGGAGAGTGAATGCTATCCAGAAAGATGCAAGTAGACGCCTACAGTGGATTAATAAACAAAATTGCTCATCTTAATTAACCAGTACCAATTTCATTTGAAAGACTAAAATTGGACCACAGACATTCAGAGTCGACAGGTGAGCACATTGTCTTCCAAGCTACTAAGACACACATGTTTCACCTTGATATATTTCTATTTTTATTTGGGGTTTCTTTCCAGAGTTGACGTATTTTGTGACAATTAATGGATTCATCAATAAAAGTGTATTTGATGATGAGGTTGAGGATAGTAGAATGAATCGTAAGCAATCCTAGGCATCGTCTGTCTAATGACGCTAGTAGTGCCGAAAGCTTCTCCCACCCCTATCACCTCACTCCCCGTTTCTGAAAATTTAAGTACCTTCATTGTGTGACTAGCCAGTGAAATACACATACCCTCGGGCGCGTACCTACTTCCAGTGCACACTTTTTTCCGGCGATCGCCAACACACGTCAGCCAGATGTAATTACATCAATTTTTGGCACTATATTGACTTATATTGTGAATAACGAATACGAAAATGAATAATGAATCTTCTAATGAGTCTCGTAGCATTTTTGTTCTCAACATCTAGCAATCATAATGGGACCTCAGCGATCACAACAGAGGACGCATTACAAGGTATTATTACACACGCTTCTCAAAGCAATGAGTGTACAGCACCTCGCAAGTGTTTGCTTGGAGAGTCAATTTATTTAGGTGGTTTCTATAAAAATCTTTAAAATGTATTTTGAAACTCCGTATTATACATGTTCAGTTCGATTAACTTTAGTGTTCCATTTTAAAAATAAGTTTTTCTTTATTTTTACAATGCCGTAGTCTGTCAGACTACGGCATTGTAAAAACGCTTGGTACAGATGACCTTTGTAATCAAGGGTTAAGTACTGATTGAATGTCTTGAGATATAGGGAACACATGAAATATTTCGCGAACTCAACAGGAGAACTATTTATTCTTCTAAAAGTGGTGGAATATGAACGTCGAATACTCAAAAACATCGAAAGCAACATTTAGTTAAAATAAGCGTGACATCCGCAATAATCAGGTAATGAACGAAGTGAGAGGCGGCCAGGTAACCGCCATCTGGATGATCAGTGACGACAAAACTTTATCCCATTATTCGAGCGCGGATTACCCCTTCACAGCATTTTGGTTCATTACCCTCTCACAGGGTAATACATATTAGGAAAGACGGATCTGTGATCACTACCGGCGGGATCGGTAACAATGGGACTTACTTCCCATTACTCACGTGTCAAATGCAAAGACGTTATCAGAGATCAAGCTCATCACCCGTACTCTGGTGTAAAGAACAAAGCACATTGATTGTTGATCACCACCGTGTGATCCACCAGAGTGATCAACGCCTTCAGAAATATTGATTCCCGTTACTCAGAAGTGTAAAGCAAACGCGCTACCCAATCAAGCTGCAGGTCAGCCCTGCCGTTGGGTAACGCATGACGGTAGAAACGATCACGTGATGATCGACGCTTTTCCTGCCTGAACCGGGGTCGTGCTGAGGGGGAGATGTCTTAGTAAACCATCGGAGGTGGGGTGGGAGAGGGCGTGGATTTGAGAGCGAGAGCGTAGAGAAGGACAGACAAAAGGTCGTGGGGCGTTGTTCTACTGCATTGTGTAGAGATCCGCAGGAGGTTCGGGACTGCGCTGGGAGTTCAGAACTTCATTAATACTCAGCGTTCAACATCAGCTGGGTCTTAGGAAGGGAGAGGAGGTGAAGATGGACGCGGTTTGAGGTGTCTGAAGGGTTAGGTTAAGAAGATGAAAGGCAGAGACGACTAAAGCAGAGGTGGTGGAGATGGATACGTAGGGGCGGAAACGGTGACGGTGATAGCGGTTGACGAAGGAAGTAGAGACAGCGAACATGGCGGCGGAGAAGGAGACATTGTAAAACAACTACGACGTATGAGGTATGAGGAGATAGATAGATAGGTAGGTAGATAAATAGATCAATAGATCGATAGATAGATCGATAAATATCCTTATATCTTGCAAATATATTTATTCCCACTTGAATAACTTATATAGTTAAAAAAGAAGGGCGCGAAGGTGCACTCACGTGTACCTTTATTTGTTCTCCCATTTCGTAAGAGCCATGTTGAACCATAATTATTGCAGCAATGACAGCGGAGGCTTCGGGAGTGGCGGAGGTAGAGGAAGTGGCGGTGGTGGTGGCAGTGGCAGAGACGGCGAAGGTGGCAGCAGTGACGCATGACGTTGACAAATACTGATCGTAAAGTGCGCATTTGACCCGAGTTCTTAACCTCTTTTTTGGTTCCCCACATCTCACAGCCCGCAGGTCCTGTATAGTGACGTCAATAAAGTTACTCATGATTATCCTTGTAACGTTAATAAATAGCTATTAACATACCTAGAAATGTTATGAGATGATACTGTCAATACCAAAAGTTAAAAATCGAGGCGAAGCGTGGTAAGTTCAATGTTTTATCTGTCGTCATAAAATCTCAATTTTTTGAGAAAATTTACATTACTGGGATATGAAACACATGAATGCAGTTTTTGCGGCACGATAATCGCACGGTAATCGATATATCTATTTCAACAATATACTTGTATACCGTGGCTCGAGGAAGATGGACGTTGAAAATTCGTCTGTACCTTAAGACATTTCGGATGCAGCTGCGGTACCACGCAAGATTTAATTCCTAAAAAAAATCTAAAACACGATATGAGAAGGCATACAAAAAATTTAAAACATTGCGTTTCTTTGATTAATATTTGTCTTGTAATTTAACATGTGCTTTTTTCGTAATAATGTTGACTTGCGATGAATGGGTGGTTATTTATTTATGTTGCTAAGGATGTTAAAACCTGTTGCTAAGGATTTTAAATTTCTTAACCTACAGGTACACTTTACAAACTTAAGGCTTGCATGTTAACAAGGGTTAAAGACGCATGTGACCGATAAAGATTATTAATTCATATCTTCACTCAACATCTATCTTTCTTCAGATCGTTCATCTTCTCAGCCTTCTGCTCGAAGTATCCCGCACATATAGTAAAATGAGGTGTCTCTCAAGGATTGATTCCGAGTCCGTTCCGGTAAACGGGCACAAGCATGAGCCATGACGGTGTCAAATCCTGACAGCAGCGTCAGCTTTGCGCGAGTGGCGGAGACCCGAGCTTCTAATCCGGCCCCCCGGCTCTTCATTTCGGCTTCTTCCTTCCACCACCCGCAGACTTGTGCAGCGTCGTCGGTAACTGTTAATGATGACATTATCTATTCATCATTTCACTAGTCATTAAATGACATCTTTTTGTCAACCAGTTTCTTTCTGAAGAACTCTGAACATATGCTTTTTAGTCAAACCTGTATTAAAAAGACAGCATAAACTGATGAAGCCCAATGTATATAAAATGTTCGCTCCAACATTTAATAATTACATATAAAACATTTTCTTCCATGATATATTATTCTCAATTTTTACCCAGCACCCTACCATGGTAGGGTGAAACTAGAATATTATTGTATTCGATGGTGTAATTCACGCTAATTGCTGAAGTGCCGGTCAGCGTGGTGCTCTGCCACCGCTCTTCTCGCGACTTATCTAAGCTTTTCTAGAAGCGGCCCTCTGGCCTGGCTTCCTTTTCGTAAACTTTCGGAAGCTACTGACGTATTGCCTCAGCGACGACCGCCAGGACCCACGTCTGGTGCTTCACGCGGAAACAATCTAATTCTACTTTCAGAACGTTTAAAAGTTTTAAGCGCAAAATGGCTTAACAACCAGTGGAAAGGTGCCTCGTGTGAAATGTATTTAAGCGAATTACAGTGGAAGCCTTCGACGTGGAAGCTTTTGCCATGATTTCTGTTTCGTAACTCAGGTTAACTATATAGCAAAAGATGGTGTCTCTCAAGGTCCGATTCCGAGCCCCTCGTCAAGACCCACAACCGAACGGGCGCCAGGTTGATCCGCGGCGGCGTCAAATCCTGAGGGCAGCGTGAGCTTCGCGCCAGCGGCGGTGACCCCAGCTCCCAAACCTGCCCCGCCCCCTTTCCTTTCGGGTCCCCTCCTCCTCCCACTGCCCGCAGCCTTGTGCAGCGCAGGCGACGCCGGTGACGTCATGATCATAACGCTAATAAACGGCACCGCGGGGCGCACAAAAGGCCCGACCGCCCCTCCCTCCCTGCCCCCGGGGGCCGGGAGCGAAGCGATGGGAGAAGGGGCGTGGAGGGAATCAATTTGGGACGACCTTTCGACCCCGACGCCTGATAAGGCGGCTGGCACCGCGGTACCCTCGCGCTCACAACCCGCTCTGGCGCCCCGCCAATCTCCCTCAGGAGGTAGGCGAAGAAAGAAGGGAGAAGGGGAGGCAGGATATAAGAAAGGGAGGAGAAAGGATGGGAAATGCAACGATGAAAGAACGGAATGAAGGTTAGTCATAAATCCAAATAATGCAATTGGTTAACGTGCATCCGTTGGAAGACTCTTCCGTACATTGTGTATATAATAAAACCGTAAATTGAAGTAAAAAGCATTAATATTACTGCCATGAATACAAACCGTACGCACATGTAGAGTACACAGAATATTCAAAGAACCAGCAAACAATTTAATGGAAACGTGTGTAGGAAAATGAGACATGAGACACAAATGTCCTTGATCAATGTCCCATTTTTTTGTGACTTTAGTACGAACAAAATGTTTACACTTATACTTGGTTTTAAAATAATTAAATACTTAAGTTAGTTCACAAGAAAATATAACAGTTTTTAATATGAATGCAGTGTAGGTTTCGGTGGCTAATGTCATATCCAAGGCCCCACACACCAATGTCAAGGAGGTCCAACGCGCGCCAACAAAAATTGAACGTTGCGCCGTCCGCCATGATGATGGCAAAAGCGCCTGAGCTGAGCATACAAATACGGCGTTTCGGAAATAAAAGCATGAATAAACATTTAGTTAGATGCATCAATAAGAAAATATTCGTAATAAAACGTATTTTTTTATTCTTCGGATCAATGACATTCCTTCACAAAGTTCAGAGATGCATTTTCTTGTTTTATACAGAACATTTTATGGCTAATCTCAACTGCAAAACTGCTTGTTATTAAAAAATTATATTGGGTTTTGTTTATACAAACGTTTACTGGCACATGAACAACCTTTCATAATGAAGTAGGATGGACATGACAATTTTTGTGTTTACAAATTTTCCTAAAAGCACAACTTGATAATACACAAGATTTAGAAGGAAAATTGGACACTAATAAGTTTTAATTAACCTATTAGTACAACACTTCAGGACAAAATTGAAGAAATGAAGTCTTGAATATGGAAAATAAATAATTACAAACATTCTAACCAATAATATTTAATAATTTTAGAGAACTTTTTCTTTTGAAAGGATTTTGGAAAATATGACAGGGTTGTAATAAAACTGACTTTTTTTGAGAAATATAATTTTATTTATTGGTTCATGAAGGTGATTGACTTTGTGCAATGCTGCCTTATTATTTTTTATGTAATAAACTATTGTGACATTCTGCTAAGTGGTAAAGCTTGATTTTAACATACAAACTTACGAATTTAGAGTCGTACAACCGAATGCTACACAGCAACTGACCATAATGTTTCACTAAAAACTTTAATTATAAAATAAACGCTCGTAAACGCACATGGGCTTCGGCTATTCACTTCACACACTTGCCATCAACATGGCGGACCGCGCAGTGTTCAATTTGCAGCGCTCCGAAAGGCAGGAATGTAGGTTTAGTACTATATTCCAAAGTCTTTGGGCATATCAAGGCCCGGCTGTCAGGATGACGTTGTGTCGAGGGCTTTGATTCTCAGGCGTCACTTTTCAATTTTGAATATAAATATATAATATCTCCCAAAATAATATTTCATTTTTATTGTCACGTTTTAACCTTTCTGAGATATTTTCTCTAAATTCCTATTCATCAGAATATTTAGGAAGTGATCAAATATAAACACAAATATATAAGTTTCGTTTCAGAATAAGTTTTCTTCCTCTTTTGTATATACGCACTACAGACACCGCATCTTGAGACCAAGAAAATATTAGGATTCTACCTGGGTTTTTTTATTAAAGAATTTACTATTTTCAGGGACCTCTGAACATCAATTAAGACGATCTTTTTATACGAGGTCTTACTTTACCCTTAAGTAGTTTCGTGGGAAGTTAAAGCGTCCCCACACCATTAGTAATCCCTCCCAAATAAAATAGTATTTCCCTACTTTTCTGAAACTTACAGCACCTTTCAACAGCTTGTTTACCTCCCTCCAAGAAACGTTTGACATGTGGGAAGTTTAGCCTAGTTTATCAAAAGGTAAACTGTTGATATTACATTTTATTATAATACTCCAGTTGTGACACTCCAATATCTACTTGAATTAAGATGGCTTACGATTCTTATAAATGAATATTAAACTTGATTGATAAATAAATGTAACCATACATAAATCGATCTTTTGTCCAAAAAATTCAATCAACTTTTATACTTTTAAGTGTTTGCAATTGTGTCTGATCTGAATATTTACCACGTAAGACATCATAGTTCTTTTTGTGGTAAAAAGTATTCACAGCAGTGCTGGTTTAGAAAATTACTGGTTAATTACTCAGGATACGTTTTCATTCCAATTACCTGAACTTCGCTCCACAGCAATTTCATATTTTTTGTTGCGGTATTCTACTTACGCGCGATTGACCCGAGTTTGTTTCAGTAATGGAACTTTCATAAGTCTTCTCAACTTTCCAACTCCAACCTTTGAATAGTTCTAGTTGACTGCCAGAGAAAGTTAGTTGTTAGTAGCAGAGTTAAAAATAAAGGCTCTCTTTTAATTACTCTCTTAAACGGCTTCCATACTTCCAGTATCTTCTATGCATAGAATTTTAGATGCTTCCACTACGTCAACCTCTCGGCCCGGTAGCATATGCGGAATGTAAAAGTAAGCAGATCTTGCATACATAGTGGGACAAGGCCTCCAGGTTTGTGTTAAACAAAGCTGCTTCGTTCAAAACAAGCGGAGTGAATTGTAGGTCAGAAACATACAGAACTATGGGGTTTGTTTCATGCTTTCGAGACAATAAGAACAAGAACAAAAACACTGAGCATAAATAAACAACATATTTTAATTTTCTTAATGTCAACACAGTCTACCAGCGTAAACAAACGTTATTTTATTAGGCCCCCATTCCTCAGCTATAGATTCATGCTGACTCAAATCGTTACAATGTTATAATTCTTTTTGTGCTTACTTTTGCGATTTGGCGGAAGTACTTTTGAAGTGCTAAAAGTTATATTTTAATATGGTACTTTGCTATCTTTTTTCACATCTCTAGTCTCTAGTTTACCTTCATTATGAACGGTATTGGCATTATGAGTACTTTAATAGCAATATTAACAACGTACGAAAGTGAGGCTTAAGCAATCAGATTGGAATAAGAGAGCTCCTTCACTACACTTTGACTATTATATCAGTAAATGTTTTACGAGATTGCAACACATCCTCAATAGCTGCAAATAAATACACCATGAGTAAAAACCATGAGTAAAAGACTGGATTACAGTAACTACAAATGCTTTGAGTTCTAGAAACAGCAGCTGACGGTCAGTAAGAAGTGGTAAAAAAGCCGTGATGAAGCAGGGAGTAACGGGGAGCTCTCGTCAGATAGCGAGAAAGGAGAATATAATAAATTGAACAAACCGATAGACAAACAGATCAAACAAACTGGCAGGGACCGACAGACTTGACCCGAAAAGGTCCAACATGGCTGAAAGGGACCGACAGACCGAAAAGGTCGACAGCCCCCGACGACAAACTGAGAGAGAGGCACAGACATTTTACCATAAACCAATTTTTGGGTATTAAAGACCTACAAAACGAAAATTGTGACAACGCAACGTATTTGCGGATGTTTCTACATGTTTCCCACATGCAATAGCATCCATCCCCAGTTCAGCAGTGCGTGGGGAGCGCATGGGAAACTCCTGGCGCCCGCCTAGGAAGCGCGTGGGGAGCGTTTGGGGAGCGCGTTGGGAACACGTGGGGAGCGCTGAAGGATCGCGTGGGGAGCGCGTGGGGATCTCGTGCGGAACACGTGAGTAGCGCCTGGGGAGCTTGTAAGGAGCGCGTGGGGAGCGAGTGAAACGTTATAGGGAGTGCGTGGAGAGCGTGTGGAACACGTGGGGAACGCGTGGCGAGCGCGTGAGGAGCGCCTGGCGAGCTCGTGAGGAGCTCGTAAGGAGTGCGTAAGGAGCGCGTGGGGAGCGAGTGATGAGGCATAGGGAATGCGTGGGGAGAGCGTGGGGAACGCGCGGCGAGCGCGCGGGGAGCGCGTGGGGAGCTCGTAAGGAGCGCGTGGGGAGCAAATGATACAGTATAGGGAGTACGTGGGGAGCGCGTGGGATACGTGTGGCGATCTCTCGCGTGGGAAGCGCGTGGGGAACACGTGGGGAGTGCTTAAGGATCGCGTGGGGATCTCCTTCGGAACACGTGACAAGCGCGTGAGGACAGCGTGGGGAGCGGGTCGCTTGCAGGTTGGAAGCGGGCCGGAAGCGTTAGCAGGAGCAGGAGCTGGTCGGGTGCTGGTCCTGGCGTGAGCCATTCGGGAGCGAGGCCGTTGCGGCGGCGGTGGGCGAGTTCTAGGGTGGAAGGGGGCGGCAGTTCCGGTGGCCAGGGCCGCGCGTCAACGCCGGCCCGCCGGACGTCCTGAGCGCGGGGGGCGGACGCGGCAAGGCGGCCGCGCCCACAATGCAACTCTGCGAAACTCGCTGGGGCGCTCGCCGCAGGAAGGTGCTAGGCTGCGCCGCCGGCGACCAAAGTGGGCTACGCGAGAACAAAACCCATCACTACGGAGGAGGGCGAAGGGAACATCTCGTCCAGGCTACCCAATGTACGCATGTAAACATTTTCTCGTAATACTCTACTGTTGCGTATACGCTATACTATTATTATTGCGCGCGAGAATATTCGTCTCTTGACGATAGAATTTCCCCCTCAAGAGTTTTCATTCAGTCTCTTTTTTTTCGGAGCTTTCATGCGACGGAATAACCCCCTTAGATGAAGTCCAGAAGTTGATGGGTTAGATGAGCAGAGTTTTGTCTTTGTATGGGCTAAATGACTTCGGTCTGGCCTTGCAGAATGATCTAACGTGATTAACATTTATATTAAATTGTCTACTTAATAAAACTATATATATATATATATATATATATATATATATATATATATATATATATATATATATATATATATATATATATATATATATATGCTTAGTAAAGTACAATAAAGAATATTAAATGGAAATAGGAAATGATTTCAACAACATTAAATATTGAAAATGATGAAATTATGTCACTAAGGCCATAATCATAAAAAAGACACACTGACTAGGTGTTGCCTTGTAGAGCATCAATTAATCAGTTTATTTTCTAGTTACGTCGAAAAAATCTCTGCTTCAACGTCGCAATTACTCAACAATAGCAACTTCTCGAAACGTTTAAGGGTTTTGATTCTGCTACTTTGATTATTGATCCAGAGTTCAACATTTTATCCACTTCGGTATTTACATTTGTTGTACAGTGGTATAAATTACACAACTTTCATAAATACATGTTTTCAGTATACACTCAGATTTTTGTGGTACTGATATTTTCATGGGGCCAACGTTTCACGTATGGAACAAAACAACAGCACAGATGGAAATTATTTTGAAAATACCTTTTCAATTGCCTCTAACAGAATTCGCTTATTTGATTTAGAAATACAAAAGTATATATTTTTAATATAACTTCAAATTCTGTTTGTGATGTACTGGTCACGAAGTACTTTTCAAATGATATTAAATGAAATGTATCAGGATAACTTCAAAGAAAGTAACCACCAGCAACATCTGTGTACATTTTTTTTCCTGCATTTCATTCAATACATCGATGTTTTAAAATTATCTTAAAATATGGAAATATGTGGATATGGAAAATACAAGGGATTTTTTCTGTTTACTTCAAGCTCTATTCTTTTTATATCGTGTCATAACGATCATTTTTAATAGCGTGTTGTGTTGCCTTTTTGTTGAAATATTGTCCACGTTGCCTGGGGTTGACATGAAAAATGACCTATTATGCACAATCAGTTCAAACCAAATAAAGAGATGGTAAGCGCTTCACAAATACATTTCGAAGCGACAAATCAAAACTGCATCAGGCATAACACTGGTATATTCTTAACGGTTCCTAGGAATTCGTAAATTGTCGTTTTTAGCACTAAAATCAGTCAATTGTAAATGTAAATCGTCATAACAGGATAAATGTTTAATTTCTAATTTTCCATTAGCCAGCATTATACGTTTTATAAGATCTAGAAAAACTTGTGTACCAAGTTTAATGTGTGTTAACCATTAACTCTTGTAGCAATTAGAAACAGCCAATATTACTTCTTATGATTTAAAATGTAGCGGAATAAGAATAGTATCTTGTATTCAACATCATCGTTTATGATTATTAAGTAAAATAAAACAATGCGCAATATATGTAGGCAAAATAACAAATCAACAACAACAAGCATTGTGCATATAACGCGGAAATGTATGTAGTAACACATAAATCACCCATTGGCTGAAAAAAGTACCATCATATAGATTTATTAAAATATTCGCTCTGCAAATGCCCTCAATGATTAAAAAATATTTTAATCATTGATTAACGCATCAACAACAATTCCTAAAACATCTTAAACATTGAGTTATAATTTAAAAATTAAAATTTGCATTAATTATCCCTGGTACTACCAAGAAAGAACGACTCCGATTTCAATAATTTCTTCTATTTACGAGACATATATAACAGATGAATGCAATACTCTTTATGATAATGACGTTTACTAATATTCTAAGAATTATTAATAATCTATAGCAAACAAACTTATATTCTCAGATTGTACCACTCCACTAAGATGCCAACCGTCGCTGGAATTAACACGTGAATTTCCTTCGATAGGGTCATATCACGATCTGTGAAACCTCAATCCCTGATTTGATGCCTACATAGCTATGGACACATTTCTCAAGTGTAACTTCATCATATGAAATTTCTCATCTCATGTTCATTGGCGAAAAGTGATAATCTTCAATCACCTTACGTGCTATGCCTTAGAAGTTTGTAACATTTGTTCTGAGATATCCTGTATAATTTGTGTAAACGTTGCGGTCCGCAACAGGAAAATACAAGAGTTTCGAGCAGGCGTGAGTGACTCGAAGGGATATTCGCTCCGTATGTGTAGTGTGTTAAAGCCAACGCCGGCGCTTCCCGCCTCCGGCGTCCGTTCCCGCAAGGCAGCCCCGCCGTGCGACCCGAGCCCCAAGTGCCACCTGCCAACAAGGGGCCGGCGGCGGCGACCCTGCACCGCCTGCGGGACGTGGACGCTGCATTGGGGGGGGGGGAGCAGAGAGTGACAGCTTCACGGCACTGCAATGTAATGCGATGCATCGCGTCGCATCGCGTCGCGTCGCGTCGCGTCGCGTCGTGTCGCGTCGTGTCGCGTCGTGTCGCGTCGTGTCCGGTCGTGTCGCGTCGTGTCGTGTAATATCGTGTCGCGTCGTAGGAATGCTAATGTCCAAACCACACATACCGCTTAACCCATGACAGCAAGGCCGGGTCGCAGCTGGTAGGCATTTGTTCATAAAAAGCTGTTGTGCAAGAGTACATACACAAATTAAGTAGATTTTTACGTTACTAGTACAGAAAATAAGTCTTTGGAGTATGAATGAAGTGTGGATGGACGAAGCAACCATAAGAGGCGAGTTTGACATTTTAATATGAATACAACAAAGTTATTTCCTTTGTCTTGAGTTGGGATCCAACGCCCCGTCCTACAATCCATCACACAACCTGTCTCACACATCGTCCCACTCCCTGTTCAAAACCCCGTCCCACGCCCCGTCCCGCCCCTTTGTCATACCTTATCCCATGCCCTATCCCACCGCCTTTTTCATACCCCATCCGATGTCCTATCCCGTGTCTCGTTCAAAAACTCCGCCTCTCGCCCCGGAGCAGTAGCCGTCTAACCCCACGCCAGGCCACGGCACGCCACTCACCACTCTGCCTTGGCCCGCACCGTCCCGACCTGCCCTGGCGGCCTACCGTGCGCGGAGCTTTTAGTGGGAATGAGCCTCCCTTCCTCCCCCCGTCCGCGCCTCTTAGGCGGCGCTCGCCACCACGCCCCCTTCCTTCCCTTCCCCTCCCCTCCGGCCGCGAGCCAGCCCGCAGAAAATGTTGAACTCATTGTTAGGCGCGGAATGGTGTGATAGCCGCATGGCAACATAAGAATCTAGCTAGCCACATGGAATTTGAATAATGTACATAGCCACATGGAATTTGAATAATGTACATAGCCACATGACATTTTATTAATGTAGCTAGCCACATGTAATTTTAAGAATGTCTATAGCCACATGACATTTTAAGAATCTAGATAGCCACAAGGCATTTCGAGAACTGAATATCTGATAACACGTAAGTTAGTCGGTTACGAAGTCACAAGACATCCTGAGTAGGCAGACCGTAGCTGCCCTGATACGCCTCGTCCGATACCCCCTGAAGGCAATAGGTCTGCGTTCGGAGAAGGGTTCGTTTGACGGAAGTGCAGGACACCGGAATCATTTTTCGCTAGACTCCGAGTAAAAAAATACGTGCAAATGTATTTATTTATTTATTCCTTCTTTCGTAAAAGAAATTAAATTTCGGAGATTGTCTAACCTTTTTTAATATCAAATATAATATTCAAAAGAGATGAATCAATATGTTCAATTATTTTTTCGTAACAGAAGCTCATCACAAGAAATTGAAACACTACTTTATTCTCATAATTTTTTCTCAAAAACTTTTGAAAATATGTACACGGCTTTATATGTACACAACCCCGTATATCCACTCCTCTTCTGCACTTCAACCTTATGTTGCCATCCACGTCAAATATTAACCGCGCAGAGACACGGTAAATGCGGGCACAGAGAGGCGAGACGGAGCTGGCAGAAGGGCCAAGATGAAAAAGATTAGATCTCACGCGCTCCTTGGCTAGTATGTCAAGGAACTGTTCCTGCACACGTCTGGTTCCTGCACTCGTCTGCACTCTCGTGGTATTGAGTGGAGAAACCACGATAGTTTTTGAATTCCAAAATCCTCCATGGGTATTCTAAACCTACAACCTCCCGGGCAAAGACGCTGCCGTAACAATGACAATTATGCTACTGAATTATCGGATCTTGTCTTTCTGTTCGGCATCAACGCTACCATATATTTCTCATTTTTGACCCATAAAGCTAATTCCGCTACTTTCCATCACCACGCTATTTCCCTTCTCTCCTCTTTTAATCCATCCATAATCTTATCATGGTTACTACCCTGCATTGTATTAGTTTGATCTGTTACATGTTACGTTGTGTTATCCCGCATTATGATATATGTACTACGTTCCTCTCCCCTATTTTCTTCCCATTGCAACTAATTACGCACCACTCAATGCGTTTGCTAATCACGCCTACCGTACTCGACTAAAAAGTGTCTAGCTCTACACCCTAATTCTCTTCCATATCGTTACCAATATTTCTCCCTAAGACTTGCCAAACGTTTCGCTTAAAATGTTTTTAATTCACTACCATTCCTTCTTCTCAATATACCCCATTGTCTCCGCAAAACCTTACTCATTTCAATATCCTCCCCAAATATCGCAATTCTCTATTTATTTTTGACAATGACTCCCTTCCTCTATTTAATATCGTCAATTCCTCACCATTTCGCTGCCTGCATTCCTCTGCATTAATGAGTTTCCATTCATTTGCTTCAATTCTTGTCCATTTCTTTGCTTTCATTCCTTTTCCTTTGCTTCGATTCGTATCCTTCTCTTCTTCTCAATTTCGTTCCTTTTCTTCCTATTATACCCTCCTTTACGCATCGCCATTGTCTTCCCACTCCTTTCCAACCATTCTTCTCCAATTTGTACCACATAGTCCAGTCCTCCAGTATCCTTTGTCCTCCTTTTCATTCATCATCTCTCCACTTTTCTTCTTTCGCAGTCCGTGCTGTCCCCTTCCACTGCCATTCCGTGACCCTTCCGAGGCGCATCTCCCCCGCCACACCGTTCCTTCCGCCTCCCCCCGGCGCGCAGTGCGTCCGCGCCGCCGGGGCCGGGATTTCGCAGTGTTTAATTTCACAGCCCGTCGCTCTGACGGAGAGAGAATCGGCGCCGGGCGCAGCTGGCGCGCTCCCACGGCGAGGGGCGGGGGGCGCGGGCGCGGGCGGGGGCGGGGGCGGGGCGGGGAGGCGACATTCGCCCCGGATGACCCGGTCACGTGCCCGCGCAGGCAGACGGAGGACCGCCACTCGCCCCGCCGGCGCCGCGCCGCGCCGCGCCGCGCCGCGCCGCCGACGCGCGATTTGCATGGCAAGTGCCGGCGCGCGCGCCTCCACCGCCGCGCGGCCCCGCCCACCCCGTCTTGCCCCGCCCACCCCGCGCCGCCACCAACCCGCCCCGCCCCATCGCTCTCGTTTTCACCCGTGCCGCTCCGCTCCGCCCTGCCCCGCCTCGCCACGCCCCGCCAAGGCCCCGCCCCGCCCCGCCACGCCACGCCCAGGCCCGCTTCACCCCGCCCCGCCCCCAAACCTTCACCCTGGCGTCGCTCTCGCTTTCGCCCGTGCCGCCATCCGTCGCCCCGCTGCGCAGTGGCCGCTGGCCCGATAGCTTTCCACCTCTGGGAACAGGGACTCAAAGCCCGCTCGATCTGGGGAATTTGTGGTGGACCAAGTACGTTGGCGATAGATTCCCTCATTTATCTTTATTAACTACCTATTTATCAGATGATTCATGTATCAATCTTTGATTCAATCGAGGTATTTCTATAGATGTATTTTCTAGAATCATAATACTGTTATCTAAATTCCGAAGTTATGCTGCTAGTGAGATAACTTTCCACCTTTCGGAACCGGGACCAAAAGCTCGTTCGAAGTGGATTTCGTGGTGGTAAAAACAGGATGGTGGCGGTATTCCTCAGATTGATAATTTTTCTTCGTTTTTTTTTATTTATGCACTAGTCAGCAAATGATCCATTCGCTCATTCGAGGTATTGCCATGGAAGTAAGTATTTAATTCATAATAGAAATAACGATCATAATAGGAATCGTAATAGGAAATCTTGGGTACTCTCCACATTAACCGCCTCTCTTGGCTCTTGCCTTCTCAACACATCTTCTAAATTCCGAAATTGGCTTTATACTAATTTCCTGCCTTATGGCACTATAACACCCGCCCTAGCCGCATGTCTTATGAATTCCTTAGCCGAACTAACATATCACTAGCTCTTTCCTCCATTACCATCGTTCTACCTAGTCTGTTTTCTGTTTGCATTCACTTCCAATAGACCTCTTCTGGTTTCGTCTCAAATGTGAATTATTATATGAATTATTTTTCCTCTATGACTACTTAAGAAGCTTCATAATACTCGTGTTTCCTTCTTGCCCCCGTCTTCGTCTGCTCTCGCTTGTTTTCCCCTGCCCCCGTTTCCGCATGATCAGTTTCGCGAGTACACACTATCTTCGACACCGAATAAGTAACTTCGGAGATTTCGACGTGAAAATTAGCCACACATTTCTATTACTGTAAGTTTTGTCCAACAAAAGTCTTATCTGTGATATTCTCTCTCGGAGAAAGGAAACTTCATTGAGAAAATGTTTAGTAAATATCACACCTAGTTTCTTTTAGACCAGCAATATAACCATCAATGTAGGCACCATTCTGTGACATAATTTTAAAAAGAATCTATTTACTTTCAACCCAATCTTATTAATTGCAACGCAACTCGTGTTTTTCTCATTTCCTTCTGTTCCCATTCAAGCCCACGCAAATAGATGCGCAAGGCAACATCATTTCTTTTCTTTTGTTAAGCAACACATGTGAGTTCCTCATAGTTTTCTGTTATCCCTTATCTTACCCTGAAATCTCTTATAGGCGTTCACCTCCAACATTACCCCTGCAACATTCAACTGGCAAGACATGACAACTATTTCAATCGTGTGGCTATTTCAACAACTTTCATATTACATGCCTCGACGAAATATTCCCCCCACCCACACATACACTTTCAGCACAATCGATCTTGCTTCTTGTACCGTATCTTCCATCAATATTCCCCTTCCATCTCCGCCGCCTCCACCGCAGCGGCCAGTTCCACTTGCGCCGCGTTCTACGGAATCCATCAAAGTTCACCGCAAACTTAGATGAAGTTGTGGCTCAATCATTCCGAAATGCATGCTGGGAACCGTCCCACGGCGGCCAACACGTCGAACCGCGCAGCGCCCTCTGCCCTCGCGCAGGCGGCCGCACGGTGGTTGGTCGCAGGACAGTGGAATGCCAGGGGTGAGGGCACGAGGCCTACAAATAGCGTCAACTGTACAAACGGGTACCCAGAATTTCTCGCGGAAACAATACAGGGACCAGGAGAAGATAAGTAGATACAGGGACGAGGAGAAGGTAAAAAGATAATAGATGTACACAAAACGTAAGGAGAAAGCTTAGGATGGCAAAGTACGAAGCAGGGGTGTCAACAATAAAAAGAAAGATTTTTATCGAGCCACATAAGTATTTCAAAAGAACAGAACATAATACGGCAAGAATAAGTATTCCTCGACCACTGCAGATCTAGTAAAATATAAAATGGACAAATGGAAAGGGTAACAGGAAAAGATGTGTCAGGTAGAGGTGGAAAGTCACCTCTGTTTTTTCTTTTAATAAACAGATTGAATATATATTCAAAATGATTATAAATTAAAGTGATATATATTGTACATCGCACGATGGGCATATACATCTACAATTTTTTATAAATATTTCTGGTATTAATTCCTCTACCAAAAACACAAAACATTACATTTTTATTTGAAGACAGTTACCTTAAAATTATGAATAACAGAATTGTAAAATAATATAAATAAAATGAATTCACGCGATTGATTTCATAGCCTGATAATAATGACCTAAAACCCTTTTTTCATGTCCAGCCCTGTCTCAAGCCGCAGGGCCACTTCCCCGCAGGGGGCGTGGCCGGAGACCGCACGCCACGCGCCGGCGCCGCCGCGTGCAGTCCCAAGCGAGCGCGTCGCTGTGGGCGGCGGGCGGCGGGCGGCGGGCGGCGGGCGGCGGGCGGCGGGCGGCGGGCGGCAGGGATGCAAGCGTGAGCGCGCTCGCGGGCAAGTGTCCTGCCTGCATGGTTACGTGCGAGGCCGCAGAAATGGGCCCGCCAGTCCAGGAGGCGAGGACGAGGATGGGTGCGGACGTGTTGGGGCGCTCGCTGCCTCGGTCACCGCCCGCGGTCGCACGATGGAGCAGGATTGCAGAAAAGGGGGACAAAAAGATATCGATAAAATAATGCTTGTTTATGATAGTAGGAAAAGTGGCATTTTATTTTGCAAGTAGGAAATGTCCCAACACGAGACCGGCAGGCCGAGTGGCGTAATTGTAGTGTAAAATAATAAAATCACTACTACATGTGTTGTAGACTATTTTTAGGCAGCCTTACTGACTTTCATTTGACTTCAATTCAAGTTATCATTTAATTAATGAGCGCCACTTTTGGATATCAAAACCTACGAGTCAGTCTCTCCAGGTCAGAGACGCGGCAGAAACAGCGGCAAATCTGACTCTCAAATAAACCCAAACGGTCACTTCATTATGACACTACAATTCCCTCCTTTGCGCCGTCTGTTTTCTCCCCTTTTCCGCATACTAGGAGCAATTGGGCAACATATTTTCATTCATCATTCATCATTCAATCATCATTGATTGATTGATTCATTCATTCTTTCAATCGACCGATCAATCAATCGATCATTACATTTGCTTTATTAATCGTGGGCAGACTCTGGCCATTGGGTCCACTTTCTGCCACATTACGTAAATGTCGCTACATTCTCTCACCATCTACCACTCGGGCGTCGAATACAGGCGAATTCAATTCGGCCTAGAGGTTTCTTTTAAGCGAGAGGATCTTTTACGTGCAGTAAACATACGACACGGAAATATACAACAACGCAGCCGGGTATACTCCCCCATCCCCCCGACAAAGACTTAGGAAGGATCTTTCGCCCTTAAAAACTCACTCCTTCGATCTGGCTTGAACCCGCGAACTTGGGTATCACAGGCCGATACGCTAACCGCTGTACCTCCCAAGCCGTTATTCCCACACCGCGCCTTCACTTTGGCGGATGGAAGCTGCGATAAGGCTCTACGACCATCGGGATATGCAAAAACAAACGACCAAACCCAATAACGCAGTGGCTAATATTGCATAATATTATATATGCCCGTTAATATAATTTCTTATATTGACGTATGCACGAAAGAAAAAGTATTATTTGGCGATGCATTTATTCTAAAATAGTTTGCGGCACAATTTCGAATGGTATTTGTATTGCCATCCTAACTTTTAGTATACCGTTCTACCTCCGAAGCCACATTTAGTATGCATTGGAGCGGGCACATGCAGTCGCGGCAACGGTTTGTGCCGGGTCGCAACACCGCGTTGCGCGCCTTTCCCTCCACTGTGCGCAGCCATCGCGCCGGCAGCGGCAGCAACAGCAACAGCGCGGCAGCTGCGGCGCGGGCGAGTCGTGCGGGTGGCGTGCCGATGCAGGGGCAGCGCGCGCCGGCGCCCGCGCACTGGCGCGCGGAAGGGGACCTCGACGAGTGCCGGGCGGCCCAGCCGGCCGCGCGCCGGCCACAAAGCACCGCGCCGTCGCATTGGCTGCGATAAGGCTCTAGGACTGTCGGGATGTACAAAACCTATTAACGCAGTGGATAATATTACTTATACCTGTTAAAATGATTTCTTATATTCAACTACGCCCGCAAGAAAAAAGTATTATTTTGCGAGGCATTTATTGTAAAATAGTATGTACCAGAATTTCCAAACGCATTTATATTGTCATCTTAACTTGTCTACAATATTATAAAATGATAGCAATAATTTTCTAATAGAAATTTGTGTAATGTCATTCTTATAAGTTATTATTATTTTGTATTTATCATTGTGTATTATTCACTAAAAGATAACCCAAACAGAGGGCTTGTAACTAAGTGAACAAATAAAATAAAACTTTATCTCCTTATACAAAAATTACAGTAAAGCGTTAATAATTCTCAGGAATTCAAATGCTTCAATTCCCCTACTTTATTAGTTAATAATATGGGGAAATATATTTTAATTTTGAATTTTGTATAAACTTGTAAGGAAGGTTTTTTACTAAAAATCTGTGAAAGAATATTCTAATATATTGTAGAAGTTTGTAATACCTCTTACATTTTTTCCGTTGTGTACTTTCACTTGAGAAAAAATAAAATACGAATGATTTTTCACTCATGAAATTTTTACCAATTAGGTCTTAGTATCCCGTATATTAACTGTAACACTAGCACCATGAGTGCTTTGAAAATGTCTGCTAACGCGTGCACAAATAAACTACGGGAAAAATTAAGGAATTTATACGTATAAAAGGAAAAGAAATGCACTTATTGCAACATTACTTTTTTGGAGTTTCTTGGGAGTTCTCTATTACCCAACAAAATTGAGTTGTGATTGGAAATATTTTAATCATTATTTCTCATTAATATTTTGATACAAACATATTCAATTCTGTATCATTCGTTATTTAGTTATATAACATATTTGTAAATATTATTTGTTAATAGTTTTTAATTTATTTATTCACCAAAAGAATTTGGCAACAAATATACATATTAAGTGATTATTGAGTATGTTGATGCCAGCCATGTAATGAGCAAAAATATCTGTGTTGTCTAGGAATCTTATTTTTGATATCATAACACTTATAACTTTCCGTTTTAAACGTTAACCCTCAAAAGTTGCCATTAGGCCGCCCTGACGCCAAATCTAGTCTGGGCAGCCTCCTCGCCGCGGGTCGCTGCTGCTTTGCCTACCTCCCGCGGGGTGTGGGGAGCTCGGCCCGGTGAGGCCGGGTGAGCCGGTGTACCGCCCGAGGCGTTCCCGGCGCCATGTCGGCCACCGCCCCCTCCCCTCATCATCCAAACCCCGGCGCTTGCCCCACCCTCACCCTGCTGCTGCTTGCTCACCGCCCGGGGCGCCCCCCCTCCACCGTCCACTGGGCCTATGTGGATGGCATGGGCGGGAGCGGCCGGACGACAGACAGGTGGAATCTGGCACGGGTAATGTGAGGCAGTGAGAGAGAGAGAGAGAGAGAAACCGAGAGAGAGAGAAACCGAGAGACATTGATAGAGAGCGAAAGAAAGCGACAGAGAGAGAGAGAGAGACCGCGTGAAATGAGAATGTAAGTGACATTGGGTGAAGGTCTGAAAGAGTCAATGTGATGGTAAAACGGTTTCCGGGTGCGAGGCGAAGAAGTAAAATGTTATGCAAACGAGAAAATACGGAAATACGCAAAACGTCTCTTAAAGGCTGACTTAGTAAGTGTAATTTTTGATTTAGAGGTATAAAAATACTTGAATTTAGCTACGTCATCTATAAATTAGGTACAGTAAACAATAAGAAGCATGTAATATAATATCAGTGTTTTTCTTAATGGGGGTGGGGCAATATAAAATTTTACTTCATATTTACTCTTTATTTTGCAATACATTTTCAAAGCAAGAAAAGTGATTTGTGCTGAAAATTGTACGAAATTGGTTTATGAAAACGAAGGAGAAGGACATGGAACAAGGACTACATCACAGAAATATCTAACATTTCGCGTTTTGCTAACTGACGCAAAATATCATGGTTTCAGCCACTTTAATAATTAGGTGCCTGTAGATGTAAATGTGGTGGTGAGAAAAGAGCAAACTGCTCGAGTGAAGAAGTGAGAAAAACAGGAGTGGGATGCGATAAAGAATTGCGAAAATAAAGGAGATGGCGAATTTGGACGAAGAGGAAGTCACAAGAATAGGAGAAAATCCACAAGAAACTGTTTAGATTGTTAGGTCAAAAAATAAGATGCACTACACGCACTAATTCCTAGTAAAAATATGCAGATATCTGGATCCTGGAGGTATGACAGAGGCTAAATGAAATTGTATCGATTATCATGTATAAGTACACACATTACCACTTTGTGTATCCACGATGGGAGATGCCACGCCGGTGCGAGATACTGGGATTGGGGAAAATCATTACAAGCCGACGGAATTCGGCGCCGTATCACGTCAGCCAGCAGGGGAAGATCTCCTCCACGTCTCGCGATAAAAAACATACGCTACACTTACGGAATTAATAACCGTAGCAGTTGAGCCCAGAATCACTAATCAACCAACCCATGACATTGACGAGATATTAAAAAAAATCACTGGCTTCTGAAGAGGAAGGGATTTATTGATTTCCTTCTTCGGGGCAATTATCTGTCAACAAAGTCCGCCCGTCGTCGCAAACCGCGGCCTTCCGCGCGTCACTCGCACCGCGCGGGCGGCGCTTCCCACCGCCCACCTGCGCCTCCGCCTCCGCCTCCGCTGTCAGCCGCCAGTCGGCCGGGCGGGTGGGCGGGCGGCGCCGCGCCGCCCGGAGCGATCAGCGAAAGCTTTCAGGGTCCGCGCGCGCCGCGGGCGGCCTCTGGGCCCCCCCTCCGCGCGTGCGCTCCCACCGGCCGGCATCGCCCCGCCCACGCCCTTCTCGACGGCCCCCGTGGACGTCCTCCTCAATGCTTGTTTCCCTTCACCTGTGTTCAGAACCCTCCCGCCCAGGGGCCTTCATCGCGCCGCCCCTGCGTCGGCGCTACAACGCCCCCGTGCTGTTCCCGCGCCGCCATCACGCCGCCACCACGCCGCCACCACGCCGCCCCCACTAAGCGTTATCCTCCCGCGCCGCCCACGCACCTCTCACGCACCACACAAGCGCCACCTAGCCTCGTACCTCATTTTAGCTTTGCCTTCGATCTGCCTGCACCCCCTTGCATTTGCCTTTTTTTACATCTAAGCGTCCACTTCTAACAAACCCTCCTCTCCTTTTCCTCCTTCCTCTTTGCGACAACGACGGTTCTGCTCCTCGTCAAGGTTCATCATCTCTTCACTGTTCCAATCCTCGTCAGGGTTCCACTCTTCGCCATGTCCATTCCTCGTCTCTCAATTAATAATTTTGACACTTGGAAAACATCGATAGCAACAATGGTGGTTAGGAGTAACATAAAATGAAAGTTCCATTTTCCAAAACACAATAAAAATTGAGTGGAAGACTATTAAGCTGTTGCCCTAAGCCTCAATTTTGAAACATTTCCATTAACCTTTCCTTCCCTCCCTCATTATCTACCCCAATACGAATATACTACACTTTCATTTTTTCCATCTCTGTACTAACTTTCTCATAGTCTCTACATCCTCTCCTACGTTGCGAATCCCTTCTCTCCTTCTGCAGCTCTAGCAGCCCGGCCCTTCTTGCCAAGCGCATTGGCTTCGCTATTTCCAGGCCTCCCGTTCTCTCGTCACCCTCGGAAGGATCTCTCGTGCAACCCCGCGGCCATACAAGTCCAGCTGCTGCTTCAGTGTACCCTCTGCCCCACCGTCTGCAGCCTCTGTTCTTCCGCCTCCGCCACAATTGCACACCTTGAGGCACACCGCGCTTTCGATCTCTCTCCGACTCCGCGTCTTGCCCACGCCTTCTTCTTAAACTAAAATCTGCGTGAAATGCAATAGTTACCCACAAACACCCTTTTGGTACTTCTTAAAATTATATAAATAGAATCTCGAAGAAAAGAAAGAAAGAGAAAGATATTTAAGGGCACAATTTTAACATCATGCCAGGATAACGTGTCTGAGGATAGATGTTGGGACTAAAACACAAAAAACGCGTAATAATAATTGTAGAAGGTAGTTTTCATGTGTGGTGACTATTTGGCTTTGATTCCGGATCCCGGTCGAAGTGCCCGGATTTTCGAAAATCGGAATATCCACAGTAGCCATTAACACAATTTTGACATGTAAAAAACCCTAGAGGCATGCATGGAAAAATTAAATTCCTCCGACAACATCCCGCCCTAACAAGATTCTCACTTTCTCTCAACCAGACAGCTCGGATATAGTTCACTGAGACCCACACCTGGCGGAGAAAGTGAGAGTCGAATCCGAGGCTCATTTAGAGGATTTCTCTCCAGGTACGCATGCTCGGTAAAGGTTCCCAGACTCGCGTTGGAGGTAGGCTACCAAGAAAGCCTGGATCAAAAAATTCGGGTGCGGAACAACTGCCTAAGGGCCGTCTCCCCCAAATACTCTCATACGAGAAATAAATAAATAAATAAATAAATAAATAAATAAATAAATAAATAAATAAATAAATAAATAAATAAATAAATAAATAAATAAATAAATAAATAAATAAATAAATAAATAAATAAATAAATAAATAAATAAATAAATAAATAAATAAATAAATAAATAAATAAATAAATAAATAAATAAATAAATAAATAAATAAATAAATAAAATAAATAAATAAAAGAACCACGCCAGCGCACCTTACGATAACCCGGCTTCCTTCTCGTTCTTTTTCTCTGCGACCACGGTCGTCGACACAAGCTTTAAGGTCTCTCTTTGGAACATTAGCTGTTTCAAACGCTCGCCTGAGCCATGGCCCTCTCTCGTGCCTCTATACTATCCAGCCGCCCTTTGTATCGAATTCCTGTGTATCTATCGTTATCGTGAACATCTTTCAGATAGTGGACTTCTGCATAGTTTTCTTTAAATTTCCGCGCGCATAAAAAATTAGTAATATTATTTCTCTAGAAGAGGTCTCAGTTTGGAGTGGATGCGATTTTACACGAGATAAACTTCAATGAACCTCGAATAGACTCATGAATAATGGAGAGACGATTTTATATATGTAACAAGTCATTTATTTATTAAACTACAAAAGTATAAACTCACCGTGAAGATATGCTCAAGAAGATTGGAAATATAGAAATGTCGGAGAGGACGGCAACTTACCTGGAAAGAAAGAAAGAATATGAGCATCAGTGTGAGCAAATAAGTACGTTATAAAAACAACTCTTATTACATTAATGCATCTCTTAGTAAGTAAATCTAGAGTTGAGAAGGCATTAAGTAACAAATTACATTCGAAGAGTGAAAGCACTACCTGCGCAAATCTTTACAGTATAAATTTCTTTCGGGGAAAGCGTTTTGAGGGTAAAAGGGTTGAGTTGAGTATTGTATCAGCTGCAGAGAATGCGTCTTGCTTTCAGAAGCTATACATTTCTATGATCCCCACTTGAAATTCATCCTAAGTACCTTCACTTAGAAAGCAAGCATGTGGGCTATGCTGAACCCCCTGGGTTCTTGGGTCCTCTTATTCGTCTTGTCGAAGCAAATACGTCATTATTGTAGAATTGGAATTAGCATGTCTTAAGAAATTTTTGCAATCTTGAAGGTAAGGATTTCCATAAATAATTTATTTAGACAATTGACATAAACGCGAAGAACATACCTTTTGAGTCCCGATAGCGTGTTTAGCCATCTGCGTGCAGTGTTTTGTGACTTCTGTGAAGTGACCTTATTGTTTTCATTTGCTCTTTATTCAGACCTGCTTTTTCCTAATTTTATTCAGAGATATTTTATCAATATGTTATCCAAACTATTACGACCGCATCACAAACAAGTGAGAAGACAATGCTTATTCTTAACTGGCCTACAACCGGAGGCCACAGCCATTTTCAAAAAAAAATTAATGCCTCCTGATTATGGGGACAATCCTCGAAACTGTTGCGAGTAAAATGACGAGTCTCATGAAAAAAGAATTGTTGATGTAAATTGTCTGTCTATAAATTATTTATCGAAATCCTTACCTTCAAGATTACACAAATTCATCATTGCCCGACGTTCCTCGGAAATATAAAAAAACAGCCGTCTCGTTCCCTCGAACCGCCCCGAAATCTATCGGACGCTCCCCAGGAGTTGGGCATTGAGAAATCCACACATCCACCGCCTCCGCGTTTCTCGCAGGTCCCCGCCACGCCCCGCCGCTCCCCGCTTCACTCCGGCGCTGTGCCTCCGCCGCGCCGCGCCGCGCCGCGCCGCGCCGCAGCTGTCACTCACTCGCGGAGATCAAAAGCTTTGGGCGTCACGTACGAACCCAGAGGCTGACGGCTGAGGGGCTGTCGATGCTGACGCCGACCCGGACGGCTGCTGGCTGATATGCTGACCGTCCGTTGCGGAGGCAGACTGACACGCCTTAAAAGTGTGCGGGTGTGCGCGCGCTTGTGTGTGTGTATGCGTGTGTTTGTGGAACTGCCAAGTTTTTTGCACGTTTGCGCGTGGGAAGGTATTTTTAGAATAACTTAGATTTCTACGCCCTACACGTATTGGATCTGGCTCTACATTACAATTATACTACTGAAATTACAGCTATTGGCGACATTATGCTGATATACAATAAATAACAGATCCGTGAAGTTTTTAAAGCGAGTCTGTAACAGTTCAAGTGTTATTTGCAATACTCGCCTGATGTCGTTCAAAACCATCGATATTAAAACCTGCTTGTGAGACAAAAAATCACGTAAACAAGAAACACAATTTTTTTGGTACACGTGCACTCATGTACCACCTTTAGTTTGTTTTGTTCTTAATAGACGGTTACAGACTGTTAAATCTTCAATGGATGTTGGAGTACTTTCTCTTTTATCTGATTCCTCAAAGTCTGTATTATAACTACCATGTATTATGAAATATTGTGAAAAGTACTGAACTGAATGTCTACGTTACTTTACCAAAACGAGTTTAACAAAAAATTAAACATTATGATACGGGAGGACAATTTTAATTTGAAAGGTATCTGTGATATTTCTCGAATATCTAGAATCAAAATTTTATCTAAATTTGTAAAATACAATATATAATTTTAATTTCATTGAATTTACAAGCAAACTCTACTGTGCGCTAGTTTTTTACTACATGTCGCTTTCATAACTATAATACTGTTTAGACGAATTAATTTCACACACAACTAGTACAATTGGAAATTCCATTTTACCGGCTTCATTTATTGAATCCGGTGTCATATAATACCAAATTATTTCCCTATTTTCAAATTTTTAAAGGTCAAAAGTCAGTCACGCATATACTAACAATATTAAATATGTTAAAATACAATCCATAGAATAAATACTGCCGTTATATTTCGACATAAAACGAAACAAGAAAAATATTTTAAACTTATTTATTAGATTTAATTGCGTAAATTTTCTTTTCTACAAATCACAGTATACCATACTTACATTCATGCCTGACGAAGATTAAGCGACATCCCAGATAATAGAAAACGAGCATTGATCATCCGTATATTAAAGCAGAATAAATCTCTAACATCCCCTCTACTTACAGACAAATTATTTATTATCAATAAAGAGTGAGAAACTTACTCTTATACTTACCACCTTACTTTTTAAAACAAAATAACTATCTCCTGTCAATATGGTTTCAGACCGAACCGCTCCACTACCATCTGAATTCTCAGGGTTTCGAAAGATATAGCTCCTGCCTTTCATTGTAAACAATTTCTTATTGTTGATTTCTCAGTCTTTGCTCAAGCATTCGACCATGAATGGCACCGAGCAAGCGTCATTCACGACATTCCGTCATCCACGTCCACCCATGTGTCATCGGTCCCAACTCCCGTCATCGGTCCCAACTCCCGTCATCGGTCCCAACTCCCGTCATCGGTCCCAACTCCCGTCATCGGTCCCAACTCCCGTCATCGGTCCCAACTCCCGTCATCGGTCCCAACTCCCGTCATCGGTCCCAACTCCCGTCATCGGTCCCAACTCCCGTCATCGGTCCCAACTCCCGTCATCGGTCCCAACACCTGCAATCGGTCCGCTCCCTCCTCTTCCTCCTCCTTCGGCTCTGGGTGCGTCCCCGGCCAGCAATGCTGCTGTCAGCTTTCCAATGAGATCCCGTTGCGTCACGTCACGTCACGCGCCAGCGCAGAGTACTCACGCGTGCGCACACACAGGCATATTTCCCATAAAAACTGCTAAAAACGCTGACAATGGTAGAGAATTCTAAAAAGTGTTGCGATATTTTTTTCATCTCCTCTTAAACTCTCTTCTCTATTTTCTACTACGAAATGAACTCCAAGGAGTAATGATCATTACATTACTCTTTGCTTTCTCGTATTTCTTCTCATTTTAGAATTTTTTCATTGTTTTTCTGAGTTTTTTTTTTCTCGCGCATTAAGAACACTTCTACTATGTTTCTCTCAGATTCTTTTAAATTCATTGTTCTTCTTTCAAAAACTTTTTCTCGCAATTATTTTCTGAGTTATCCAAACGTCTCGGATCTTTCTTGTTTTCTTGAATTTATTTGTAGTCATCGTTTTTTGGGGATTTAACTGAAGACTTAATCAATACAGATTATTACATTCTAAAAAGATGCCAACAAAATGTAAGATTTTATGCTATCGCGCTCTATTTCTTAAGCACGATTGGATACTTTTTCATTTTTATTCTTCTTCCATATCATATTCTTTCTTCAGGTCCAAGAATATTTTTGAATTAATTCTATTAATTGATATTACTCTAATAATAATGATACTTTTTTGGTTCAGTGCAAGCTACTTAACCCTTTCCTCTTTAAAGTGTGTTTTCCCACACTTTTATTTAATTAATTCGTTCAGGAGAATAGAGCACACACAAACAAGGGACAAACGTCCACAACCAGACCCAGATTTTCAATCACTCTATGTACCGATTGTATCCGTGTGCCCTTTGTTACGCTCATATCAGTAAATGAATGGTAGATTAGCAATTACTGCTACATTTTCAGCATTTCTTCTCCTCTTTAGTGTTCGAAAAATTCAAACTTAAGGGAACTTCACCACCTTGGAAGGCAAATACGAAAGATTAATTTACACTAGTTGGTTTTAAAGAGATAAAATTCATGGATCAAAGAAATGCGACCAAGTTTCACAAACAAAAAAAGAAGCAATGAGAAAATTGAAGCAATGTAATTGGAGAAAAAATGTCTGAGTTTATAATAAAATTGAAAGTTCTTTGAAGTGGATGATTCAGATGACATCTTTATTAGTAAGTAATAAATTATGTCGAATTATTCTAAATAATGAAGAGAAGAGGAGGTCGCATTTTTAATGAACAGATATTCTTAATTGCCGGAAGTTAATTTTAATACCACAGACCTAGATTTTTAGCACGAATCGTTACATTTACATGACTCATTGATTAGTGATTTCGGACACGTCATCTCCTACGGTTATTAGTCCGGTAAGGTTTTACTGCGGCAGAGGGTACTGATCTTCCCCCTTATATGGCAGGAACAGACGCCGACCTACATCGACTTGCAAGAATTATCCCCCAACCAGATACCTCCCACCAGGGGGGCACCGCCCCACACGCGACAAGATCCAAGCGCCCAACTGAACTCTCAACATTTGTGTTAGTATAGTGCATGTGAAGCTGTGTAAATACGGGCTGAGGAAAAGACAAGGAAGAGGAAGGAAAGAGCGCCCCTGACCCGTTTTTTAGGATACTGTTCCGCATTTGCCTGATGTTCATCGGTTGAGTGATTGATTGCTAGTGATTTCGTGAGCGTCAACTGCTGTCATTAATTGTTTAGTTTTCTCTCGGGAGGTGGCGGTGATCTTCTCCTAAGAATGTTTACGTATAACGGACCACAGAACAGACAACAACATAAATGTGCATGCTTTCAAAGAGGTTCGTTAAGTTTACTCAGATGTAATGACACTGATGATGAAATTAATATTAAGTAACAGTATATAAAGAATGCCCGATAAATAGCATGATAATTTTAAAACTCGTTATAAATGCATTGCTTTCAGCGTCTTATGACAGTACATAAGAAACTTTCATTCCTACGGTTGTGGTGAAGTCACCAAAGACCACCAGTGTAATGAATATAATATCGACTTTATAACTTGCTATACAGCAGCACACCACGCAGCATAATGATGATGACAATCATTATCATGGTAATGTTCTCTTCCATCTCATTTGGTCCTTCGCCAAAATCTACCTTCATTTACGTATAATGGACTGATGCATATTACATGATAAAACGACATTTCAGATGCACTGTAAAAATGTATTATGGTCAGTTCAATAGATCGTAAAATAATAATCAAACTTGTATAAAAATGTAGCTAATGGTTATGATGATTTTTTTGCAATTAAAGTCAAGCAGCGTTACGTCTGGTCGAGATTGATTATTTTCAAAACATTTATAATATGTATTGTAATAATTATAAGATGGATGAGGTTCTTGCTTCAAATATTTATTTCAACTTCCACCTCTGCTTCGTAAAATACACATTCATATTGGCGAAATATAATGTTAAAATGCTAACAGTAAAACCTATTGCTCAATATTCAATTTTTTTCAAAGGCACACTTGATTGGAATTCGTAACCCTTCAAGAATAGAAAGTTACCGAGCAATCACCTTAAAGATTTCAGTAACAGGGGTTAACCCTAAACCAGCTGGCAGCCGTTCTCCACAAGGTTCGTGAGTTACAAATTTGCTCCAAGAAAATACTTTCATGAATGTTGGCATCTTCTCTGTGTCTTTTCCTGTCCGTATTGGAAGAGATGGATTTCAACAAAATATTGCGCTTTGACCGAGGCCCTTCATATAGGAAGCTGCTGCGGCATCGCTTGGAGGTAAACAGCTGATCAGTGCAGACGACCAAAAAACTCGACACCAGTAAGTGCAACCATTCCACTGACGTTTAGCACATCAAACCAATTTATTACTGGTATATAACCGGAATGGAACCCACAATATCCCAGTCACAGAAATATCACATTTACTCATCAAATTGTCGTTGGTTACTTCAGAAGTGTTTCAGTTCTTTTTCTTCCAACGCTGTGTTGAGAGTACATCACGTGACAGACGCACTACTAAGGGTTCATCGAAAGAAATAATACTTTTACTCATTCTGATTTAATTTTCTAAAAAAAATTGAGATATACAGTCCACATTATTTACACAAACTACATAAGTGAAATCAAATACTTAACCAAATTCTACATTTTTCATTTGTGAATCTTTAATTAAAAATATATTTTTAAAGGTATTTTCCATTAAATTCCCAAAAACATATTTTAATTCATTCCTTCGTTAAACGTGTAGCTGAACGAACTTTTTAGGAACGAGTACTAGAATGAAGCACTGAATCTACTTCCTGTGATTTTCTTATGTTGCTAACAAAATTAAAACAAAATAATGTTTCAATCTCTTCAAAATATTTATATCGATTTCCGTAATTAGAAGCTTAAAAATATTCGAAAATATAATCCATATTTATCAAGAGTATGGAGAATTAAATTGATTTTACGTGTATTTTTATACCCCCACGTTACGTAAAAACATACCTCGGTGACTTGGAAGATTCAACGCGGTGTCGAAAGTTGCACCATTCCCGCAACCCCCCTGGGCCGGTCTTCCCAACGCCGCTGCCTCCAGGGCGCCGCTAGCGCCCTCCCACCAACCGTAGGGCCAAGGGCGGCGGGACGCAGGCGGCGCAGCGGCCACCGCAAAGGTCACGCCCTGACCCGCATTTCATAAGCCTCCGGGGAGCTGCTGCAACCGGCCCGTCCCCCCTCCTGCCTTCGTGTCACGCGCCCACACTGGCTCTCGCTCGCTCGCCTGCTCGCACTTCTTCACTCGCCCACTCTCCCCTTCGATCCCCTCCCCCATTCCACCCACTCCCCCCATTCCACCCACTCCCCCCCATTCCACCCACTCCCCCCCATTCCACCCACTCCCCCCCATTCCACCCACTCCCCCCCATTCCACCCACTCCCCCCCATTCCACCCACTCCCCCCATTCCACCCACTCCCCCCCCATTCCACCCACTCCCCCCATTCCACCCACTCCCCCCATTCCACCCACTCCCCCCATTCCACCCACTCCCCCCCATTCCACCCACTCCCCCCCATTCCACCCACTCCCCCCCATTCCACCCACCCCCCCATTCCACCCACTCCCCCCATTCCACCCACTCCCCCCATTCCACCCACTCCCCCCCATTCCATCCACTTCCACTTGTTCTCTGACATTCTCACACTTTCTCGTACTACTAAGTGTTTCAGAGCTTTCTCTACGGTGTCTCTTGCAATGAATTATTACAAAAATCAAATCTGACTTTTATTACTGCTTATTTCATAGTTGATTTCGTGTTTTAGGGCAGAGACGCTCATGTTAGAATACTGTTTAAAAATTGCTTTGACATTTCCCTTTGTTCCCCATCGCCAGACCAGGTTTTACGTAACCAAATCAATTTGAAAACGAGACGATTCATCATCTTCTCCTTTGCGTGTAACCACTTTTTTCCCACTAAAGTTGCGTGCTCTATTACCGAATGACTACATCTAGCAACTCGGCAGGGGTAATCCTGCCGTTACTCGTTCGCTGGAATACTTTGTTGACCCCACCATTTTTACGCTTCGTTGCCGTTCTGGCGCACTCTCTCGCCTCAACGCACGCTACGGCCGCATCACTGTTCCACTGGTTACCAGTCTAATCGTCTCCGAGGACCAGCTAATATTTAAATGTTTATGACGAGCCACCGACCTGAAATTATATATATGATGGTGTAGCTACACCACGAGTGAAGAAGTTCATCTTTTCCCCGCCACGGGCGAGACGGTGGTCATGCGACGGCTGGCGTCGACTCTGACGTCACGGCGAGGCAGCGGCGCGTGGAAGGCGCGCACTCTAGGGAGGACATACTCCTCCTATATCCTGGCGAGACTACACTAGGATTTATTTGTCCGTGCACTTGATGTAAATAAGCTGTTCACGGTTTCATTCAATCGGGAGCTTGAACGTCCCCCACAGTGACGTCACTATAACGAGATAAAAGTTCTTAATTAGATGAAACCGCAATAGCTGATTTACGTCAAGTGCACGGCTAAATAAATCGAACTATACGGGGTTACCTCCACTCGGATGAGAGCGGTGACGGGCGAGGCCGGCTTAGGGCCGCAGCACTTCCGGGCTTGACAAAGGAACGGGGGTCCTTGTGAAAGCGTGGTGCAGACCGTGATTAGAGTGAGCAGCGAACCGCTGTACCCCGAATATTTATTGTTTTCGACCTGGATATGAATGTGTTTTTGTTTATGAGACTACCAAAAAATGTAAATGTTTTTCGTGCTACGTCTCATTTATTGTGTAGCCGTACAGAACATAAATCAAGACTAAGATTTACTTTCGAATAAAATATAAAAACATACAAATTGGCAGCTAAGATCTCCAAACGTCTGGCCTCAAGAGCAATTCGAGCACAATACAAAAAGTTATGGAAGTAGATTCTATATTGATGATCTACAATGGAAGATGTTTCTGAATAAACGCAAAGGAAAAAGAGGAATTTCAACTATAAATACTTGTATGACCACGAGTTCAAATCTGCAGTTTTGTTGCATTAGTTCATTGTTTCTAGTTTTTAATATCCCCTTTACCAGTAGGTTTTTAAAATTTAGGTTTTCCCATTACTACTTAACACGCCACTTGAATAGCATTTGAGTCTGGAAACTTGGCGCATTTCACTCGCTTTTATTGCTCCACGGTACCCCACCAGATCGCCCACTCACTCATCTTGCAACCAAACCAACCCAACCCTTGATGCCATGGGTCTACACGTTCACTCCTTCAAATGTATTTTATTGTGTTAAAATAACATTCGTTTTTGACGATTGTTGAAAATTGAATCAAAAAGTTTCCGCTGGACACCAATAAGACATTCATCAAAATGCAAACGGTTGCGAAATCAAACTTTGATTTATTATTGTTCAAATAACGAATATAATTGACCTGTTAATCACTCAGCATTTGAAGCACGTGGATCATTAAACC
This sequence comes from Gryllus longicercus, assembly GCA_038098605.1. Taxonomy (NCBI): domain Eukaryota; kingdom Metazoa; phylum Arthropoda; class Insecta; order Orthoptera; family Gryllidae; genus Gryllus; species Gryllus longicercus. Next base: position 121,151 of record JAZDUA010000873.1, on the reverse strand, counting down.
GATATTGTGAATTTCATTCTTTTTAGACCATATTTTCTCCGGGTTAGCCCGAGAAACGAACCTATCTAATTTTAAAGTGTTCAACGAAAACCCCTCAGTCTATTGTTTTGGCCTTAGTATATTATATCTGATACATCCTGGGTATTGTTCATTCATTGATTCATTAATTATTATTCCTTGTTCGAGTTAAACCATGCTTTCAATGAAACGTTTATTATCTCATTGTTTCGTGTGTTTTGAAGGCTCGTTCATAAAATTCAATATTTAGAAACTGTTCAATAAATAAAAAGTGTAATTTAATAAACAGGACGAATTCTAATAAAGGAAGAGCATAATCACTATGGGGACTGGTTTCCAGGAACGTTTGCTCGATACGTCCTGATCTGTGTTGCTAGATACGTCCAGCTAGTTTTCATTTCAACGCCAACTGTTTGGGTAGAAGCATCTCTTTCAGTCACACTACCACACGGGAGCTCCGAGATCCAGTTTTCAGTACAGTGGATTTGCTTTTGATTGACTGATAGATTAGCGATTCCGAGCGCGTCAATTGCTAAGGTCATTAGTCCCTTAAGTGGAGTGCGTTTTTTTTGTCGCGGGATGTGGTGGAGATCTCCCCGCGCTGGATAGTGAGGTCCGGCGCCAACAGACTCGATGGCTGGTGGAGTTTTGCCCATCAACGGTGAACCGTCCCAGCTGGCAGCAGTTGTATAGTCTGTATTTAAACATACTAGTAGTGCACCTTCAAAGTCAGGGCATGAAGAGGGAGGGGGACACTGTCATCCAGTCGGGAGCTTCGTTACATCTTATATTTTAGAAATACAAGGTCCTGATTGACTGACAGCGTACCCTTCTCCTTCCAGCGCATGCCCTTGTGGGGACCCACCATTTAAATTGAAGGACAGGTATCCCAACTGATCTCCCAACATGTATGACAGTGTAGTGCACGTATTTGGGTAAGTAATGGGCGAGGATAAAAGAAAGAATAGGAATTAAAGGTGGCGCGCGGTCCAAGCCCCGTTTGCAAAGGTACTGCTCCGGCATTCGCCTGTTGTTGATCGGAGAAACCACTTAAAACTATCGATCAGAGCAGCCATATGATACATTAGCTATATTTTCCCCCCTCCTTCAACCCTGTAACTTATACCTTTTTTATATTCTTAACCTTCTGCCCAATAACCTCACAGGCTAACGTATGTCGAAAAAAATTATTTTGATTCCGTTAATTTTGTTTCCCTTGTTTACTATTTTAGTCCTGATTTTTTTGCGGGGGCGAAAGAATCATTCAATTAATGGCATCGCCCATCGTTTGATACCCAAACGACCTAATGATAGCGAGTCCCTGCGCGGCCCGCTGCGGTGCGCTGCCCTGGAGTGCCCTCGCGTGGCCGCAAGCGCCGTCTCGTGCGCGCAGGCCGTTAGCCTGCGATGGGCGCCCTTCGATTATTCCCATTCATTTTGTCAGCAACGAGCCCACTTGGCCGTGTTTTTATCTGGCACGTTTTATTTTTCTTTCCCTTTCCCATCCCCCACCTTCAAAACCACTCTCCTCCCCCCCCACCCTCAACGCTTCCCCTCCACTCGTCCTGCGTCTCATCCACGCCCCGCCCGCGCCCCTCCCCTTCTTGTCCTTCCTACCCACCACCCGTTCCTAGCCAGGCTTTGCACACCTTTTTAGCCTCCTCTCCGTCGTCTCCTTTCGCTCCCCCGCCCATGAAAGCATTCCATTCCCCTCCACCCACAATGCTTCTCCTCCAATTGTCCTGCGTCTCAACCCCGCACCACCCGCGTCCCTCCCCTTCTGCTCCTTCCCACCCAACACCCGTACCTGGCCACGTCTGCTCCCCGTCCCTTTTCAGCCTCCTTTCAACCCCTCCCCTTTTTTCCTCTCCCCCGTCCCCAGCGACCCCCACATCCATCCACCCGCACGCTCGTCCGGCCACCTCCGCTTAATCCGTTATTCCACAAACGTCCGCGCCAACCTCGAATGCCTCGCTGTTATTAATCACGATAAAGTCCTCACACAGAGTGGGAACGCCTGTAATAGGGTAAAGCTCTCTCTATTACTAAATGTATAATTGCGATGTAATTGCCGAATCCATTTCCAGTTAAATAGAATAATTATTTCATAAGCTTATCGCATCTGAACGAATAAGTTATAAATTAACGTGAAAGCAGCAAACTAGTGAAACTGCCTTTCTTAGTTAACATAATGCACCGTTAATTATACAACATTCATTTGCAGTATTAGGTAAAATCTCCAATTACGAGGTCCCGCTTCTCATTATTGAGTTATAAACCGTAAATTGAAAATTGTTCGTTCAATAACCGAGCAGAAAATTCCGGGGCGGCTTGGCTTTGGCAGGCACCGGCGGAGAACGGTAAAGCGAGTGGAGAGGGGTGGAGTGGCAGGGGATGTCGAGGGAAGGGGGAGTTGTGGAACGTGGGAAAGCAAAGAGTTAAGGTAGAGCGGTGGTGAGATAGAGGAGGTTCGAGTGGTGGCTGTGAGCAGTATGCAGATTCGGGGGAAGTTTAGAAGTTATGGGGCAATCGGGATAGTGGGGCGATGATGGACACAAAAAACGCTCTCTGACGGCCTGTCACCGGGACTTGGGATATCTGCACTCAAAAACGCATTCCACAAGGGCTCTTGGTTTGAATCTCTCCAAAGACATGGATGTTTTCAGTTGTGTATTTATATACTACCATCCATCAATGCGTGTGTGTAAGAGAGAGAATGGTAGACATTAGAAGCATGTGGTATTGTTGGCGTGAGTTGGAGAACAACAGTGGGAACAAAAATTGCACATTGCATTGCAACCGTGGAGGTGCCTTGTACATTCGTACAGTGATTCCGGCACAATTGTGTGGACGGAGATGGCATATGAGTAAAATGAACGTGGCACAGTGACGGGTGGTGTGGGAAGGAATAATACGTAATTGGCGTTTGGATGAGAGTCATGAAGAGGTATGTAACGCATATGTTTTAGATGGATTGATTAGTGATTCCAGGTGCGTCAACTGCTCCACCTGCTCATTAGTGATTCCAACAACTCCTCCGTCATTAGTCCAGTAAGGGTAGTACATGTTTTTTGATCGCGAGTTCCCGCGCTGGAAGAAGAGATCCGGTACCGACCTACCGTCGGCAAGCGGGGTTTTCCGAACCAGGTATCAACCAACAACGCGGCACCATCCCAGGGGTGATAATATCTAATTTACTGACCGGTCTCCCGGCATGTGTGCTAGTGTAGTGCATGTAAGTGTGAGTAAGGGGTACGATAGAACAAGGAATAGTAAGGAAAGATCGCACACAGTCCGTGACTCGTTTGTTAGGGTAGTGACCCGGCATTCGACTGCTGTTCATCGAAGAAACCATGGTAAACTACCGATCAGAACAGCGAGCCACTAGAATTCTCTTCCAGACAGCGGACGAACTCGACCTAGCTATGAAACTTGTGTCGAAAATCCTGCTACTGCCTGGACTCGACCCCACGGTCCTAGACGCATTACAGGGACATCAGTTGTCGCCCTAAGCCACCTCTCCAGGTGTGTAATACATGGACGCGTTTTGTTGACTTGTACTGGTATGAGTGTCGAAATGTTAGAATTAAATATTCGTGCAAAAAATATTTATATGAATAAAAGTTTGAAATGTAATAGACAATCACGTAGCGATAGCACTGATTACCCTGTAATATGTTGAATGTATTGAAGAAATAAAGGCGTCTTCATACTCGTAGGAATTGAAAGGCAATATCACGAAGTAGTGTAACCACGGAATTGCTGAGGAGAGAGAGGTGCAGAGGTGGGGGGCTGTGCGGATATGCAGGCGGGGGCGTAGGCGGAGGCGCAGGCGGGGAGGTAGGCGAGAACGCAGGCGGGGGCGCAGGCGGGGGCGCAGGCGGGGGCGCAGGCGGGGGCGCAGGCGGGGGCGCAGGCGGGGGCGCAGGCGGGGGCGCAGGCGGGGGCGCAGGCGGGGGCGCAGGCGGGGGCGCAGGCGGGGGCGCAGGCGGGGGCGCAGGCGGGGGCGCAGGCGGGGGCGCAGGCGGGGGCGCAGGCGGGGGCGCAGGCGGGGGCGGTCTGGTGTAGGGTCGAGCGCCTGCAAAGACTTCCATTACGCTGGGCGCGGTGGTGCGACGCGGCCCCGAAGGCTACATTGAGCGAGAATGGGTGGGGCGGCGCGGGGAATGGCGGAGAAGCGAGCGAGGGAGATGAAGGCCGACGAGAAGAGGCTGATGGGGAGAGACGGGGAGGTGGTGAGAAGCAGCAGGAATGGGCGGGGAGGGGAAGGGGAGGGGCCGCGAGGTGAAGAGGAGTGGAGAGTGGTGGAATGGCAGGGGACGTTGCAGGGCAGGGAGATACGGAGAGTGGCTCATACCCGAGCTTACGCTGAACGGGAGTGAACGGATTGTGATGTGGAGGGGTGCTGTAGGGGAGAGGGATTTTGGAGGCAGGGTGGAGTGTGGGGAGTGGGTGGAGGGCGTGGAATGTCTGGGAGGGGGGGCAAGCGGGATATAGGAGGGGGAGGGTGTGCGGTGGTATGGTAGAGTTTGGGAGGTGGGCGGAGGACGGGGTGTGGGGGAGGGTGGTGTGTACGGGAGGCTGGGATACGGGCGGGGTGTGTGGGGGTGGGGTTCGGGGGCAGGGTGTTGAGAGAGGTAGGGGTGTCTAGGGAAGGCGGGAGGGCGGAGGGGAGAGGGCAGGGTGTGGGGGGAGGCTGGGGTGGGAGCGGGATGTAGGGGTGGGCGGGGTTTGAATAAGAGGGCTAGGCGGGCAGTGTTGCGATCTTGTGGGAGTGCGGAGTGGATGGGGGGGAGGGCTTGGCGAGATGGGACAGAACGGAGAGGGGCAGGGCTGGGGCGGGGGCGGGGGCTCTGCGCGCCGTCACGTTTCCATCAGAGGGCCGTGCCCGCGGGCGCCAGGCCGGAGATCGCCCCCGCCCCTCCTACTTCGACTGCCACTTCCATTGGCTCCCGCCGAAAGCAGCCAGGCGCAGATTCTCTGCGAATAGTTCGCCCAATCACTACAAAGAAACCGTTTAGCGTTGAGATTTCGCTTGAAGAGACGGAACCCATTAACCTAGTAACATAGTGCAATGTTTAGTCGCATTACATCGGTCTATGCGTGTTGTAATCATTAACTATTTACATACCAGCTTAAAGTCATTCACCTTCAATCAATTTTCCTCCCATTAGCAGTTTAAATCAAAATATATCATATTTTTTGCTATAATGAACGTAGATACATTACTTTTTTCTTTGTGTTCGTCTGCACTATACGCAAATATATTTTCAACTACATTGTTTAATTAAAAATAGATACCGAATTTATCATTGTTTTTTATTGAGAATTGACGTAACGAAAGAGTAAAGTTAGTCTCCAAAGTGAAAATGTTTTCTAGATGTTTCTTGTTTCTAGGAATGTGATATCACAATTGTATTATTTTATTCACATAAAATGTGCCAGGAATTGTTTTTAAAATAATGAATTTTTATGCTGACATGGATAGTCGAGGGCACAGAGGTGGAAATAATAATAATAATAATAATAATAATAATAATAATAATAATAATAAATCATTATAATAATAATAATAGGTGGAACCTCTTTTGGAATGTAGTAATCACTAATCGCAGGGTCGAAGCCAACAGATCTGACATAATATGGATTGATAAGGCTTCACGGATAGGGGTTATAGTCGACATAGCTATCCCTTTAGACCGAAATATAGTTGCCTCTGTTGCCGAGAAGAAGCGAAAATATCAAGCCTTGGCTATTGAACAAGTTTGGTCTCCTGAGTACTGCACGCATCGTTAGGAAGTTTCTATTGATATAACTGACCGCCCGAGTTTGCAAACGAAGCAGGCACCTTGGTTCTACAAAGGCCCCGGTGTAGGCACCTCGCTAAGCGAGAGTCTTGAAGAAATAATAATAATAATAATAATAATAATAATAATAATAATAATAATAATAATAACTACAACAATAATAACGACAACAAAAATAATAATGACAACAAAAATAATAACAACAACAACAATAAGAAGAAGAAGAACAATAATAATAATTACAATAATTCAACTGAGACATGAAAATCCCAAATTTCTGAGAATGTTTTTGTGGTAATAAGGATAGAGCCACGGCCTCATCGCCGCTCATGCGCAGCGCGCGTCAACGAAGTCGAGTAAGTGGACACCCGCACGCGCGCGCATCTGCTCCGCGTCACGTGACCCGCGACGGCGCGGTCCGCCGCTCGAGAGTTGCCCTCTCGCGCCCGAAGTGTTAGATCATCCGCCCCGGGCTCCTTGTTATTCCGCCGCCGGCCCCTCGCGCCGCCCCGCGCCGCCCCGCGCCGCCCCGTGCCGCCCCGCGCCGCCCCGCGCCGCCCCGCGCCGCCCCGCGCCGCTGCGCTCAATTGAGGCCCGCGGGCAGGTCACCAGTTCAACTCGAAGGAGGGGGCGGGGTCGGGAAACATGAGGCGGCTGAGGAGAAGATGCGGCGAGACGCGAAGCAGGAGGCGTGAGAGACAGCGTTGGAGGAAGGCGGGGATGGAGGGAGGAGGGGATGGACACGAGAGGTGTGAATGCAAGCGTGAGAGGATGGAGGCAGGGAAGGATGGAGGCGGGGAAGGATGGAGGCGGGGAAGGATGGAGACCGGGAAGGATGGAGGCCGGGAAGGATGGAGGCGGGAATGAGGAGGCGGGGATGGAATATCGAGGAGATAAATGTGCTGAAGAGGCAGTGAAGGACACAAAAAAAACTGTGAAGCGGACACGTCAGCAAGGCGGGATGGATAATGGTGCAGACTCGGCGGAGACAGGGTCGAGGGGACGCAAAGATAATACTGGCGCAAACCATACAACAATACAAGCCGTGTGAACCAAGAATGACCGAAATGTCTGGCAAGTTTATCTACGAAACAGAGAAATTCTAAGCTGGTTAGAAGCGTACTAGAACGAAGACGGATGAAAAGGTTTGGGTCACACACAACTGTGCGCAGAGAAGAGACTATCGCAGTCGGGTACGGATGAGTGTAACAAGGCAGAAGATGCAGTAAGCCTAGGAAGGTACAGCAGCGCTGGTAGAGTTGAAGTTTAAACGGGAATGTAGATATGCAGATTCAGGTCCAAGGGGGATTGCGTAGAAAAGAGAGGGAAACGTGAATGTGGGCGAGAAGGGATATGGGTGTGCTGAGAAGAGTGGTGGAGGATCAGGAGCGGGGTTGGGCTGTTCACCACAATTGTGTCAGGGTGAGTGCCCGGTGAGGTGTGCGAGCAGGGACGGAGTGCGACAAGGAAGGTGTAGAAGATCTATGGTAGGGTGTGGCCGTTCACCACAAGTGCGTCCGGGTGTGAGGGCGGGGAGGCGGGCGAGCAGAGACGGGGGTGCCAAGGAGTTTGGGGAGGGTGATGGGTGGGGTGAGTCGAGAGTGGCGACGAGGGAGTGGGAAGGTGGGAGAACAGGAACGGTGGTGTGGCAAGGAGGGTGTGGAGGATGAGGGGCGGGACGGGTCGGGTCGAGAGTCGGGGCGAGAGAGCAGGTCGGTGGGAGAGCAGGGGCGGGGCGTGACAGGGTGTGTGTGGAGGATGAGGGGCGGGGCGGGTCGAGAGTCGGGGCGAGAGAACGGGTCGGTGGGCGAGCAGGGGCGGAACTCAACAAGGAGGGTGAGGAGGGCGAGGGCGAGGGGCGGGTGGGTCGAGAGTCGTGAAGTTGGGTTGGGTGGGGTGGGGCGGGGCGGGGCGGGGCGGGGCGGGGCGGAGCGGAGCGAGGCAGACACTCAAGCACCGCTGCACGCCCGCACGGTCCCTCTGATACGGCCCCCCCTTTGCATATTTATACAAGCCATATCAATCGCAGTTAATGCTACGCAATGCGTGTCCGGCCTCAATGGTCCCGGGGTCTGCCCGTGGTGGCACTGGTGGTGGTTCGCTGGCTGTCCCAGGCCCAAACCCCGACCCTGCAATTACCTAAAAATAATATTCATACACTTTTAAATTTGTTTGGATGTGCCAAGCCCTCATTCCGTATGCATTGGCCCCATTCTGACACATTTCGATTCCACTCGATCAGGTTAAATATTTCAGAAAATATTAGAAAGGAATATAAAAGCTATTTCGAAACTAACGATGGGGAACGACCGTAGCACAAAAAACGCGTAGTTACTGCCCTACAAAGAGCTCTATTACGCCCCGATGGGCGGCTGGGTTAAAAATCGCGCCAAATTATTTATATATTTCCTTTGTCGGGAAATTCATTTCACGACTGCTAGCGCTTTTACAACGTGGGCTGAACGTTCAAATTGGCGGGCGCTCGCCGAATTTTATAGTGTCGGAGGTCAAAGAGCGACCCAACCCGGGGATTGGCTGATGTCGTTCGTTTCACAGCGAAAGCAGGGTTAGTGAGGGAAACAGTATTTTAAAAAACGCTGGGAAAGAATTTTTGGAGGTTTGCATGTTGATTTTGAAGCGAGGAAATCTGTTGTTGCAATTTTTTAATACTGAATGGTAATTTTAAAGAGGAGTTTGTAACTGATTAAAATTAATTTCTAATCTAATGAGATTTCCTTTTGGTCTGTGATTACATTTGAAACATTGTAGATGCTAAAGGAGAGTAGAGAAGAAACGTGAACGTCACATTATTTGCAATTTATATTCTGATTGAACAAAAGAAAAATTAGTTACTAGTTGTGTTTATTTTGTACCAACTATTATTCAGATAAGTTTAATGTTCACGGAAAACGTTTCTATCAATCAAGAAACTGGAAGTCTATTTTTACCTACAAATATTTTTGTCTTCCTTTAGTAGAGAACATACTTGCTTTTAGTTACCATAAAATCTTCCTAATTCGAATAAAAACAATATTTAAAGAAGGAAAAAAAAATCTCAACAGATATTCGAGTGCCCAATAATTTCACAGAATATTGTCATGACACCAAATATTCTCGTTTCCGCTGGTAACATGATAATTCAGCAACAATCGTGAAGCAAATGCTCCTTAATTATTTTTATTTTTCAAGAAGTGGAACAATATTATTTCAAATTTATTCACAGAAGTAAAAACTACAAATTCATCATGAAGTCACTTCAAAGACGTCGTGTACAGAATGATTCGTTTCGTGCAGTTAAAACAGACCGTCTTTTCCAATAAGTAAACGTTCACTTTATTTTGCCGAGTAACGCTTCTTGACAATACAGTTGTTTCTTGACTAATTTACTTCTCTAATGCCAGAGGTTGTGATTTAAGTGAGTTAAAGCGTTAAAGATTTTTCTAAGTTTGTTGAAAAAACATTTGAAAGTTTAAACTACGAAAATTCTTGGATTTATTGAATTAGGGTTCATATTAAGATAGTCTTTTACCGAACCCCGCCCTGCGATTGCATCTGACGTTAGACTGTTAGAAACGTATCTCATCAGTAAGCTAAGTTATTTCTTGCCAATAATAGACACACCGTTTCTTTCCCCACTCATTTCCTGCTAAAGTAGTATTTGGTATTAGAAACAACAAAATTACAGAATCACGTGAGAAAACACTGTTCAAAATAGTTATTTTTTCTTAAATCAAATATTGCCTTTGAATGTGCGTCAATATCTCTAAAGTATTCCAATCATAAGTAGTACACTAGCACGGCAAGTATTTCATCCCATTAGTGTGAACCATTTCACACAGGGATGTTTTCCAAGTTGAGAGATTTGCTCCCGCTAGTAAAATAAAACTATCAGTATTATGAAAATCATACTTCTGCAAAGCAATTAAAAGTAATATTTGTATCCAATGCATTTAAGTAGCAAGTCCATCGACCAACAAAACATTGATATTTTTGATTTTAAGTAGAGATTATAACCTATTTTCTCACGTTTTTCTTCCATAATTTCATACTATTAAATTATTAATTTTTTCAAATAATTTTAACATACTGTTTCAAAAATTTTTAACTTACACTTCATAATTTTAAAAAAAATATTGCGTCAGAACAACAAAAAATTACAATAAAACCGAGATAAAAAAAATATCATAACATGACTCACTGACCAATCATTTGACTCAGTACTGTTTCCGTAGTTAAATGTTCCATCCCACCAGTAAAATAAAATTTCAGCAGCAACCGTGGCCAACCGCCTCCGACCTAGCGGCTCGCCCAGCGCAGTTATTGTCCATTATCAGCGCATGCAGCGCCCACAGCGGCGGCGCGTCATTTTTGGGAAGCGAAACTCCGGCGCTTCCACGCGATCGGGCAGAATGGGACTTCCTAATACGCTGCTACTCCATCATTCTCTCATATGTGGTGAACCAACTGCCTCGCTCCGCTACGCCACTCGCCCCGCTCTTCCCCCTCACCTCCTCTCCCCACTCCCCCCTTCCACCGCGCCCCCTCTCGCCGCCGCCGCCGTCTCCACCTCCACCACGCCACGCCACTCTTCACGGGATTCAGTCGACCCCTCCCCGGCGATGAGTGCGCATAACGCACTGAACAACTGTTTCGCCTATGGAAATTCCATAATTGGTTTCGTGACGTTTGACCCGGCGAGGCGGGGCGGCGAGGGGTGGAGTGATCATTTTTGCGGTCCCGCGGGCCGGCCATTCGCAGCGCCGTTTGGGCTTTGGGATCGCGGCGCGACGTCATGCGGCCGCCGGTGACGAGTTTCAGTCGACCTGCGTCGGGGCGAGGCGGTCGCAGAGGTTTGCGAAATTGTTCGGACCATTGCGCCCTATTAAAACAAAATATGAGCCGAGAGGATGTTTGATGGGAGGGAAGCGGTATAAGTTACGAGAAAAGGGAACTGCAGATCGGATTTGAACATGTATGATGTGCGCGAGCACGCGTGAGGTGTGTGTGTGTGTGTGTGTGTGGGAAAGGGAGAAGAAAAGAGGGATAAAACGAGAAACGAGAAAAGAAGAGAGATAAGTCAGAAAAAGAGACAGCGTACGAGGGCAAAAAATGAAAAGTGACAGAGATGGGAAAAGAGAATAGGAAAAAGGAATTTTAAAAGAGTTACATGGATTCACAAACTGTTGCACGGCTATTGGTGAGAAGCACAGATACCCTATTCGTATGAGTATTTCATTACGAGCTCTGAAAGATGAAAGAAGAAAACGTAGTAATGTTCAAGAAAGTAAAAATGTACACCTTGTAACGTTAGCGTGCGTTCTCACTCAGAGACTTTGACAATGATTTTAAATCATTCTGTAATGAAACTCAGAAGTCATTAAATAACGATTTAACCCAAAAGCTGTATAATATCCCCTGGACTCTAGGATCATGACAAAATAATAAATAGTAGCTTGTAAGCTGCCCCTACAATAAAAAATAAATATAAAAATCAATATAAGAATCATTATTTGCAGTAATCTGAAAAAGTGTTAACCTAAATCCTTTCGCTACAGAAAATTGAAAAAATAAGGACGATAAAAGGAGAATAAGGAGTAACAGAAAAAAACAAAACAAAAGAGAATACAACAGGGCAGAAACAAATGAATGCAAAGGAGTAGTAGAACAAGAAGAAAAAGTAAAAGAATTTGCAGGAAGGAGGAAGATGAAAAGAAGACAAAATGGGTAAAAAAAGAATAAAATCGAACACGTTCCGTTGAATGGCAGTCAGCTGCGGGTGTGTCCTTGCGAGTACATTTTCTTTTCGATCTACTTACCGCGTGCAGTCTGGCGCCGCCGCCGTATCGAGAGCCCTCTGGGTTTCGGTCCGTCTCCGCGGTGGGGACGGGCCTCAAGTGCGTGATGTAGTGCGGCCACGAGGTCAAACCAGAGGTCGGAGATCACTCGCATTGCCCCCTGACTCGAAGTGGACACGCTACCCCCTCCCCCACTCCCACCCGCACGCCTCGCTCGGGCTCGCCTCCTCCGCGCGAAGGGCTCAGACGCGACGGGCGCAGGCAGATGCAGTAAAACCTCATTTAAGCGGACACTTACGGTTTCTGAAAAAAACCGTTAACGGTGGTCGCCTCAGCCATTCGCTGTTTACTGGTGTTTGCTTAATAAAGGTATTACAAATCGTTTGAACCTTACGTTTCCGCAACAGCGTATGCACATGAAGTGCCCGCGACCGTTTGTAACGCCAATAACTGAATCAACTGCAACTGTAGTACAACTCACAAAATGTCAGTCTGCCTCTCTCTAGAGGAAGTGTAAAGCATAACACTTCAAGTTCTAAGCACAAAACAAGTATATTGTTCATGAACTCATACATCAGGGATCAATCGGTAATTTACCTTCTTCGATTCCACTTGGGAATCTCCTTCCACAAGGTTTAGCTTCTGTTAGGGTTGTGTCTAATCTTCCCCAAAGTCGAAACTCTGGGTTTGATCTAGTTGATATCACTTATATATTCAAAAGGCGTACACCTAGGCGTCCATTCTCTAGCGAACTCATTCCAGTTCTCCTCTCTACAATTCCGCGTCCATGGTAACCGATAATCCACGCCAATTCTTCCCTAACCCTTCTTTATCATGTGATACATACAACTCCAAAATATATACATTCATATACGTAACAAAAGGTTATGACGTTACTGGAAATGTTATTGAAGTTTTAAAATGCTATTTGCTGCGAAATGAAGTATATTTACTTTACCTTATTTAATTACTTTAAAGGATAAAAAATAAACAAGGTATTTAGGATCAATCGCATTCTCTCGGTTAATATGAAAGCTCTCTCATGTCTTGTCATTATTTCCGTCGAAAAAACTCATTTTCCGCCTTCTCCGAATTAAACAAGCAAACTGGACTTGAAGATGCAATTCATGCTGTGTAGAAACTTTACATCACGTCCGTCTAACAGGGGTGGCCAAATGACATTTAGATCGAACTCCCACAGAAGAGAAATGCTAGATAGCAAGCACTAAGAATGCTGTAAACGGGAGAAACGGACGCGTTTCTGCTTCAAGAAATGTTTATTACAATCATTATTGGTTATTTGCAACAGAAAGAGATTCCTCTGTGAGATAATCGACATTGTCATTGTCATATTACTTCGAATACACAATGAGTTCCTTCGTAAGAAGGTAGATACCTAAGAGATAATTTCTAAGACCACAAGAGTTCAGAGTGAGTACTAGAAGGAAAGAGACATCGATTGCAGGAAACTACTACGTTTATTTCAAAATTTTAAAACCCATCATTATTTTAATGAAAAAGTTCATTATGCGCAAAACCTAAATAAGTGAATGATCCATATATTTAAAATGTATAAATTATGTGATTAAAATACTATGCAAACAAACAATGCAATAAAAAGAAAAGGATGTGGAGATAAAGCATGAAACCAATTCAGAACAATACTGAAAATGACGAGTTCTACATACAAACGCTCGTATTTTCATCTAGAGAAAAGAAACAGGTACTTTATATTCAACCCAGTGCAGTAGTCATTTGGCAGAATTTCGTAAAAAGGCGCATACAGAGAGGGCAAATGTTTCATTTTTCACGTGAACGCAAACAAACTCAGAACAATATTTCTTCAATAGGAACACGTTGCAAATAAAAATTCGTGTATTTGCATTACATATGCGTGAAAACTGAGCATTTTCATTCCGATATGAATCGCTAGCAGTTGAGGAAAAAACTTGCGTGGGAATCTCATTTTATCTCGCACATCTACACCACTTCACATTTCCTATTCTAAGCGCACAAACGAGAAGTATCACCAGAGGATCGGCAAGCTATAGCTCACAAGCCAGATCCGGCCAGCAGCATCAATTCACGCGCCTCACAAGTGATGTTGTGACGTGATGTACATTTACACTTTCAGATTCTTTAAAACTTTAAATTGCACTCTTGAACGCCTGTGAAACGATCAGCTCAAAAAATCTTAATACTCGCACTTCCCAGCGGATATATATTTCCTGAGCTCAAACTGTTGTTCCAGTATAGGTTTGAGATCTTGAATATGTTTCGGTATTTTAAAACTACGCTTGTACAGACAAAGAGAATTCGCTTGATCTTCAGTGGGACTGATTAATATGTAAAAGAAATATTTTATACATGTTGTGTGAACATGATCAATCAAGACCACTCATAAGTATATTTGACATCTGAGTGTCCTAAAAGGCACATTAATACGTATAATACCAATACATTAATACACGTGAATATTAACAGCTGAAAGTACGCAACTATTTTAATGATAAGCAACACCGGCTTCCAGTTGAATTTTAAGCTATATTCATTCCTAAATTACATATTAAAAATCTTCGTTAATCACATTTTTACCATCATTAGGTTGGTAAACAAATTAGAACATGGATATAAAACATTCACACTTGATAAGATCTAGATTAACATAATAAAAACTTTATAGTTATGTACATCACAATATAGAAGAAGGAAAGTAATACATTTTTAAGGTCATTTGAGAACCTTCAAAAGAGTAATTCAGAAAGGTCCGTTCTATAACTTTTCAGTTACTACTCGTTAGAAGGTTCTCAAACGACTCAGAAAGTTTATAGTTAAAATACAACTATAACAATAATTGCTTAAAATATAGGTGTGATAATACCAACTGTTTGTAATGAAGCGATGTTTTAATCGTCAAATAATTTAACAAAAACATTGTAATTAGGAATTTAAGAAATGTCTATTTTTAGTTTGAAAAAGTATTACCCCGTATTATTTTATTACATAATTTTTTGCCTATTATTTACAAAGTTATAATTACAAAAACATTAGTGTACACGCACTGACCTACAAAGTATTTAAACAATACTATTTTGCTCTTTATAATAACTTGTTTCCGATTCTTGCTTTATACTGGGATGTGTGATGCGTGCCCCAAATGTGACACATAAGACGGCCAATGACATACATCATTCTGTACCTACTTATTACTTGAGAGTATTTTATTGTATTTTGGAATTTTATGAAGATGATCCATTGTTGTACGGTATTCTTATATCTATTACATCTTATTACCTATTTCGATTGATGATATCAACCGAGATCATTAGACCATCGGTGCTTTATTCCCCAAGCAAAGCAGATCTTTCCGAATTCCCAGTATTTCAATATCTGCTATGAACTTTAAAAGGTAGAAAATACATACAAGTTGTATGATGTCCCTGAACACGTACGTGAAAAACTTGGCGCATGGTCTTAACCCTCCAATACTAGCGCGAGAGATAGATGTAGCCTAGTCATTTTACTTTGGCAGGCGCGTACCTCTGCTGAGTTTAGAGTGGTGAACCTACCAATAGCTTATGTCACTCTCGTCGTCCAATCTGATTTCGAGCTTTCCATTAGAAGCATAATTTTGTCGGATGTTAACCGACATTTTAACGTAGGTTGGGGCAGTTGTAGCCCGCGTGAGCACTACTATTATGGGTGATAGAAAGGAGGTTTACCTTGCGGAAAACCCGGAAAACACGGAAAACTATATACTAGTATTGTCAGAGACACATACTATTATCATACACTACAATGATATACTATTGTCACGACTGCTGAATGAATCATAATTAATTATATATTGAGAAATGAAATATTTCGTATGTTAATAACCGTCTTTTAAACTCATTTTTCAACCGGGAGACATCACAGGTGGATTTAAATGTCAAACATAAAACTTTATTGATTTTCATATTGTATTCAAATAAATATTTTAAGATAAGAGAGTACTTGTTCAGAGATGTTTTATGGAACTTATTATGGCTAAAAATAATTATTTATCCACAATGGGCGTTACAAGGTTTTACTCGTAAATGAACGAGCGGTGACAAAAAACCCGAGGGTCTCTGCTTCGAAGGCGTTTCGTCGCCGGGGTCATTAAAACAAATTAACGCCCGTAGCACACACAATTTAATTTTACCTAATTTTATAGATTGAGATTTACTATTGCTAAATGGTAACTTGACTCGATTTGTCTTTTCGTATTTCATTGTCATAATACCCTTTCATAACTCTCTCTCATAAGTCTCTCCGTAAGGAAACTTGTAGCATCATTCAACTGTTTTCATACTTCCGTCGTAACCACGGTCCTCTCGAACCAGGTAAGTTATACAGCGTGTATAGAACTCCATATCAAAGGAAATAAGCTGTAACCCATCATTAAAATACAAATATAATTTTATCTTTGTCTACACATGTAGCCCGTGCGTGTACTTGCGTTAATGGCACGCGAGTACTGCAGGGTTAAAGGGTTGGACGCCCCTGCTCCACACCCTTTTCTCGGCCGGGCGGGCGGACGGTCGGTCGGTCGCTTGTGCAACCAGAAAGCGCGCAAGCCGCTTGTTTCGACCTCCGGAGCTTCAATCCCGGAAATTACAATGTAGTGTTTTCCTGCGAGCTAATTCCTTAATGCAGTCTTAAATCGAATTCCGTCGACTTTAAATCTGGAGAAACTTCCTCGGAAACGTTTGGAGGAGGGCTCTACATCACTTTGCTGCCCTAAAGCAGAGAGGAGCACCCTCTCTCTCTCCCTCCTTGGGGGTGACTGCCCCGCCGAGCAGTCGGGCACGGGTTTAAAGATGTAGAAAGCCTTTCGAGGGGCGATGTAAATTGAAATATATGAGAGCGTCGATGTTTTAATCTGCGTGAAAACTGCAGACAGCAAACGTAGATATCTTCCCCCTGTTTTCGGTCACACGCGCAATACTAAGTTTTAGTGGAATGGGGATAAGGAGGTATGAAAGGTTTTTTTGCTGCACTTTGCTGCATGGTATTATGTTTTACAAAATGGATTCCATATTAAATTTTCTGAGTACGCGAGTATGAGAGAGAGAGGGAGTAAAAGTGAGTGAGAGAGGGAGTGAAAGTGAGTGAGAGAGGGAGTGAAAGTGAGTGAGAGAGGGAGTGAAAGTGAGTGAGAGAGGGAGTGAAAGTGAGTGAGAGAGGGAGTGAAAGTGAGTGAGAGAGGGAGTGAAAGTGAGTGAGAGAGGGAGTGAAAGTAAGTGAGAGAATGAGAAGACTCTACAATACACATTATAACCGTTCTGCATCTATTGTAACTTTTATTCAGTATCATGTAAAGAAACGCGAATTTTGTAATAGATAATACAAAAACGAAAGTATATTAATGACGCTAGGTAAAATTTTAACTTTGATTCAGTTGTGTTTAAAAATAATTAAAGCCTTAGGGTTAAATGTGTATTAGAATATGTTAGAAAGCAAATTTAATTTCAATAAAATTTGATTTCGTGCAGTTTAAAATAACTTTTCCGACTTCCTATTATAGCGAAATATTCTAGAGCAACGTTATATTTACGAATATATTTTCACATTTTATATTTATATATTCATTTTAGAGATAGTTTCTTTCAATTTATATATCTACAATTTAATCCTATGACACGGTACTTTCACGTTGTAGACCTCTAAATTTACTTAATGACACAACTAAAAGTACTTAAAGAGAAAAATCAATTTCTAAATATTTTAATTATAATGTTACAATTAGAAAATGTTACAAAAAATAAAAATTAAAAAGTGAAATGCCTGGCTTGAACAAAATTATCCCAAAAGCAATGAAAGGTCTTTTCTATGTAACAAATTCGGATTATTAAACTCGTTTATTAAAAATTGAGATAATTAACTTCTAAACAAGGATTGACAAATTACATTTCCTAAAGAATACGACACACAAATACGCAAGCGAATTAATTTGAAATGCATAATCGGCATAATTTGCGATTTTCGATCTCGGAATATCATTCACTAATGTCCAAGTAGGCGCGTAATGTCCATGGCGCCATTGTTCTTCCCTTCTCAACAGCATGCAACATTCAAATCAGCAATTCTGTACATTCCTGTTTTAAGCAATTGGTGCATACTTTTATTGTTTTAGGGTCGGAATGTTTATTAAACGTATACATGATGAACACTTAAATCATCTTGTCCTAGTCGACTTTTGTTTCTTGCTCCCTAGCGCCCATCTTCCAACGTGGGAAGAAAACGAACATTCAGGGAGAGCAGAGCCTGCCGCTTCTTCTCAAAGCGCTTCACTGCAGTTCGTATTATGATTTCAGTCAATCCTTAGATTTTTTAGTCTCTCAACATAATATTAGATAAGTTCTTCCCTAGGTCCAATATCTTTCTCTACAACATTTTCTATTCTAAGGTGTCTCGACATTGTTCTTTGGAATGCAAAACCACACCAACTAGAAACATTCACTCAATATAACAGGTATTGACTGACGCAATGATTCGAATGCTTACCTAGCATCTTGAAAGCATTTTAAAACAGCCACTTTAATTTGAATAAAAAACTTGGCGTGCCAATCCAAGAAGCATAATGTTCAAAATAATTCATAAGGAATGAAATTGGTGACACCATGAGGGTACAAGTGCACGCCAGAGCTTGTTTTTAAGTAGTACAGGTAAAACACTATTACAAAATATTACAATCCTTCATTGTAAATTGATATATTTCTGGAAATGCAACAAAATTTGAAAATCGCATTATGAACAAATGAGTACAACAAGAAGAAAAGTGAGATTGGGATAAACATGTACCCCGCGTGGTATGCTCAAGGCTAATTAAGAAAATAACTAGCACTTGGTAAATAACTAGATCTTGGTTTTATTCTCACATTTGTTCCATATACCACCATAATAAACTGGATCTGCTTCGAGCTCTTTCCATCATGACCAAACCCCAAATCTCTCTAAACCAACTTCACACTCCCCCATATAATTCCTATATATTCCTAATATTCCTTATTCATTTCTTCCCCGCCCCTTCCCACACAACTCGATCCCATTCAGCTCGCTTCTTCGCCTCTGGCCCTCTCGACTCTACTCCCTTCTGCCAATCGCCATCCCTTACTGTTTCCTTCGATCCGACTCCTTTCTTCCCTACTATTCCCGTTCCGTACTTCGAGACCTAATTCCTGACTATCATCTCCTTCGCTTACCGTTTCTCTCGACTCAACTCCTTTCCAGCCTACCCATACCGTTCTGACCCTCTTCATCTTAATCCTCTTCACCCTCCCCCTCCCTAGTACCTCACGACCTACTATTCCTCTCCGACACACCCCGTTTTGTTTCCTTGACCACGTCTAACTCCCGCTACCTTTTCCCCAATTCTCCCCCACGCCTCCCATCTCTTCTCTCTGCCAAGCATTGAAGCTGTTTCTGCAGCGACTAGATCCAGGGGATTCTAGAGTCCCAGACCCGACAGTGGCTGAATTTTTATACTAGCTAGATAAGTCTGATTCACCAATAGTATGGAAAAAAATTCTAGCAGCTGAATGCTTTGATCGGTAGTTTTCCGTTGAGGCTCCCATCAAATGTGGGGAAAATACCCTGACAAAATGACCAAGTATCGCGCATGTTTCCTGCCTCTGGCTGGTCTTACCCTCTCTCTTTCTTATCTTCACACTAACACGCTATATATTTACAAACATATCGGGAGAGCATGCAGAAGTTTAGAGCTCATTCCTGCTACGACAGTGCCTCGCTGAGGGAAGGATATTCGTATCTGAAGGGAGAAATTTCCCGCAAGCCGATGTGAAGATCGGCCCCGGATCTCACCATTCTGCGATGGTGGAACGCCAGAACTTCCAGGCTAGCAGAACATTCACTGCACTAATTGTACTGAAGGACTGCAGCCGCTGCCACGCCCGAAATAATCGACCAATCACTCAATCACAAACCCGCACGTCCGTCCTGCTTTGCTCATCCCCTGACCCGCCACAACCGATTCCTCCAATCCCGCTGCGCGCTGCTGCGCAGTTCACCTCCACCACTACCGCTTCCCACTCAACATCACGCGAACCGTGAGAGATGGGTCAGGGTATTAACGGATGTCACTGTCAGTGCCTCTGATCGGGAGACCCTAGGGTTCCACTACCGACGGTAGCCAGATAGGTAGGTCGAATTCCATCGCTGTCTGGAGGGGAATTCCAATGACTGGCTGCTCTGATCGGAAGTTTTTCGTGGTTTGTCCGATCAATACCGAACAAGTGCCAAAGCAACTAACGGGCTAACAAACGGGCCATAGATGGCGGCGAACTTGCCTTCCCATTCCTTGACCTGTCCTGTCCCTTACATGCACTTACATGCACCACACAACCAGACATGCCGGGAGACCGGTCGGGAGCTTAGGCCCTGTTTCGGCTGAGGCGGTGGAAGACGCATGGTTGGGGAAAACCCCGCTGGCCGAAGGTAGGTTGGCACCGGTTCTCGCATCCAGTGGAGGAAGATCACCGCCACCTCCCGAGCAAAGAATGCTCTACACTTACGGGACTAACGACCTCCGCCCATGACGCGCCCGAAATCTCTAGTAATCAATCAATCAACCCCACGCATACCGTCCCGATCTCTCTCCTCTTCGCCACCCCGCCCCCGGGCCCCGCCGCATCCCCATTCTCCTCGCCCGCTGGGCCTCAAATCCCGTAAGAAAGTCCCGGGGCAGGTCCGCCACCGGCGCAGGGCGCGCGGGCGTTTGCGTGGCCGGCGCCTCCGGCTAATGAAGACCAGAGACGCCGGCGCGATGCCCCGGCACGTTCTCGCCACTTATCGCACGCGGCGGACCGTTAATTAGAGTCCGTCAAGGCGTCTTGCGAGGCCTCCCTCTCCTCTCCGAAGGAAGCATAGCCCTGGTCCGGGACGGAGGCCTTTCCAACTAGTGCTCGTGCAGCCGCATAACGCGCTTCAGGATCATTAACGGTTTTCGGAATTGCCGGAGGTCAATATGGGTAAACTTCCTTCTCCTGATGGAGCGAACTGTACTCGTGATTTGGCTTACGTTCGAAGTTCTCTTTTTTATAATCGAGATAAACTCATTTTCTTATCACTACCAGATTTGCTTTGTATATTGTCATTCTCATGTATGGCCTAAGAATACTTATAAGGAATATATCTGTCGTCTCAGGTTTGAAACTGCCTTGCTTGTTTACTTTTGCTCCTTACTTTGAAATTATACTATTATTTTACTTCTCATACTTACTTGAAAGGAAAGTACTGGAATCACTTCAACAATACGATCTCAAAGTTTTGGTTCTCCGTGCTTAAAGTTCTTTTGAACTGTGATATTGTACACATATCATAGTTGAGATTTATTAGAGCTGTTCCAAATTTGGTTAAGATTAATGCAGGCGAAGAGAAGATATATGCTATTTTGTGCCTAAAAATCGAGATGTCTTTATGGATGGATGGCGAATGTACCACGTGTTACTCATAAGTGTCGGGGTTTCATCTATTGAGGTGAAAAAATTGGTAAAAACGTCATGAACAAGGTCTTGTTGTGCCGATCCGGAGATAATTAAGATAGTTTAACTTTTCGAGGTACTTTAGCTGAAGGTCCTATGGCCTTTTAAAAGTATTCTCGAAAATGGCAGCAAATATTTTCTTATAACTTCTCAAAGAGAATAAAGTGCACCTATAAACATTGGTTAATTCAAACTTCAATCTTCGAAAATTGATAATTTTCGAATTTACATTCTTACTTGACCCACACCAAAATTAAAGCCAGGTTTGTTTCTCAATGCATTTTATCCCTCAATTTCAGATCATTAATTGAGGTCATGTACTTTTTTAAAGATACTTGTAATGTTGAGTAATATCACCAAGAAGAGGAAAAGTGTAGGTGCACCGCGAATTCCCATAGATTCGTTGATATTTAGAGATGTGATTTGTTATTTACAAAAATATTGTATCTGCCTGAGCAAAAGGAAAGTCCAAAAATAAATGAAACATTATCTATTTATCACGTTGTTTGGCACTCGTATTTTCCGGTTGTACAGTTTCTCATTGTATACGCCACTTGAAATATTCCTGATATATGATTTAGTGTGCAGTGAATTTTTACAGTATGTTTCAGATTATTTCATTATAAAAACTAATCAACCACAGATATTTCACTTTATACGTCTTGCCCGGGCAATTCGAAATTTGCGTTCAGTTGATACACATCCACTGGTATATACGTTTACAGTAATGTCTGTTTTGAGGAATTTGTAGTGAATGACTGCTGAGAGACGTAAAGAACATATTTCGTCATTCAAGACCAACAATGATGAATATTCTCTCTTGAAAATTATGGTTTATTTATTTTCACATGAGACTTGACCATCTCATAAGACTAGTCACATCTCGATGTGAAACATTTGGATGAAGGCTGATTTCCTAGTTCTCTTTCCCAATTTCAACTGATACGCGTACGCACAACCTGTCAAAACTATTAAAATTTTCGGTAAGCGTTACAGAGTCCGTTGCTGCTTGTATTTGTTTCTGTAGTTTCTTGCTGATGAAACCAACAATAATTATCGCTCAAAATCTAGATGTATTCTAAATTATACTGTATCAGAAAATCACTGAACTTTTAATTTTAATGAAAACATTTTCATGGAAAATATTAGTGAACATCAACAACGAAATATTTGCTTATTTTGTAAGCATTATATCTATTGAGTCATAACATACATTGAAAAGTTTAAACTACATAAAGATTAGAGAAAATATTGAATTATTCATTGTGTTCATGATTTTCAGTGATGTCGTATCCCAACAAATGAAGGAAAGAGAATTGATATCTAGAAAGTAACAAAATTGTGGAAGTAATTTATAACTAGAAATGGGCCAGTTCTTAATGTGAAACAATAAAACTACTTTAAGAAATGGGATTGACAACGGAACAGGATATGAAAGGATACATCAAACGATACAAATCAAAGGCAAGAAAAAGGGCGCAAATAAAAACGATAATATATATTGCAGAAGAAAATGTACTGCAGTCGATAGTGTAATATTTTATCTCAGCTCTTAGCTGACTCTACGAAACAGAAATAAAATAGAGTTCGTTCTTCAAAGTTGTAGAATGAGTGTCAAAGAACGATGAAGTATCGAATGTGGGAAGGAAAATGCGTTCTAGTACAGATACCATTTGTCTTTTGGGAAAAACAAAGGTCGAAAAGCAAGTATTTTCCGCAAAATATAACTTAACTCTTAAATTAAGCCTTAAAGAATTACAGCTTAATATTAGATTTTGATAAGACGTGGTTTATCATTGAAGAAATAGTTTTTTATTAAACTGTTCGAGAAAAAGAACACAAGAAATTTCTTGTCATTTATCGCGATGTTTTATTTTATTGTACTTTTATTTCAGACAATTTATTATCAAGCTTGGAAATCAAATCACTTTCTTACAGCATGTGCGACACTTCAACGTGTCTTTATTAATTTAAAAATATTTTACCACCAACGTTTCATGAAAAAGGACAATGGCATTGATATCCACACCTGTTGTCTGAAAATCTGCAAGACAGTATGCTATATTTTCCTTTTTTTTTTTTTTTTACACTGACAAATTTAGTTCTCATTCTGCATCAATTTGACTCATGTCCTTTTTATTCACATTTACTAAATTAAACAACTGTATTGAGCACAATCATTCAATATTTTTAATATTGTAGAATGGTTATCCTCAAGCGTTCCAGCTTGGGGACTGTAAGACTATTGTCCTACTAAATGAGTGAGAGATTAAAATACTAAGCGAATTTTAGCTCCAAATTAGAATAAATTGGAATATCTTTCTCGTAAAGACTGATCTCATCTGAAATGAACTTGGGTTACTTTTTCAATTTTCGGAACGGTTCGTCTAAGAGTAATTGTGCGATAGGAAGCATTTTATTGCCTTATAACTTTAACATTCAACACTTGAGATTTTTATTTTAAAATGAGATACGTGTAATTGCTACATTTGTTATAAATAAATTATTTTATGAACCCCGTTAAAAATCTCACTTCCAGATGAAATTATTTATCACAATTTTAACAATATTGTCGACGTAGTTTGAACAAATTACATTTCTGACGCTATTTAGAAATTCAAAATTAACACTATTCACACAAAGTACACGGTCGAAAATAAAAGCAATATTATTTTTTATTTACTTATGTCCAAAACGTGTATTTAATGTGAAGGAATTTAATGTTACGCTTGAAGTAAAGGAAAGTTTAACTTTCTGACCAGAAACATGCATGATACCATCTCAGCATTCATACAAGCTATAAAGGGAAATTGAACGAAAGCTCAAAGATGTGGTCAAATTCCCAAACAATCGTTTCAATAGTTGCAAATATTTTTCAACTTTTTTAAAAAAAATTGCAGAAATGTGAAATCTTTCATTTGCATATTTTTAACTTGACATTAATTATTGAAAGAAAAAGTATCATACTATATCGCTTACAAAGAAAAGTTTACATTCAACATGAATTAGAATTTGCGTAAACAATATTGCGTTGAAACACACAATGTAATATGTAAAATCCGGAATATTGGTAAAATTGAAAGCGTCTTTGGAAAATAAGGTTGACGAACAATGGTCCAATGTGAAAAAATTATAATCATTCTTCTATTATAAATGTGAAGCTTCTGGAATTCTAGCAACATTTCCCATTGAATTGTGACTAGGCCATAAATTGCGACAATCATGTTGAACTGCTGTGAGGTCACCAGAAGGCGATTTATCACCCGAAAAAATTTCACTCATTCTCAATGGGAAGGAAGTTTTTGAAGGACATTCTCAATGTACTTCAAAGCCACGCCCCCAACTGAATCGGTTAACGCTGTACCCACCTTACCATTACTCACCGAGGCCATCATAAACAACAGCAAATTAATCTCTCAAAACAGTTTCCAGGGTTGGACATGATAATGAAGTATGTCCTTCACCCGCATTTCCTTTCTTACGCCTTTTTTCTCAACCGCTTTTTTTTTGGTACGGTTTTTTTGGTGAGTCTCTCCTCTCCTCGTTGCCACGTTCAACCTTTGAAGTCCGCTGCTTAAAGCCCTGATGAGGCCGAGGGCTAGCAGAGCACTGCTCGGCGACCCTTTTTGCTCCATCACTCGCTCGCCCGTCCGCTCGCCAATGGAGAATTTTTTGTGCGAATAACACTAATTATTTACAAGTTTCAGTGGTTAATGAAGTGTGAAATCCTTCATTACAATTTGACAAATCGATAGGCGAGCCGCACCGGGCTGTTTGTCGTTCCCTTACCACTGGCCCGTTTGTCGCCGTTTTTCCCTTTGTCCGGTTGCCACCTCCCCCCCCTCTTGCCCACCCGCTCTTTCCCGTAATCCTATTACGAGGTCTGCCTCCTTCCTGCCTCTCAAAACTCGTTGGGCGAACCCTCGTACCCTCATCCCCACACATTGACTCTCGGCCGTTTTGTACCCGCCTGCCTCCCACATCCCAGCACAACCCTGCATTCACTGCTGAAACCCCCATTGATTGACCTGTTTCATTATTTGCTGTTGGGGAAATCGATGTAACCCCTCCCTCTTCAACCCCACGTCCCGTCCTGTTTTCTGTAAACCCCTCCCAACTAGTTGCAATGGAGTTTCGGAAATATAGACAGTTCGTAAACCAATTATAGCAAATTATTTACGTCGCGAATGAGTTTTGTTAATTTTTGACTCGCGATGTGTAAAATTACGTTACTTTAAATTGCCCCTGGGGCTCTGAGCAGGTTTTGGGGCTGACGGAAAGTCAGCGGGGAGCCGAGATAAATGACACACATGGACGCCTGTTTCAGAATTGATGACTACTATGAAACAGCGAACGCCGCTTCTCATCCGATAAAACTTCTAGCATCCCATGAAAATGTTACCACCAAGAGCGTACGTCAGTATTTCGCGAAAGTCGACCAAACAAACAGCCGTTGAAAAATTAAATTCATAAAATACCTTGTTCGCTGTTAAATATTTTTCGCCTGAACCCGAGAAATCACGCATAAAAATTGTTATTTTGTCGACCTATAAATTTATAAAATACTAATATCAGGAAGTTTGTTTGGCGGCGACCGCAATATTTGAATCGAAATTTTATTTCCCATTTGAATTTGTAAGCATAAAATAACAATTTCTAGTACTGGTTTCAGGATGCGCTGGTTTTGTGTTTTGTTAAAAGGGGAGTGTATGAATGTTGCGGGATTCTGAAGGGAGTAAATAAACGGAAATAAAGGAAAATAAAAAATAAACAAATATTTGTGTGGCCGTTATGTTGGCAGAGATGAAACTTTTTACTTGACACAAACATTATAATTGAAATACTAGACACAATCTGTAAACTCTAAAAACCAATCTGGAACAAAATAGTTGGCACGCACAAAATTAAGTTTTAAATAATTACTTCCGGGATTGTTATTTACTTGAGCCTTTAGTATACCATTCTTATTTTCCAACCTTCTAATTTCAATGTTCCACAACAAATGTTTTCTGTGCCTCTATATATTAATGTAGTGTGAAGATTGACAATCGGTAATAGAAAGATGTCATTAGACCATTCATGCCAGGGAGAATTCCCAGTATATCCGATCAAAGAAAGTTAAAATAATTAATAAATTTTAATAAATAATTAAGTTAAAATAATAAAAAGTCAGGAAGGCACTCTAAAAACCATTTGACAATGCAAAAACGAATGTAACGGTAGGCGCTTCAAAATTATATCCAGCACGGTGATATTGAATTCCAACTTTTTTTTTTCATCAACCAACTTAGTAGCATTTCATTTTATATTCAAGAAGAAGTAAAACATTAAACTCTTACAAAATAAGGATGGTCATAATAAATATATAAATTGACATGTAGAATTTAAAATCTTTTTATTCTTCTTTATCACATTCTAAATCATCATCAATCTATTTTTGCCTAACGCTTTTCATAATTTAATTGGTTTTGAACTGTGAACTGCGGAGAAAACCGAAGTGACGAATTCCTTCTTCCTATATGTCAGTTTAATACACAATCACTGAATTTCCTGTCACATTTATTATTAACCAATACAAATCTGCTGGACAAAATATGATTATTATCAATTTGCTACCACAACAAACTTGCCTTAACTCAAGGTATAGGCACGAATAGAACACGATGATCTGATGGATTGTAATGTGCTGTAATTACTAGTAGTTAGTTATTCTGCCGTCAGCAAGTTTAAAGCGAACAAACAAGGTATCTTGGAGCTTTACTAACGTAACACTGCCTCTTCATACCCGTGTCGTGCGTCAACCGCGCATACCGAAGGTGCTGCTCGATAGTGTTTCAGCGCAGCCCAGTATCCGTAGCGGGGGGGGGGGGGGGGGCGAGGCTGATCGAGGGCCTTCAGCGGCGCTGCTGGGGGCGGCGGCGCAGGTGTCGAGTTGCGTCCGCCTCCCTCTCCCGAACCCCCGGCACCCACCGCGCACTCTCTCGCGCTCTCGGAGGCTCTCTGCAGGCCCTCACAGACCCTCAGGCCCGGAGCTCTCCACTGACGTCACCGCACGCTCGAGAGCGCTTCGGACGCCCGCCATCGCCCTGCCCTTCGCCCGGCTACGCGGCGCTTTCGCCCTGCCACTTACAACGCCGCCCCCACGCCACGCCCACTGCCCCGCTCACTGTCCCGCTCCCTGCCACGCTCCCTGCCCCGCTCCTTGCCCCGCTCCCTGCCCCGCTCCCTGCCCCGCTCCCTGCCCCGCTCCCTGCCCCGCTCCCTGCCCCGCCCCCTGCCACGCCCCCTGCCACGCCCCCTGCCACGCCCCCTGCCACGCTCCCTGCCACGCCCCCTGCCACGCCCCCTGCCACGCCCCCTGCCACGCCCCCTGCCACGCTCCCTGCCACGCTCCGTGCCACGCTCCCTGCCACGCTCCCTGCCACGCTCCCTGCCACGCTCCCTGCCACGCTCCCTGCCACGCTCCCTGCCACGCTCCCTGCCACGCCCCCTGCCCGTCCCGATCCATTATGGTATGTAGTTGCTAACCCGCAACTTCACTTGAGTAGAAAAGCCCAGGGTTCGTGTTTCCAAGGTTGCAAATTTTCGGCTTCAAAAAAATAATTTGAATGGAACGCTATCAATGAACCTTGGGCGACGCCGAGCAATGATGAGATGAGACATCTAAAGACTCGCTGTTCTCCACAGTCTCTTCCCTAGTTTTCTCCTATGAATTGTAGAATACTACATTACAAATAGAAAGTGAGAGGGTATAGATGGGGGATAGATGGAAAGATTCAATGAGGAAGGAAAGGAAAGAGAGAGCTAGAATGCGAGAGAGAGGGAAAGAGATAGAAAGAACAAGGAAGAGAAAGAAGAGGGGGAGAGCGAGAAAATATATAAGTGAAAGTGAAAGAGATAGATGGAGAGTGAGAGTGTGAAAGAGATAGATGGAGAGTGAGAGTGTGAAAGAGAAACATGAAGAGTGAGAGTGTGAAAGAGAAAGATGAAGAGAGAAAGTGAACGAGAGAAAGATGAAGAGAGAAAGTGAACGAGAGAAAGACGGGGAGCGGGTAGAGCGAAAGATGGAGAGTGGGAGAGAGAGGAAGATGAGAGCGAGAGATAAAGAAAGATAAGAACGCGAGAAAGAGGAAAAATGGAGAGCGAGAGGGAGACAAGGAATGGGAGTGAGAGAAAGATTGAGACCGAGAGGAAAATGGAGAGAGAGGGAGACAGGAAGGAAAAGCGAGAGATTGAGAGAGATCAATGCAAGGATGTAACTAAATACCGAATAAAACAGCTAAATAATGAATAAAAGAATATAAGAAAATGAAGTGACGATGCTGAAGATGAAGAAAGAGGTGGAATAACAAAGAACGATATTAGATGACGGAAAATATGTGTTACTTGTTTCTCGGGGAATCTGAACTATAGATTTAGAATACATTTAGAATACAAAGTTTATAATGATACTGATATGTAATTCTAGAGTAATCACTTAGTGGACTTCTGTAAGTAAGCAGATAAGTTGTAGTGGAACTTTTCTTGCCACGGTGAATATGTGTGACCTTGCTGGCCGATATCAGAACGAGTTTTCTCAGAATTCTACTTTTGACAGTTAATCAGTCGATCGCGGAAAACGGGAGTGGTATTAACACTAATGTAAATTTTGTTATTTAGCCTTTGAACGTGAACACGATTTGAATGCCGGAGAGGAAGGATATTAGGAAGAAGACAAAGAAATAGAAGAATGTAAGTTACTTAGAAAATAGTAAGAAAATAGTAAAAAAGAAATAATAGCAAAGGAGATGGAAAAAGGAGAACACGAGATGAATACCATAACAGTTTCAACAAGAGATTGTATATGTAAGTAACAAAATACATAAATGGTTGTACAAGTATCTTCAATAAGAGTTAAATGGTGTACTGCAGATTTTGATTAATGGAAAATTGACGGATTAAAATGTATTATCTTATTATCAGATAATGAATTTTTACCCGACAATTTTCCATTAATACAAATATATTTGCATTATTAAAGTATTTATTCCATTATTTATTGTCATGTTGATAATAATGTGTTAAATATATTCTACGCTTTCTTAGATATTGCATCGTAAAATAAAAGTGTGGAACAAATAGAAACAAGAAATTTACTCCGCGAGAACTAGAGTCTAGTAAGAAAATTGTCAAGTCAACTTGAAACAAAACACCGAAAATGATGTCTAAAATCTCCCCGATCTCACAGTGCGCACCTCACGTGGAACGGAATTTCGAAGACTCGTCACCAGTTAACGCTTAAATTATGCGGATTCGCTTGAACCAGACATGATCTCAAGTCGAACGTACTTGCTCAATGTTTTAAACATGAACATCTCCATCTGTTCTCTATCTTGAAGTGACCGCGTGAAGATACAATTTAATTAACCGACCGTTGTGACGAGTTTCCATTGTCAGTTCTACCACTTCGCATTTGCAGACCCGATTGCTATCATTGGTTTAATAGGCTGTTTGTTTCGTAAATGAGAAACCAACAAGCATATAAAAAAATCCCCATATTATTATTTTAATATGAACGCAATGATTGCATTTATAATTAATTGTTTTTATTGGTCAAAATATATATTAAAGAGCTATATAATTCACAACGTGCATCTCACCATATTTTTTTTAATTTTTCAGCTTGGGATAATGTATCTAAAAACCAATTTGAAATTAGTATAGCACGTTGAAGATTATACGACGTAGAAGATTATTATTCCTTCATATTTTAGAGATTTCAAATACATAGGGTAATCATATTGGGACCCTGAAATAAGACGGACCAAAAGTACAATTCCATAAATAGAAGATGCCAGCAGTAACATTCAAGTAGTTATTTCGATGATTCTATAAAAGTAGTAAAATTTCAAGCATCAATGAATTATATATGTATTATGAAGTAAACGCTTAAAGTTATAAATGAGAAATATGATTTCAATAACCACACAATACTCGAGAGAAACCAAGATATCTAAATTACACTGTTAGAGAGCCTAGTCTTCTAAGTTGCTGTTTATTAAACGTAATGTTTTACAATCACTTGGCGAGAATTGGCGAAATACGTTTACTCTACACAACTTGTCTAATCTAAAGCACGTCTACGTGCAATCAAAAGATATAGCAGCTGACGCCACGAACACCATTCGCCAATAGTATAAATAGAATCGGAGGAAAAAAAAATCACGAGTACCGGTCTGTTCCACAAACAGTAAAAACGAACATCACAAGCTTGCTCAACTGCTGGTCAGATTCAGCGTCCAAAACCGTTATATTTGTGTTTCGTTTTACATCTACCGGACTCGAAACTTTCGCCATCGAGAGAGAGAGAGAGAGAGAAAAAGTGCAAGCGCACAGGATCGGGGGGCGGGGTAGGGGGGGGGGGGAGAAAAAAAGCAATTCCATAGAAGTGTTGGAAACGAGATCTCTATCGTATCCAATAACGTTTCGAAACCTGCCGTCGCGATCCCAGCAATCGGCGTGGTGAGGCCGAGCGTCGAGGACGGAGGATTGAGGATCGAACACTGTTGCGACACGCGCGTGCTCATCGTACACAGCAAACGGAAACGCACCACCTTTCCAGCGATTCACAAAGCAACGTGAGTCGTGGCTCTGGGTCTTCGATCTGGCAACAAACAGCCTTTGTAATGCCCCCCCTTCCGATCGTTGCTTCACCTGCTGTCTACGCTGAAATTGCGCAATGGTCCCGTAACGACCACAGCAGCGTGCTGCCCCGACCCGAAGGTTCTTAGGGGAATCTGTGACCTACAAGTGTTTACTTTCCAAGACGTGTGAAAGGGGACAGGGGCCCGGGCTTCGGCAAGCGGAACGAAGCGGGACACAAATAAAGCTTTCTCTGCGCAAGAGCAGGTCTGGCAGAAGCGATGGGGTGGATATTGAGTTTTGCTTTAATTGAAATTCTTTTACACAGAGTTTTAAAGTTTCGATTTCAATATTTATCAATTTACATAGTGCGCATTTTATTCAATTATTTAACTTATATTTATTTGTTATTTGTACATAATTTCGAATACAAATTTTAGTAATCACAGTAAGTTTATATGAATTGCTTTCGACTCTTTTGATTTATTTGTATTATGCTCTCTAAGTCTATCCATCTATTAATTCTCGAAAGTTTTGTGCTGTTACTACCTTTACGTATATTACATATTTTTGTTATGATAATTCATTTTACTATCTCGCTACTGCTTAGAGTTAGAGAGAGAAAGTTATGTCATGTTGCGCGAAAAAACTGCGAACTTTCGGCAGAATAAATCTTATTACAGGACTCTGGTAACGAAAAAGTGGATAAATCCAGTTGCTAAATTAAAAAAAAATCCTCTAAAACGTGTTGTAGCCAGAATTTCTGTTTTGTGGATCCGTGATACCGAAAAATCGAATGACGGTAAAACTTCTGTCAGCCTTTCTGTGAACAGTGCTAGCGACTAACCCGTTTTCCTATTTTCTCCAAAATTGATATTCCTCAATCAATATGACTGATGTCACGACTCCTTGAATTTGAATTCGAAAGTTTAATTTTGGGGGTACTTTACATGATGCTCTTGGGACATTTTCAATATTTCAAAAAATACGGCTCCATCGTTTTTTTATTAAACTTTTTATTGGATAGTGTAAAGAACGTTTAAGATAATGGTGCAGGTCTAATGTTCGTAAAAAAACGTAATTTTTCGAAAATTGCAAAATTTTGACATTTTTTCGGTGTATTCCTACAACTAAAATATTAAAGATAGAGATTTTTTCGTTAATAAAATCTGTTCTTTAAAGATAGATTTAGACAAACTTCTGTACATTTCTTCAAAAATTTGAATTTTACAAAAAAAGATATGTCTGAGATGTACTTCGGAGGAAATTGCGGCATAAATAGTATTACGTAAGCATTACTAAGGGGGCAAAAATATGTGCTGTTTTAGCTAGTTTTTAATTGATGAATTGGGAAATTAGAAGTGAATCATTTTTTGTACGTAATAGGACATTCTAGTGTTTGAGGTGTTCTGGTAATTTCATGCTTGCTAGAGATCAAGAAGAAACCTAAAGTTGTTGTTTTATTGTCTTTATTCCACAGGGTTAAAGTTCGGTCACGGTACGCAGAAGATACCATGTTTGTGGAATTAGTAATAATTAATCAAAAATAATTTTTGTAAGAATTAAAAATATGCCCATAGGGAGCATAAGACTTTTACACCATTTATGAACCTAGATTTCAACTAAGTTGCTATTCAGTAGCAGAGACACTAACTTCTGCTCACACCGTTCTTGCTTGCAAAAATATACGAAAATAGTTATATAAATATAAAAATCTAATTAAGAGAGGACCTGACTTGGCAGTTGAGGGCTTATAATATGGGTATCAGAATAACGACCAGTTTTCTAAATAGACTTAAATTTTATTTGGAATTAACCTGTGAGAATCATGAAGAAATAATTTTAATTATTATTAGGATATAATGTGTTAACATACAGTCATTATTTTAACACTAATTTCTTTATATTTTAAAACCACAAGAACGTACCAAGAAAATAAAAAGATATTTCAAATTCCTGTAAGCCTTGAAAAGACTTTCAGATTAACCATTTTACGTGTATTTACGTTGTCTTACGTATTTACTCGATTTTCCGGCGAGTGATCGTGTCAAGCTGTGATGATAAGAAAGAAACTCCTGTTTTGTTTGTGATAAGAATATAAAAATGTAATTCCACATACAACTTATTAAAAGAGTAAAAAGTATATGAAGGTGAAGAAGAAGAAGAACAAGAAGAAGAAAAAGTAGAAGAAAGGAAATAAAATAGATAAAAGCGCACTTGTAAATCGCACGCAGAGAGCGAAGTCAAAATTCCCCTCTCCAGAACATCATTTGTGATTCGACGCTAAAATTGTTTTCCGTTCCCACAATTAATCTACGAAATGACTCGGGTATGTTAATGACGCAGTGACAAGTGGAGACAATGATGCGGGTCACAGGCACAAAAGAAATGCTGCGCAATTGCTGCGGGCAAACAAAGCAATTGCAATGTTTTGAGGGGGGATCGTGTGTATTTTTCCGCGTTTGGGATGGTGTAATGGCTATGGATTCGTTCTCGTATTCCGCGTGCGCGCCGTTTGTGTCGTAAGCGAGTAGAAGATAAACGTCAAGTCCGAGCCACGAAATGTTTTCACGAAATGTTTGCTTTTAGTTGGATATTCCCTTATCCCTTTGTTATCTTTTCTTCTTTGTAACTGTTTTTTATGCTTTTGTTCTCCGCGTTTCCTTTTTCTGTTCTCCACGACTCTTTTTTTCTTCACGCTTTACATCGTTATATTTTCCATCACGTCTACTCTGTATGCAATATTTATTTATTCGCATATGTTCATCTGACATCTCACTGAATAAAGCATAACATTGCTTTCGCAACATACATGAAACGTCCAAAATACAAACATAAATGTTGAATGTGGTACCAGCTATTTTGACATACAAATAAGCGACTGTTTATGAGCTTAGTAAACCAAATAATATATAGTTGATGTAAGAGAAAAACGGTACTTAAACGGCGAACGTATTCGCTTTGATGCGCCTTTTGTTGCACGTTTACCTCTGTTATTAAACACATAAACCAATTACGTCATTTCTAGGTCATATTACAACGTTCTTATCTTGCAGACAAACGGACGGGCGGAAGGCTGGACAGACGGACCACTTTTTCGGTATTAGGGGACTACAAAACGTGAAACTCGAAATCAATTTACACAGCATTACATAACTTTCTTTACACTGCGTACATTATTCCGCATATACGTACGTATACGAAAAAGTAAAAACAGTTTATTAGCAAATTAATTTCGGTAATCAATGAGATCTTCATTTTACCTCTCAGTCGCCGGTTCATATTCGGTTGGTTGGTTGGTTGTGAGGCGCGTCAACTACTGATGTCACTAGTCCCAAAAGCGCAGTGCATGTGTTTTCCTCGTGAGGTCGCGGTGATCTTTCCTCGCTGGATGGTGAGATCCGCTGACCTCCCGTCGACTAGCGGAGTTACCCTCATCCAGGTATCTCCCACCAGCCGGGCACCGCCCCAGCCGGGACAAGCTCTAAGCTCCCGACCGGTCTCCCGGCATGAGTGGTAGTGTAATGCACGTTAGTGAGCGTATAAGAGGTGAGGATAGGACAAGAAAGAGGAAGGAAAGATCGAGCGAGTTCTGCTCCGGCATTTGCCTGGTGCTAATCGGAGAAACCACGGAAAACTACCGATCAAAGCAGCCGGCCGCTAGAATTCTCCTCCAGACAGCGACTGAATTCGGCCTAGCTGACAAGCTAATGTCGAAAGTCCTAGGACCTCCCGGCAAGAGGCTTGACGTTGATGGTTTATTAAAATATTGTTTTTATAATTATTAGTAACTGTATTTATTAGTAAAGACATACTGTTTAGTTTCACTTTTGAAAGAATCCTCTCATATACCACGAGGGTATCGGATATTACGCATAAATTACAAAGCGTCATGTTAACATTTATAATCCGATTATATAGTATTTGATACGACATATTTACACGATAGAAAATATCTAAATACTCATTAAAGTTCTAGATTTGCTGATTAAAATTTCATTTTAGTAAAATGTTTGTTCATTCAAAAACACTCATATCAAATCTTAACATTGAATACCAACAAAAATATTTCTCCAAAAAGACAAAATACACAATTGCATAAAGCATTGACATTATCATTGTACTCTCAACTTTTCAATGTGATTTCTAAACAAAACGTGAGATAGGAGTTTTCTGGCATCATGACTTCAGAGAACAGATTGTAAAACAATATACTTTAAAAAGGTGAACGCATGAATGCGTATTTCAAAAATCAATATTGTACACAAACGTCAGAATTTCTCCACCAAACATAACATATATATAGTATAAAGCCAGAGTAACATCATTATACTGACAACTGGTCACCTAGGTTTCTAAACAAAACCTGAGATACAAGTTTTCTGGCATCGCAACTTCAGAGAGCAGATTGTGAAACAATCCAGTTTGAAAACGCGAACCGCCTCGGCCTCCAAAAGGTTCTCTTTTTCATCCACTCCGTACGACTCAATCTTTTGTCGTGATTTCAGGCATGAAATGGCATATTCAGGGTACGATCTCATCCGAAACGCTTTCGATGTGGCGGGGGGGGGGCAGAGGACGAGTCTGTGCAGAAGCCTTCAAATGCTTCGACTTTGCCCGGGTATTGACGGAGTACCACACTCGAGAAGTGAAAGATCGGTTTACTTTTGTCAGAAAGTTGGGCTACTTCGTTACAAAGGGCACAGGCGGTGAGCGTCAGCGAACGGGATCGGAGAGGGAGGGGTCGGGTGGGTGACGGGGTGGGGGGAGCGGGGAGACGGGAAAATGTCTGCCGGCACCCCGAGAGCTTCTTTGCTGGAGAACCGCTCCATTCAGCACGGCGGGAAAAGCAGCGTGGCGGTCCGGGCGAAATTGAAAGGGGGGCGTGGGGCGGAGGGGAGCTGGGAGGGGGTGAGGTGGTTGGGGGAGGGCTGGAGGACTGGCGTTCCGGCACGACGGGGGAGGAGGGAAACTTTTTAACAGTGATTTTCCTCTGGAATTGGTAATGGGTTCTGGCAGTCCCGTGTTGGGCGGAGGCCTCCGTGGCCTGGCGTCCCCCTCCCTTTCACTTCCTCCCCCTCCACCCCCTCCACGCCGCCTCCACAGCCCCTAGCGCGAAGCACAGGACTCGGCCGGGGAGTTTGCATTCCGAAGTCAGTGGATTTGAGATTCGCATCAACACGTCGCGTCGAAATTTGTGTGTTTGCGTTATCTTGTTCAACTTGTCCGCCCCCCCTCCGCCGGTCCTCGTCCTCCGCTGGAGTCTCTTCCTCTCTTTTGCTCCCCTTCCCTCGTCCTCTCTGTGTGCCCTCGGCTCTGACCCTTCCTTAGGGTCCTTCACTCTCCTCTCATTCTGTTCGAAGACATGTCGCCATTTACTCGGTCTCTACACCCGTCTTGCAGAGTAGCAGGCTGTACTCAGCTGCCATCTTAA
Source organism: Gryllus longicercus (assembly GCA_038098605.1). Taxonomy (NCBI): domain Eukaryota; kingdom Metazoa; phylum Arthropoda; class Insecta; order Orthoptera; family Gryllidae; genus Gryllus; species Gryllus longicercus. The sequence continues at coordinate 84,949 of JAZDUA010000873.1, read as the reverse complement.
CTGCGCCGGTCATCTGAGATCTTTTCCTGACCGGAAGAGTCCTTACATGTAGAGACCCGTAGCAAAGTCTGAACCGTTTCTGATCCTCCATATTGCTTATTTCCGTTCCTACTTAGAGTATTGCCAGTTGCTATCACCCAATAATCGCATTTCCAATTTCATGAATTATCGAACTTATTAAAATTGGTTCTTCTTTTATTTTCCATACTTTTTACTTTTTATATTTAAATAATACTTATACTAACCATGATATTATTTGCTTCACATGCTTGTGTGATTACTCTCATTTTTCCGTGCCCCACTCTTCCCCCTTTGGTAAATATTCTCTACAATTCTTAAATATCCTTACTCCAATTTTGATAATTCTGCTTTAATCTTGTGGGAACAGCACCTAACCAATATTCTTTGCTTCTTTGGCCTACTGAGTTCGTTTACATATACTCCGTTAATTTGCGTCCTTGCTGACCTATGTTTAAAATAACCCATACATTTTCACCCTTGGTCCTGGAACGCACACATAAATATATGGGTAGTGAGGCACTTATTAAGTGGCATCTCGCCTCTGCCTATTTATGCTCATTTTCAATGTCTACTCCTCTTGATATATCTTTTTACACTTTACGTCTTATAGGCTGCTGTAGCCTAATAAAGTTGAACACACGCAATCCAACTAAATTTTGTACCACTAAGCATATACACACACACATACTACATGACTTCTTCCTCTGCGCATTCTTGTTCACAGATTCAAAGCCTACTTAAGTCATACGCTTATGTCTAACAATCATACCGGTTAGTTTTTATTTTCATTCCCCGGGCAAAATCTTTTACCGACGTCTACTCTATTTTCACTTATATCCCGACCATTCTTTTGATTTCTCCTTTTCCCACACCTCCCCCCAATCACGCCCGTCTCTCACCCCGGGGTCAGAAATCACTTCCCGCGCTAACTGCCCATTTCGCTCCCCTTCTAGAGCTTCGCTCGTAAGTCGGCGCCGCCTCCATTTCCGCTGATTTAGCATCTCGGGGACACATTACGGCATATACAACCTTCGCAGAACATCTCGCGAGCGACAAGCGGCGCGATGGAGCGGTGTCGCATGACCATACGGACCGCACCGAAGCATAGACGAGTGCGCAGAGGGACAGAGGGGCCGTGCTGGCTCCCGCAAAAAAATGCAGAGAGAGCCTCGTGGCCCTACCTAATGAAACATTTTATACATCTTTTCTCTTCATGGTAACCAAATCAAGTCGTGAATTTATTTTCCTAATGGTACACAACTGAGTTACTGCCTTGAGCTTGAGCAGCAAGAGAGGGAGGCGACTTTGTTCATAGTAACTAAAATTTAACTTAATTCAATTACGTAATTTAAACAATTCATAGACTTTAGTATGCGTAACTTATGGATAATAAGAATGTTTTAATCTTAATATTGTGAGATGTTCAACATGTTTCCGTTAATATGATCAATTCTTCATTTCCTCCTTTTTAAGCTGACAATTCGAGGAATTGTTTGGGTATAAATGTATATTTCCTAGTTTCCACTCCTCATATTCTTTTTTAGTTTCCATTAGTTTCACAGGATCAATATCCATCTCAACATTTATAACATTTACTACCATTAAGTGAAGTGGTATCCAAAAACAGACGGCAACAGTCGCAATAACAGACGTTTTATCCCACCACTCGCAAACGTCCTGCTGTCCTTCTGCCAGCCAGCCAGCCAAACGGTCGCAGAGAGACAAAATCGGCTCTGTCGAACCTCGCCGGAGCGTCACATTGGCGCGTTCAGCCACCGGACAAACCCAACCACCCAACCACTCGTCCGCCACAACGTCCCCAACCCGCTCGTTGCTCGCTCTCGTGCAGCCTCATGCGGAGCCACTTTTACAGCGTTCCGCATGCTACGTTTATTTCGATTTACCTCTTTCTTTCTTTCTTTCCTTCTTTCTTTTTTTCGCCCGATACGCGACAGAGAGAGAGAGAGAGAGAGAGAGAGAGAGAGAGAGAGGGAGGAACAGCAGCCGAGGGGCGCATCGCGTCGCGTCGGGCAGCTTCGGCTGTCGTCGGGGCGATTTCCGAGGAGCGTCGCGGCGCAGAATGGACAATAACAAGCGCGGCTTTGTCCTCGCGCCGAGACGTGGGGGTGGGGGTGGGGGTGGGGCGGGAAGCGAGTACGCCCGCGGGCGGTATTTGCAACGCTACCAACCCAAGGGGGGGGTTGTATCGAATTTGGAGACTTGCTGAAACGAGGATATTTTATACATCTAGAAAAGCGGGAGAAATCCTCTATTTTCTCTAAGCCGTATCTTTACAAGTTCTCAAACCCTTCAATCAGTAATAACAAATAGTAGTAATATTAATAAATTTATGAATAAATAATAACAACAACATTTTCGTAACGAATTATGTAAATATCATTTTTTAACATGAACTATTCAGTCAATCGCATTAAATTTGGTGTCATTTGAAAGCTGGAAGTTCCTGATGTCTGCACATGGAGTTTACATTTTTTTGTGTTTGTATTATAAACATTAATACTATGAAAAAATATTTTATTGTGGAATGACATAACGCACAACTAGGCGGTAAGGTGGATAGTATCAGAGCCAGGCAAAGCAGGACAGGACAAAAACGGTGGCAAGAAGCAGGGTAGGTTTCACCAGGTGAAGGTTGTCAAGAATAGAGCAGAATAAAGCGCAGAGCAGAGCAAAATAACCTTAGCTGCTGATAGGCCGGGAAAAATTAAATAATTAATTTAAAAGAGCTGTGAAGCCTCTCCGGGACCCACTATACCTGAAAGCAAGGCCCCAACACTCATGCCGTACGTCAGATTCGAATATGCAACCTCTCTTATTAAGACGATTACACGGCACGAGCTCAAGACAATTAAAACATCCTGGTCATTTCATGAAATATTGATCGCTTTCATTTTTGCTGATACATGCCTCATTTATTTGTCCATTGTGAGTTCTCAACACTGGTGGTGGTGACCGTAATAGCAGGGCCTTATCGCTCGAGCCTTCATTTGATTTGTACGTCGCGGTTTTAATACTTGCAGGTTTTATCGATGTATTTAACACTGTTGAGGTTGCGACGCTGGCCAGAAACTGAATTCGTAAGCAGACTTCCCTGATCAATGATTTCCCATCTCTCTTCCAAGCTCTTGCTGGACCAGCACTTTACACCATTGGTACAATCATTCCTTACAATTTCCTCGTCAGTGATCAATATTACTGCCAGAGCGCATCTGGAGAGAGCAGTAATGTGGAATGAAGTGCAGTGACGTTTTTTAAGAAAAGTACGGAAAAACTACGGTACATATACTTAATGTATAAATTACTGTGTACCGAAGGGATATGCAGTGAATGGAAGTAACGTGTAGTGAAGAAAAGTGAAGTGATGGATACGGAGTAAAAATTTACGTTTCATTTTATCTACTTTTTTCAATTTTGTTTTCAGTGTATTTATTTTATATACCTGTTTAGTTTTAATATTTGAATGAATTGTTTCTTTTACCTTTCATTTAAACGTCATCGGACGTATCCTCATAAATAAATTATTATTATTATTATTATTATTATTATTATTTATTATCATTATCATCATAATCACCACCGTCATCAGCGTTATTTTCCCCTATCCAAACTGGGGCTATGTGGGAGAGTTGGTAACGTCACAACAGACTAGCGCCAGCGGCGAGGCCGCGCGGGCCCAACAATCACGCGAGACTAACGCCAGGAGAAAGAATATTCTTGCCACGACGTTGGCAGTTCCGCGCAAAAAGGGAGGTCTTCGCGGGTGGGGCTTGGATCGGCTCCCGGACCGGCGAACTCGTCTGCAGCTCTCAGGCGGACGCCGATCGCCAACTGGGGACCTATTGCCCGCCCCCAGCCCGATGGAGGCGGCGTGAAGCGACGCTACGAGGTCGCCAGATCAGACGTTGCATTCACGGCCTCTCCACGACTCAATTTCGAGATCTGCGTTACCGCATTTCAAATCCTCGCTATTCGATGGTTACCGATCGAATCTGGTCGATATTGGTTCGTACCGATTGTATCTTTCGAAGGACACAAGTTGAAAGCTTGAAATAACTCCCTTCTCCTTATTCGATAACAATATTTCAAGTTTTATATGTGATTAGAAAAGTTACGAAATTAATAGAATCGCTCAATAAATTTGAATCATACTATTGAACGTTTATGAAAGCAACTATGAAAGTAATTAATTTTTATACAATATTATATTTTAATGTACAGGGGTAATTTTTAAGTATCTTAATTAAATTTATGAAATTTTTTAACAACTTTATATATTAAGCAATTCTATACATTTGTACTAAGTCAGCCAAGGAATAATGTGTTACACATTATACTCATAAGTATAGAGAATATTTTAAGTAAATGACGTAAATTGATTACTAAATAATGAACTGTGCGTTGGATTACATGTACGCACTTGATGTAATCCATTAAATTAAAAGCTTTTTAGAACACGAAACCTATATGAAGCGTCTGATAACCGGAACTGTTTTCTTCGTGATTTTATAACGTAGTACGCTTATATTATAACAATAATCTAAGAGTAAGTACATTTGTACCTAACTAACTTTGCCTACCAGGAAAATAGCACAGGTGATTTCAATATCTTGATTCAAAGTAACAAGTTTCAGTAAAGGAAAATATACTTTACAGTTGTCCGTAATTACTGTTTCATGTATGATGACGTCGAAAAACTTGCGCAAATGAGCTTGGTTTCTATTCAGTAAAATGGAGAAATAAATTACAGCCAAATGGTTGGTAATGTCACCGCGACTTGGTGAGACGTAATTTTAGTCATGTCTACTTTTCACAAAAGTTGATCCTTTGCCTTAGACCCACAGAGCTGTTTGTTCGAACTTGTAGGTTGTCAGTAAATGACGCAGGTTGTCAGTAAATTATTGCGAAAACGTTGAGTTTTTTCATATTATACACAAAAAACATATATACGATCTGTTTAAATTGTTGACTTACAGATGTGCCAATAAATACCACTGTAAAGACGACTATGAGAATGTGCACATGTGACCTGATGTACAGATCATTGACAAACTTTGTCCGAGAAAACAATCTCAAAGCCACGGTTTGATTGAAACAATCATCTTTTACCAATAATCAAAGCAGGTATTGAAATTTGCTGCGTTCCATTTAAAGGAACAAAACAATGATATTGTTTACTTTGTGCATAAAGTAGTTTTAATCCAGAATTCTGATAACGTTATTTGAGCCCTCACAAAGTACGGAGGTCGGAACCTGACTTATTGGACTCTTAACACACTTAAGTTCAAAAGTACGCAGTATCTAAATATTGAATTTGGGGTTATTATTTCCAGACAGAAGCCTTTGATTTCAAAATTTGTGATTTTTATTTAATTTCTAATATTGTGTGAAAAAGCACAAATTGTCAAAAAGTGACTTCCACCATTTTGAACATGCCCCAATGATATAAGAAAATTAATGAGTTATATTTATGTTCACAAATACAAACCACAATGAAGTACACTATTCCATAAATTCACTCAGTACTCAAAGTTACACTTCCAATATAGAAATCTGGGACATGCGGAGTCTACCATCAATAATTTTAATAAGCCTTAATAAATAAAAGAAGAAAAGTGCAGAAGATAGTGAACTTACAAATACATCTCAATGAAAGGTACCTTCCTATCCATACATCTATCTTTAGGACTGAGCACTGTGTTGGCCGCGATTCTCAAATTGACCATTTCATTTTATAACAAAATCAAGATCCAACTGTCCTATAAAAATTCCCACAACCTTTCCAAAAATATTCCGTTTGAAAAAGTCCAACAAAAAGTAAAGCAACATTTTTCTGGAGAAATTATGTAAACACAATCAATCCGGTCCAAATACCGAAAAATATTAACAAAAGTTATCTGTATTTCACACGAATTTTATTGTGTTTAGTTGGTTTTGTACCAAAGGGTTAGCATTTGGAACATACTTTTCCCAATACGTGACATATTGCACAGTCGCGCTCAATAAAAAAGGACAAAAAATAATAGACTATTACGAAAAGTTTCGAATGAATGCGCAGGGCGATGATCATTTCACGAGAAACAGGCGAACTGTCAGGAACGCATGGGATGCTTCGCACGGGCGCTCCATTTCTGGAAATGAGTGGGCGAGTCACATGGACGAGTTATGACTATCGATAATTTCCAAGTGAACGAATACCGAGCGGAGCAACGAAAAGTGGGATTCGCTTTCTAGGAAAACCGAAACGTGCGAAAACTGGAGGATTCGAATGCAACGTTTCGACGGTACACGGAATCGAATGACCCGAAATGGTCTGAAACATGATATGAAGGCATTGCAGGTAGGAGTGAGTGATTAAGTATTTGCACGTGAACATTTGAAGTCAGTCACGTAAGTGAAGTGCATGGTATATCAAAGGAGGTGGCAGTGTTTTTTTCTTCACTGGAATGTGAGATCCTTCAGCGACATCCTCGTCGATGGTTTCCCTCCAAGTAATTATCCTAGTGGGACACCAAACCTACCGAGGCGAGCCACAAGCTCGCGAACTGTCTCTTGACAGGCGTGCATGTAAGACAGAGAGAGGGTGAGGGAGAGGGGAAGTGAGAGAGAGAGAGGGGAAGTGAGTGGGAGAAAGGGAGAGATGTGTTTATTTTATGTGTTTGCGCGTGCGTAATGGGAGAGAAGGGGTCAAGGACGAGAAAGAAAAGATCGCGTGACTTTTGTGGGAAGTAATTGTTTCGACATTTCCCTGGTATTGATATGAAGAACCTCAAAAAACTATCAGTCAACCCAGCCGGAATCTCTAACGGTCTTCTAGAACTGTCCTTTAAACAGCCACTGGAGCTGCCTCAGCTAAATTGCTAGTGTCGAATATATATGAAGAAATTGTAAGGTAGGAGTCATTAAGTATTTACATCGAGTACGTCAACATTTGGAGTCAGCAACGTAAGTTCAGTGCGTGCTATATCACGGAAGGTGGCGATGTTTTTTATTCATCGGAACGTCAGATCCTGCACCGACATACACTCGGACCTCTTCAGTCAACGTTGTGCAGACAAGTGGCGCTGCCGCTGAGTTGCGGCAGCCAGTTTGTAAGAAGGAAGTGACGGCCGGATGCGAACGCGGAGCCACAGCGCGCAAACGGGATCGGAAGGGAGCGCAGCGCAGCGCAGCGGCCTTAATGGGTCGCGACCGCGAAGCCCTTCGCGGGCGCCGCGCACCGCCTCCTGCAATCGATAGCGAAAATGGAGGCCACGCGGCGGCCGGCGGCGCCCGCACACGCCGACGCGCTGGAGACGGCGGAGGCGGAAGTGGTAGCGAAGGCGAAGACGGTGGTGGAGGGGGTGGTGGAAGCGGAGGTGGAGGCAGATGTGGAGGCGGAGGAAGAGGCGGAGGAAGAGGCGGAGGAAGAGGCGGAGGAAGAGGCGGAGGAAGAGGCGGAGGAAGAGGCGGAGGAAGAGGCGGAGGAAGAGGCGGAGGAAGAGGCGGAGGAAGAGGCGGAGGAAGAGGCGGAGGAAGAGGCGGAGGAAGAGGCGGAGGAAGAGGCGGAGGAAGAGGCGGAGGAAGAGGCGGAGGAAGAGGCGGAGGAAGAGGCGGAGGAAGAGGCGGAGGAAGAGGCGGAGGAAGAGGCGGAGGTAGAGGCGGAGGTAGAGGCGGAGGTAGAGGCGGAGGTAGAGGCGGAGGTAGAGGCGGAGGCGGAGGTGGAGGCGGAGTTGGAGGCGGAGGTGGAGGCGGTGGTGGAGGCGGAGACGGAAGCGATAGCACTGGCGATGGAGATGGCGAGTGGCGGTAGCGATGGCGATGGGGGAGCGAAGGCGGTGTCGTAGGCGAAGGTAGTGAGGAAGAAAGGGGCGAAGGCGGTAGCAAACGCGATGGTGAATGTGGAGGCGGTTGTGAGAACGGGAATGGCGTGGGAGCGTGAGAGGTGAGTGCTTAGGCAGAGACGCTGGCAAAGATGGGGGCGAAGGCGGGTGTGGTGGTGGTGGCGGTGGTGGTGGTAGTAGTGCTGCTGGGGGTGGAGGTGAATCTAGAGGTAATGGCGGAGGAGAGGGAGACGGCGACTGCGGCGGAGTTGAACAGCCTGCTGAAGACGGGGAGGATGTGGCGCCTTAGGTGGTGTATGCGGCACGGGGGAGAGGGTGGCGGTGAAGAAAGAGAGGGGTGAAGGCGGCAGTGACGGAGGAGACAGCATAGGCGGGGGCGGATTAAGAGAAGTCAAGGACGAGGACGTTGCAATGGAATCAGATGTGGAGGCGGAGGCGGTGGAGGTTGGAGCAGGCGAGAGGGTGGTATATATGGGTGTTCACGGAGGAGGCGGTAAGGCAAGCGGGGCCTGGGCGCGGCCAAGACGGGAACGTAAGTGAAGAAGGCAGATGAGAGAGGTGGTGAGGAGGTAAAAGGCGCCAGTGCAAGAGCACATTCATCATTAAATACGAAATACATAGATTTCTGTAAGTGTGTAGGTGTTTGAAGAACACAAGCACACAAATCGAAAGAAAACATTGTATACAAATCAATGCCATGACATGACACATTGTTAGAGAAACATCATTTTCTGAAAAATATTAGATGTATTAATTTAGAGTTAACGTTCTTTTCAATTTCGTTTGCACTGTGATTGACAAAATACGGGAAGTAGAAAGACAATTTACTCGAGAAGAGCTATTGACAAGGTAATTTTATTGACGTTCAATATCATTAAGATTACGACATTTATGAAGGAAGAAAATCTTAATATTTAATCTCCAGATGAAGTTTGGAAAAAAGAATAATGGAAGCTGTCACTCTCGTGAAAAATACAGTACCGCAGCTAATTCTAAGACCAAGGATACAGTTAAACTCTAACTGTCCATTGGAAATTCCAATTATATACCAGGTAGTTTACAAATTTTAATAAGTTTAATGGCAAAGAAGAGAAGTATCAAAATCACCTTTAAGCCGCTGAGATAGATACAAAACATATCGAGATGCATAAAACATGTCTCAACCAGCTTATTTTAATTTGAGCTAAAGGAAGATTTAATTTGCTTTTACTTTTGTGGATATTTTACAATTTTACATGTCCACGTAACGAAAATAATATGTTTGCTGTGAGAAATTGTGAAGCAATATTGAATAATCCTCAATAACTTCTATTCCTAATTCGTAGTTATATATAATAATGGTTTGGGCGTAAACTGTAGTGCAACCACGTGGAAACGTTCGCGAAATATAAGGAAGTGAACATTCTTTCTGGAAAGGGGTTAAATAAGGCGCATAAAGATGATGACAGCCAGGGACAACTTAGGGCCATCATTTGAACTGTTTGAGAATAACAGCGCATGGACAGGAGATAGAAGCGTATGTAAATTTTAATTCACGAAAACAATACCGTTGAGGATAGCCATCTTTTACTCCCAATCTCTACAAATTATTAATTATTAAGCAATATTTTCTTGGTTACTACAAATAATGACACCTGATTGGCAATGTTTTGATTCATTGATTCATCTAACAAAATAAATCAATAAATTAAAGCCTTTGGTTTGAAAGCTATATAAGTTTTGTAAGTATGGAAAGTAAATAATATTTAAGTTTTTTAAATTGCCGTCATCATATTCAAATTATTTTTTGCTCGGGTACTTTTGATAAATACAAAAAAATTTGTTAAATTAAGAGACATTTTTATTCCCATTTGCACTACTGAATATTACGATAATAGTATAATCGCTTGTTTATTACATAACATACACAAGTCATTGTAAGGAACATTCAAAGTCACACAGGATATTACGAACAAATGATGAAATTTGTACTCGAATGTAAAGTCACGCGTCATAAAATATTGTCATTCAATATTATTGATGTAAAATTTTAATTCGCAGATTGTTTGTTAGTTTTAGTAGGTCATAAAAGACATAATTGTCGCAAATTCAAGTTTATTCATATTCTATCGAGAACCGATAAAACTAATACAATATTTGGCGAAATTACCACATGCACATTCACTGACGTTGTACATACTATTCGTAGACCGTCTGAAGTACAGTCGTTATTGGTATACCTCTTAGAATGCTGATATTACCTTTGAAATAATAATCAAATCATTGTTGATTTCTCGTTGCAATTCACCGACTTAGCTGGCTCAGGCGGTCAGTTGATGTCACTGCAGTCTTTGATTCCTAGGTTCTGCGGATCGAGTGGCGACGGTGACAGGATTTTCGATAGTGGCAATATAGTTAGGTCGATTTCCCCCGTTCCCTGGACAAGAATTTTAGCGACCGGCTGTTTCGATCCGTCGTTTCCCGTAGTTTCTCCGATCAACAACATCACGCGAATGCCGGAGCAGGACCCTAAGAAAACGGGCCACGGAGTGCGGGCGATCAACAACATCACGATCAACGATCTCCGATCAACAACATCACGCGAATGCCGGAGCAGGACCCTAAGAAAACGGGCCACGGACTGCGGGCGAAATTTTTCCTTCCTCTTCCTTGTCCTATCCTCACCCCCTTTCACAAACTTACACATCACTACATAACCACCCATATCGGGAGACAAATAGGGACCGTATAGGTTGCCCCGGCTGGGGCGGTACTCCGCCGATGGGAAATGGTTGGATAGAAGCCCCACAAACCGAGGGATAGCTCGGCGTCGGATCTCACCAACAAGCGGCAGAAGACCACCACAAACGCGCGAGATTAAAAACAAGCACTACACCTACGGAACTAATGTCCTAAGCGCCCCGAATCACTAATCAGTCAATGAATCAATCGAGTCCATTTAATGTAAAATTAATACGTTCTGGAAAGTTTCCTTTAATTTATTTTGTTCAAAAGTGTGCCACCCTAGAGTTCTCAGGGAGCATCCGTCATTGGTCAGAATAAATGACGATGACAGGCGATGGGAGAGTAGCTAGGCAGATGAAAAACGAGGTGACAGAGGGAAGTGGTAACTGAAGACAGCTGTGAAAGCCTGACTCGTCTGTGATTGGATTGTTTTAGGTGTCGGGGAAAGCCTTCGTCACAGACGTTGTGGGAGATGGGCTCGTGTTGAAGGCGTGTTGAAGGCAGGGACGACGAGGAAAATAGTAGTGAGAGGACAGTCATATAGAGGAGAGCGAGGACAAGAACAGGGATGGTGGTGATGGGCAAGCCTCATTTTGTTCCCTCCAAAGGAGTGTTAACTTACTAATCAGCATTTCTATACTTTAAATATTTTTGTAGTAACAAACCACACAATATATACACATGGCGATTCATGTAATCCGAAAAAACCCTTAATCGTTCTTATATATTATAACGATGAAACTTTAGGTTAAAAATTTTACCAACAATCGGTCCAGTAATGAGCTACTATTTTTGAGAGTTGTCACTTCATTGAAGACAGCTGGAAAACTATTCTAGTGTCAGAGGGTTACACCATAGGTGTTTAAAAGGTTGTGCTTTACCGGTTGCTCAAGAAAAACGACCAACTGTATAAATCCCTGCTCATTTCACATCAACGACCGTAAAGAATGTCGCAGTATAACAATTGAAACATTGATGAACATATTAGGACGCGGTATGTGCCGGACAGTCAATAACCCTTCCCCATCACACATTTGACATGGAAGATTGGGATTCGCACCTAGGATTACAAAAGTATTAAAGAAAACGTGGCTGCTTCACTACGAGTTGCCATTGGGTCTACTGAATTTCATTAACCAACTTTGTATGCAAAGATATCCGATCTAAAAATAACAGAACAAAACTGATCAGAGTAATGTTAGTGAGAAATTACCCCCCCACTACCATCAGTGTCAAGTCTGCACTGAATTGATCAGAACTCAAAGTCCTTCCGAAAGACGAAAATTAACTGTCTGATAGACACATCATCCATGATGGAAGTACAAGTCTGATATTTTCGACGAAACGTCCTGTTTGAAAATACTACATTTTTTTTCAAGACCCACACAGACTCTTGCTTGAATCATATCATACCAGGTTTCACCGAAGTTGAGAAGCAGGAATGGACAACGAAATTCTTTGACTACCAGATAGAATTGAAAATAATCTGAATCGGGGCGGGGGCCAGTTTTCCCAGTAGTTGTTGGGGAAATACATAGAGATCAAACAAAACGCATGAGAACTCTGACCTAAATGCGAATTTAGAATCCTTGTTGCCACTCACATCCTGGATAGGTACTTCTGGGATTCCTCGATCTTCTTAAGCTCTTGAGTCAATTTTTAGCATATTTTGTCTATTAAACTCCTTTCAGATTTCAAAGGGCTGAGCCGTAATAAGCAAATCGGGAGTAGAACTCGAATTCATAGTCGTACTAATTAATAATAATAATAATAATAATAATAAATATAATAATAATAATAATAATAATAATAATAAAATCCGCACTGTTGACAACGAAAGCAGAAAGGATACATCATCTTCGTGTCATGATGACAAGGGTCAGCAGGAGGGAGCGGCGAGGGAGGGAGAAGCTGTCGTAGCCCAGGGGTGGAGGCGAAGTGAGCCTATCGCTGCAGGCGTCAGAGACCAACGGCTCCTCGCCCTTCCCCTTCCACCCCCCTCCACCCCCTCCACCCCCTGCATCCCTCGGCGTCCGCATCCTGCCTTCCACTGCTAAAAAATTGACCGCTTCTTTTCAATTCTCCTTCCCATCTAGCCGGCGCTCTCCTGAATTAGTAAGAGTGCTTAAAGTTGAATAGCTTTGGATAGAAAGGTGAAGGAAGGTAATTTGACACGGAGTATAAAGGAAACTAGACAATACATATTTTATTGGAGCACTTACGAAGTAAAAGGAAGGCGGCAGTGAGAGCCTCATGCCTAATTCATGCGGGTAATCGACTTGCAGGTTTCCTCCCCCCTTGGGGGGTAGGGTGCCCGGGGTGCGAGTCGAGGCGCTAGACGGTCCCCCCTTCCCTTCCTTCCTTGTCTTGCCTCCCCCCCCGCCACCCTGTCCTGCCCCGCCCCCCACCCACGCCGTCCCACTGAACCTGTACAATGCTAGACCGGCGACAAAGACGAACAGTTCGATTGTGTCTCGGCCGACGCACTGCAAGCGACCTACAGTTCATTAGTCACACGTCTGCTTGAATTCGCCCCCGGCAGTGTAGTGTGCGGGAAGGGGAGGGGTTCCATGAGGTAGGAATCTATCAGGGTGAGTGATGTTGGACTGTGCTTGAAATAAAACATGCGTTCGCATTCAGATGTTCGGAGGTTTGCTCCTCTGTTTTTTTACTCTGTTTCTTTTTGGGGGGCAGGGAATTGGGTTTTATTCAGCAGTTCGTTTGCCCTTTGGGATGTCTGTAGTCGAAAAACATGTTGGTTAAATGGATATATTTTCTTCTAGTTTTGAGTGAAGTCTTTTTTCCCTTTGCTACCATTTTCGGACGATGAATTTACATAAAGCATTTGGTTTTTATAAAACTTTTGTTTTCTACACTTGATGTGTTTGAAATACAAAGGTATATAATACAGTTACATTTAACATTGCGAAAAAAATTACTACAGTTATTTACATAGTAATATGCACAATTTGTTTTGCACACACTGCAAGTTTAGATTCCTAAGTTATGTTAATATTCCTTCCAAAAAATAAAAACTACAAAATAAAAAATAAAAATAACGAACATTTACCAAGCAAATTCATTAGCGTACTTCAAAACACGCAGCATTCCACAGTATTTTCACAAATTTGCCACAATTGCTAGTGAAAACTATTGGGAGTTTTTCTTACATTTATTAATTTAAAGTTGCCAAAAGCTGTGTACCAAATAGATTGCCGGAACCGGATTTCACATGGTCTCCACAGTAACATCAATTCCTGCATGTCAGGAACTAATCCAAAGAGCAATGAAACCGAACCTGATTAAAAACGGAGCAAAAGGTGGAGCAGCCCACGCTCTTCCGTTCCCCGAATCCCCCTCCTCCTGCGAGCTCTCCTGCGAGAATCACTTCCAATCTAAAAGAATCACGAATTCCACCCTTCACGAACACGTGTCCCTTTCTGAGCGACCGGCATAACTTCCCCCGCGTTTGATCCTCCCCATATCTCATACCCCCCGCGGCCGGGGACTTTCGTTTTCTGCGGAGGCGTCGGAAGAAGAGAATCTCCTGGAAGGCGAAGAAAAAGTTCGCAGCTGCCACCTTGCATCTGTCGTCCCCCGCCCTCACCCCGTCCCCGATATGCCACGCCCCGGTCCGCCCCCCGGAGCCACCCCCCTTTTTCGCTGACGTCACAGTTTCCAGTTTCTCCGCGACAATGGCTGAAAAGAAGGATTAAATAAGGATGTTTTATAAGGCAGATAGGCGGGCGCCACCGGCTCTTGAAGAAAACGATATCAGCGCCATCTGAAATCGTCGTGGCGCAGGGGTGGCCGAGTCCACGCCGTTGGTTATTTCGTGCTTCCGGAGTGTAGTGCATGTTTTCATCAGATGAGGTGGCGGTGATCTTTCTACGACAAATGGCGAGATCTGGCGCCGACCACTTCAACTTGCGGAGTTTTCTTCAACCAAGTATACCCCACCAAAGGGGCACAGTCCCAATCGCGACAAGCCCAAAGCTCTCGATTGGACTTCCGGCAAGTGCATGTGTCAGTGGAATGCATGTAAGTTTAAGTGTGCATATGTAAAGGATGAGAATGGGATAAAGAAGAGGAAGGAAAGGCTGCGTGTCCGTGGTTTGTTTGTTCCGGCATTCACCTGGTGTTGGGCGGAGAAACCACAAAAAATTACCGATCACAGCAGCCTGCCGCCTGAATTCTCCTCCAGGCAGCTGTCTAATCGAACTATCAAAAATCCTGCCACCGTCGAGACTCGAACCTTATGTCCTCTCAGGCAGAGGCATTGCAGTGACATCAACTAATGCCCTGAGCCACCGACACCGGTCGAATCCTCACCTATTCACTAATAACATTTAGTGACGTACATTTAGTGCTCTAAAACATTTAGTACAACATTTAATGCCAATATATCTGTTGTTAACGTCATTAAAGACACAGAGAGAAAATAATGGACGAGAATGAATGTTGTTAACCGAGATGTTAGCCATACATTCTGGGCGGGGTAGGTCAAACCGAGTCTTAGACTAGACGTTTTCTTATTTACGACGTCTTTTGTCAGGGAGTGAAATCTCAGTTTTGAGAAGTGTGGGACAGGATAGCCAAAATGTGTGAAACCAATCGACAATGTGGGGATGCCCGAATACATAACACAAACACTTTGACTCTGGCCCTAGAAATGTACTGCTTCACATATTAATTTGAAGCGCTGCCAGACACATAATAAACTTCCAAGGAGTATAGTTTAGGAAATATTCGACTCCTGACCGCTCAAAGCTCCAAGTCAGCGTTCAAATCTTTTTTCCGTTCCGTACAATAGAGGACACGCCCATATCCCGTTCAATACAGGAAATACTCATACACCGAACGATAGAGGCCGGTTTAATGACATGAAGGCATTCTATTAATTAAAAACCATAAAGCTTAAAAATATACAGACTAAACTTTTTAATGATAGGTCAGATAGATCAGATTAGTTACATAGTCATGAAATGCGTTTTAATTTGTCTACTGAATAAATTCAATAATTTGTTTCGACACCTTAATAACAGAGAGCTGGCATAAAGTATTTTATTTGTGCGAACAAATTAAGATTTTAGTACATTTCGATGTGAAATAAGTATTTCACTTGGATTATAATTCAAGTTTGCTATGTGAAATCTCGAAAAGAAAAGGAAAAATAGAATGGAACACGTTTTGTTATCAGAGAATTTACGATTTCGTACACGTAAGTATCCATTGTCAGGAGAGTTAAGTTTGTCAAGAAGTTTGTTTCTCAATATAAATAGGGGTCAAACGCGCTAAAGGAAAGTGAACAAAAAAGTACCAAGCCAGAGACCCCGACAAATTGGCCAAGGTCTTAGAACCTGAGGCTAAAATTCATTGGTTGTCCCTATTGTAAAAGTGGCTCTGCATAGCAATTGGCAAGCTAATAACATTCAGAGCAAAATTAATATCTTACAAAGGGCACGTGTATTGTTAACTGCTTCTACCACTCTACACTACATGTGAGAACACTAGACAGAAATGAATATGTCTACCTACATGGTCACTTCACGGTGACGTTTAAGCTGCACGCGGTATTTAGTGTCAAAATCGATTACTATTAAGGTAAGGTTAGCAGGTCATTATTGAAGTGACAATAAGAGTAACGTGTGAAGTCCTTGATGTTTAAAATACTTGAAGAATGTAGTTCTGTCACATTCCTTCAATGTATCGTGTTTTTTAACAATAAATTATTCGGTGAAAGTTTGTCGCCATAATTTTAGGCATGTGTAATGCTCCCTTTTCAGAAATTAAAAATTTTGATATTTGTTAACATTTTAAGAGCATATTTCAATATTATAATTGTTAAAAAAAGAAAAAATGGAAAATTGTTCATTAAATGTTTGTGGTACAGTCCCCTTAAATTGTTGTATGGAAATAATGTGACGAGAACATGTTTTGCAGGTCTTCCTTTGATATAATACCTTCATACGTCAAAGCTAGTTGTTTCATCTTCTTGTTCGTCCCCATTCAACTTTCTTGTATTATCAACCACAGGATAGTCCTCTCTTCTCATCTTAGATCTTGCAAAAACAGATTCATACTCTCAAAATGAACAAACAATTCTACGGAGGCGAATCATATGTAGGCATCTAGATTATAACTGGTTTCCAATAATAATCAGAAAAAATAAATAAAAAAACGTATTTAAAAAATCAAATACTTGGACATAAATACACACTGCTTTAATAAATGAGAAATATAAGTAAGCTAAATCGTAATGCGTGAGTAAATAACTCTGCTTTGTGTATGTTATAATGAACACTTAAGCTCGAGAAAAATGTACAATAAATTTAGGACATGTCAGAAATTATTTTAATCTACGCAAAGTATTGTTCACATTTCCCCCCAATGAGTATTCACTGCGAAGTCCCAGTGATAGTGGGTTTTGCCTAATGATACCCATTACATTCTGTCGAGTTATTGAAAATTCCGTCTACCATATTTCCATATGCCATAATTAATATGATAATAACGGGAGATATCTGTATGTACTCGTTTATTTAGTGCGGTCATCACAACCATCATTTATTGCTCCTTAATTATGCTTAAAACTCACCTTCTTTACGCAATTTCATCTTACTTGCATCACAAAACCGTAGCCACTATCAAATATATCATTTGTGTCACAGATTGCTTATTAAGAACTTTCAACCTTGGTCGTACAGCTTATGTATCACCCAGAATATTCTCACGCTTTCCAAAAAATCGCTTACAGACGCCATAAATTGCTGGTACTAAGGTTAAAAACATTATATGTGATTATAATAACTATATATATATATATATATATATATATATATATATATATATATATATATATATATATTATTTACAGAGGTGGTATTTTGCTCAATGCTATATTATTTTCTTACGTGTAAATATGAACTGTATACAGATTAAAACATGAGATCAAGTAAGTGTACTTATGCCCTGAGGTAACTGAAGTGTCTTCAAGTAATGTATATTTTGTAAATAATAATCCCCGAAAGGACTGAAGGGCCTAAAGGGTAGGAAGTAATTAAATGCATTCTTATTAGAAAATGCTCAGCATCGATTGTAGAAATGATCAAGGCAACGCCAATACCGAAAGAATTATTGAGTGGGTGATCAGAGTGGGTGATCAGAGTGGGTGATCAGAGTGGGTGATCAGAGTGGGTGATCAGAGTGGGTGATCAGAGTGGGTGATCAGAGTGGGTGATCAGAGTGGGTGATCAGAGTGGGTGATCAGAGTGGGTGATCAGAGTGGGTGATCAGAGTGGGTGATCAGAGTGGGTGATCAGAGTGGGTGATCAGAGTGGGCGATCAGAGTGGGCGATCAGAGTGGGCGATCAGAGTGGGCGATCAGAGTGGGCGATCAGAGTGGGCGATCAGAGTGGGCGATCAGAGTGGGCGATCAGAGTGGGCGATCAGAGTGGGCGATCAGAGTGGGCGATCAGAGTGGGCGATCAGAGTGGGCGATCAGAGTGGGCGATCAGAGTGGGCGATCAGAGTGGGCGATCAGAGTGGGCGATCAGAGTGGGCGATCAGAGTGGGCGATCAGAGTGGGCGATCAGAGTGGGCGATCAGAGTGGGCGATCAGAGTGGGCGATCAGAGTGGGCGATCAGAGTGGGCGATCAGAGTGGGCGATCAGAGTGGGCGATCAGAGTGGGCGATCAGAGTGGGCGATCAGAGTGGGCGATCAGAGTGGGCGATCAGAGTGGGCGATCAGAGTGGGCGATCAGAGTGGGCGATCAGAGTGGGCGATCAGAGTGGGCGATCAGAGTGGGCGATCAGACTGGGCGATCAGACTGGGCGATCAGACTGGGCGATCAGACTGGGCGATCAGACTGGGCGATCAGACTGGGCGATCAGACTGGGCGATCAGACTGGGCGATCAGACTGGGCGATCAGAGTGGGCGATCAGAGTGGGCGATCAGAGTGGGCGATCAGAGTGGGCGATCAGAGTGGGCGATCAGAGTGGGCGATCAGAGTGGGTGATCAGAGTGGGTGATCAGAGTTATCTCAGTGGGTGATCGGGATAAGTGATCGCGACTTCGATCTCGAAAAGGCGAGAGAAACATACTTGAAGTGTTGGAAATCACGTGGCGTCTGCCGTGCTCCAAGTTCGTTGTATGTCGATAGCTCTGATCGGTGGTGCCCCTGGTTTTTCTCGCCACTTACAAGGGAATGCCGGAAGAGCACCCTTCACAATAACCAACGGAGGGCAGTGCTCGTCATTTTTCATTTTACCCCCTCTTTCTTAATACGGACTGGCAATCATTGGGAACGTAGTACTATGTTCGTTCTCCAACCTGGGAATGGACCTATGGCCCAAAGCCAGCTACAAACAATTTTCGTCACTTGCCGAGTATTGCGTATACTACTGTTCCACGAAAGAGGAATCTCGATGAATTTTCCCTGAATTCTGCGTGACCCGCTACTCATCGCTTTTCACAACCCTGCTCTCAGAGATGCTCCGTTTAAGTGGAGAATTTCGGAAGTGAAGTTTCAGAGGATTCTTTCGAGTCGAACAGGGGGAAAGAGGCGAGACAGAGAGAGAGGAGTGGTAAAGTTAGTAAAATTTCGAAAGTTTCCCTGTTTCTTGCGAAGTTGTACGCCTTGAAAAGGAGGAGAATTCGTTGTCGGACTATATGGAGAAAGATATTCCCAGACATTTATTGGTCTGTATGTTAACCTCCATATTGGCTTCTTTCTCGAGCCGTTGTTATGCGATCAATAAAAAGTAGGCCGGTGAGAATGCGAATAGCTTCTACAGATAAAAGTATTGGTTTTATTAAAAATAAAACGATGGATTCGGCTTCTTACTTTTTCCTTTATTTCTTTCGTCCCAGCCAAAAAACAGAGCCCAGAATGGGTCGTAAAAATTATTTAACCAATATTCGCAGCCTTTGATATTTCAAGCAAAGAGAGAGACAAGTAAAAAAATAATAAAAATAATACGCAAAAAAACTTTTTTTATTTGAGCCTTTTAATTAAGTATATTATATTTGCCATAAATACGCATTGAAATGACTATAAAACAGTGTCTCTACTGGCGCATAAGTTTGCTAATCAAAGTATATCAATTTTTGTTAAGTTTTTTTATAAGAGATTGGAGTACAATGTGTAAACTATATTTTTTAAAAAGATAAAAATGACATATTAAAAATTTTCAACTGCGAATCTTATCACACTCTTTAAATCAAATTTCCGAACAAGAATTTACAGTCGAACATTTGTAGAGAGAAGTTTAGAACAGAAAGGTTTTCAGATCATTATTTACTGTTACTTCGTATATTAGTACTATAATACCTCAAGATAGCATTCGATACTTAAAACAGAAGTAATGATAAATATTCCCACCGATGTTAAATTTTCCTTAAAATATGGAGGGTTTGTAATCAAGGAGATTTGCTTCCATCTAATAAAAACAGATAAACGTCTATATTACGCAATAGTTTAAAAGGTTTACTCCGTCCAAACTGAATGAATTTACATTTGAATAAATAGATTTGGTAGAATAACTTAACGTAAGACTACACTGCATTTGAATTTCAACCTCTGAACTTTAAAATAGATAAATTGAATTTGAGAAATTATGTATCATTTTATATTTCAAAAACCAAACAGAATAAAATCTTGAAAACTACCAAATTTAAAAAAAACGCGCACAAAAGTTCAACGTCTTTCAAAATGCCCACCATTTAATCTAAAGAATATAGAAAACAAAGAAGTTTGCTTTCAAAACCACCTCATTCTATTATTTGCCAAAGTTAATTTTTCTAATATTGGAAACGTTTAGGATGTCCTTCATAACTTCAGGTAATTATACACTACTTTTAGATCAAATCCAGCTTCTGTCTTCTTAAAAGGACGTGATAACATATCTTGTTTATATAAAATCGAGTTAGGACGTTCGTCTCTCTTGTGAGAGATGTTGCTATAGCATGGTTTGCTTCTCATAGCAAATGTTTTAGAGAACAATATTGCAACAACGAAAAATTTCCGTTGAAATCTTAAGTAATTAAGTGCGAAAGCAAGAAAAGACACTGGCTAGAGGCACACTGTTGTCTTGGTTATAGTCTGTTTCTTGACATACGGCGTCGTTATGGAAACCTCCACGGGCCAGAGGACTACGGAGAAAACTATAAAAGTTTATAGCAGCAGCAGCTCGCCATTAGGTCCGGAGCCAGCGATGCAGACGTCCCGCACTTGCCAGGAAAATATTTTGATTGTCGTTTTGGAGAAACTCTAAAATGGCGCCGTCATCAAAAGCCGCCTCGCTGACGACCACTATTGAAAATTTCTGGGTGTAATGTAGCACGAAGGGAACCCAATGTTGTCCTCAAAACGTTCTACTTTTTATATTTCGTAATTTCATTTTGATCTCTAAGAACGCCATTTAACGACTTTTATTTCCTCGACTAAAACGTTTCCTGAAAACAGTATGTGTTTCTTCATTTTATTTGTGGTCGTGAGATACTCATTTGTTGGAATAAGTAGAGGAACAGATTTTCCCATGAAGAAGTTTTCAAATGTCTTTGATTTTTTGATTGTTAGGTGAATGACAAATGGTGATATGAAAAAGATGCAGTACATTATTTTTGAATATAATTAAGGGGGAGGTGAAGTGTCCATGAGTGAGAAACAACTATGTAAATGTGACGTATTTGCAATGTAGCCATGAAATAAAAGAAATTCTAAACTCGTAATAATAACGACATGGCTTCAAAAGCTTTAGAATAAATTACTGAAATAGATGAAAAATAAATAGATATAAATAGACAAAAAATATCAAAATCAAAATATTTCTATCTCACGATCGGGCAACATGCATATTATTCGAAAGTCATTGTTGTTCAGGCAATAAAAGGGACTGAACGGTACATACTAGATAGCCTGTTTCCTAAAAATACCTGTCAAGTGATATTCTTAGCAAAGTTATTATTTCATTGAGCCATTGTCTGTAAATTCCAAAGTATTATCGATTAATAAAACACTCAATTTTATAGGACCCGTATCCCAGTGTCACTACAATTCTGCAACATTTTGTTTCACTTGCCAGTGACAAACGGTAAATGGACAACATAGATGATTTTAATTTCTGGCGTCACAAGTTACCTTCCATTGTATTAGGTTACAAATAATTTAGCAATATAAATCCATTAATTCAAGACATTTTAAAATGAGTAACAATTCACTAATTCACACAAATAATTATACACCTCTTGAAAATTACATGTCACATACTTAACTTCAATCCACAATTCACAGTCTATACCAACTAATTTGACCTAGAAGTCATATTAGTACAACAAATACACAACGCATCTTTACGCGACCCACGAACTAAAAAAAGAATCACGACTTTGCCAGACTAAGTTGTCAAAGAAAAGAACACACCGAAGAAGGAGAAAGAAGGAACCTTTTTGCCTCCCACAAAGACAACGAAGGATGTCCTAATTTCACAGAGCGTGCACAAAAGTGCCCCCACAGACGTTCCACGTACCTGATGAAGTTACACAAGCGAGAACTCGCCGAGTAATAATTCTATGCTTATTTAAATTTCATTTCTTTTGTCATTTCCCGAAGCTTTTTTTTTCGTTCCATCTTGAAATCCGAGTGCATTTGTTCATTGTACTGTATTTTTGTTAATTATCCCGTACATTAATTACTTTCTTCTCACTGTCAGAAGTTTCTTTTGTTTCCCCTTCTCTTCCCTCTCGTCTTATTTCTAATTTAATTGTTAACGTTTTCTCGGTGCTCTCCCGCAAGAGGAAGAAGGGTCGGCCGGGGCAATCCAGTCTCTCTCCACCCCCTCTCCGCCCCTCCCTCGCCCATCTTTCCATCCCCCGGCCGCCGACGCGTCGTCGCCCGCCGGCCTGCAGACACCCCCCCCCCGTTCCCGCCCCCCTGCCGGTTTAATCAACACGCCCGCTGTCCCGAGGGGCTGTGGGAATTCTTTTCGTGGATCCGCGCGCGGGGGTGAGAAGACCTCGCCCGCCGCCTCTTCGCTCGATGACACCCGAAGGTTTGCAACCGCTCGCTGTGAACTCCTTGCTCTGACCGCTCGCTCCGCCGCGCCCTGCGCTGCCTTCGCTCAGCCCACAGCCAACTCCGTCACGCGCCTCACACCTACCGCGCGCCGTTCCTCCGTTGCCCCGCGCCACGTCCACACGCTTCCCCGTGACACTCTCACCGCCACTCTCCCCGCCCTCCGCCACTCTCCCCGCCCTCCGCCACTCTCCCCGCCCTCCGCCACTCTCCCCGCCCTCCGCCACTCTCCCCGCCCTCCGCCACTCTCCCCGCCCTCCGCCACTCTCCCCGCCCTCCGCCACTCTCCCCGCCCTCCGCCACTCTCCCCGCCCTCCGCCACTCTCACCGCCCTCCGCCACTCTCACCGCCCTCCGCCACTCTCCCCGCCCTCCGCCACTCTCCCCGCCCTCCGCCACTCTCCCCGCCCTCCGCCACTCTCCCCGCCCTCCGCCACTCTCCCCGCCCTCCGCCACTCTCCCCGCCCTCCGCCACTCTCCCCGCCCTCCGCCACTCTCACCGCCCTCCGCCACTCTCACCGCCCTCCGCCACTCTCACCGCCCTCCGCCACTCTCACCGCCCTCCGCCACTCTCCCCGCCCTCCGCCACTCTCCCCGCCCTCCGACACTCTCCCCGCCCTCCGCCACTCTCCCCGCCCTCCGCCACTCTCCCCGCCCTCCGCCACTCTCCCCGCCCTTCGCCACTCTCACCGCCCTTCGCCACTCTCACCGCCCTTCGCCACTCTCACCGCCCTCCGCCACTCTCCCCGCCCTCCGCCACTCTCCCCGCCCTCCGCCACTCTCCCCGCCCTCCGCCACTCTCCCCGCCCTCCGACACTCTCCCCGCCCTCCGACACTCTCCCCGCCCTCCGACACTCTCCCCGCCCTCCGACACTCTCCCCGCCCTCCGACACTCTCCCCGCCCTCCAACACTCTCACCGCCCTCCGCCACTCTCACCGCCAACACTCTCCCCTCCGCCACGCACCGCGCCCCACCGCATGTACCCCGCCTTGCGACTCCCCCCCCCCTGTCCCGTTCACGGAACGCCAGCGAGCAAGGCGAGGCGAGGCGAGGCGAGTGGTCGCGGCTGCCAGGCTATCCTCTTGGGAGCCGTGCCGTCTCCTCCCTGTCTTGCCACAGAATCGCTTAAAGAGGACAAGGGAAGAAGAAAGCGTTCGGGTCCCCGTGGAGTTTCGTGATTGTGGGTCACTGTGAGGTTCTTTGCCGAGAGCGGTCGGATGGGGTTGAGAAAGCTGTGCCTGTATGTGTATGCACGTAAGAGAGGGTTGCACATGTGTGTGTGTATGGCACTGGCGTGTTTGCCCAGATTTCCTGGAGCGTATTTTGGGTTTTAAAATTTTAGTACCACGACACGTCTCTAGTTACTTTGAAATTTCAAGCTCTTGTAGGTGAATTTCGTGAATGAACACATTAATATTTGAAGACTTACCACTACCTTGGTTTGTTTAAGAGTAGAGTGTAGAGTAATGAGCAATATTTATGGTGATACCATCAGTAGAAGAACATCAGCGAAAGCTTGCGGGGGGGAGCCTGACGGATGATGCATACAAAGTGATGACATTGTAACTTCGTCTGAACTCAATTTTTATTATCTTCTTCCGATATAAAATTTGGGGATGTTTACAACAACAAAATAATTAATATTTACAATACAGTAATTATATTAATCACTCCTCAATCATAAATTTAATGCTTTGACGAGGTCGTGATTTTAGAAATAAGGTTAGATGAAACGTGCTTTCTTCAGATAGATAGTGTGTGAGGTAAGAATTATTTTGTCCCGTTTTGTAAAGTGTGGTAGTAAAAAATGAATGTATCTTATATGCCTATTTCAAAATATTAGTAGTTAATAAACAATTACGGGACGATTATTTCAAACATTGATCAGAGAGGATTCACTTTGGGAAGTCATGTAGTTCTGTAGCTCACCTCAAGTATTCGACCTCTGAGTTTACCACACTGCCGCATACTCTACAGCGACTCTGACCAGACGTTCCGAGAGTTGGAGTCCCGACGAGAGCCTTTTTTCGAAACTACCGAATTTCAACGCACCTCGCTACATCGCTAGGTCGAATGCAGCCGCTGTCTGGAGGAGCATTCTAGAGGCCGGCTGCTCTGAGAGGTGATTATCCGCAGTTTCTCCGATCGCTTTCAGACGAATGCCGGAGCAGTACCTTATCACACGCGCCACGGATCACGTCCTATCTTTCCTTTCTCTTCCATGTGCTAACCTCTCTCCTCGGTTACACACATTTACGCGTACATGCACTACTTACGTACGTACTTGCGTTACATGCGTACGTAGTACATGCGTACTTACGCGTACATGCACTACGCTGCCACACATGGCGCAAGACCTGTTGAAGGTTAGGGTTTGTCCCGCTTTGGGATGTACTTCACTGGGAGAGGTACCTTTAGTGGAAAGAAAGGAAAAACCGCGTCCGATCCGTGGCCCGTTTGTTAGGGTACTGCTTCGGCATTGGCCTGATGTCGATCGGAGAAACCACGGGAAACCACGATAAGAGCATCCGGCCGCTATAACTCTTCTCCAGACAGCGACTGAATTCGACCTAGCTGACAAACTTAGTGTCGAAAATACTGTTGGGACTCGTACCTAGGACCTTCCGGTCAGAAGCACAGCAGTGACATCAGTTGATCAGTATTTTACAACACGGAGGAAGAACTAGAAGATCGGCATACATAAGACATACTGATTTTTTCGCTATACTCTGAACGATTGCTTTCGACTGCAATGATGCCATCACACAACAACGTGGGTGGGTGTATATAGTATTTTCAGGCATATTGATTTGAAGTCAAGCACATTTGAGTAAACATTTATTTCATTTTCTACATTCGCGGAAATAAAGATGGGCATCACATGTGGCTCCTATGTGATTTATGTACGAATAAATAGTTACTTCTTGCATAAAATCGTGAGGAGTGTTTTTACAGCAGGTTGCCCTGCTAGTATTGTCAAAATTTAATTCTAATAGGCTAATTTGAAATGCATAAATATTAATGCACAATATTATTTCATAATGAATGAATGTAGTTTGATGGATGTAATTACGCTAAGAGAATATTTCAAATTGCGCTCCCAGGTAACAAATGAATATTTAATGATTCGAATATCATCAAACTATTTATTGTTATTAAGCGATGAATATTTCACAGCTTGTTACTAGAATGCGGACATGTTGTAGGATAATGTGATAATATCGAATAATACCAAGTGCTATTCATATGTTATACACTGTAATATTGATTTACGCTAAATTGAAATTGTTAAGAATGGTGTGCTTCTGAGGAGTTAAAAAACATGTTTCATTATCATTTTTTATTTAGAAGTTTATTTATAACACGTATTATGATAATTATTGGAGTTACAATTTGTATACATTTACACATTTTTTCTTAACTAACGCATCTCGATTCAACAAATTGTAAACTTTTTGAGACCTTTACAATCAATTTAAGCCATTTCATTAACATATTCCTGCATAATTTCAGCATAAGAGGGTATTTGTGCATGTTTGAACCTTATGTGCGTATTTTTCTAAATACCTACAGCTAACAGTATTATACCATAATCAGTCCCTGAGATTTCGTAACTCCACATATCGAAAAGAAATAATCTCGCAAGAAGTGACAAAGGTCTTTCCCATGTAAGAAATCGAATCGAATCGAATCGAATCGAAGTGTCGCCGCCCATGTATTGAGAGGCTGGACCCAGGAAGCTGCTTCCACCGCGGTTCTTAACTCGCTCCGACTCGGCTCGGTGCCGGCGGGTTTGCATGGCGGGTTTCGCGAACTCTGTTCTCTGGTGGCCGTTGTGTTCATTCCGCAGCCTCCACTCCAATTTGCACATTTTCAGTTTTCAATTGCATAGTATACCAAATATTACAAACATATGTATATATTTTGCTTTTTTATTGCATACAAATCACAGCCCTATTAGAATCACGAAACAAGGGAACTATGTTATCATTATATAGTATCATTATTCATTATTTATTATGTGGAAAAATATCCATTACATAATTGATGGTATGAAATATGAGTCATTATATAATTAATGGATTTATGGTACGAATTTTGGCGCTTTGAATGAGGCTAGAACGAAGGCCGTTAATACGTTACACACATTCAGTATCTAAACTGTAAAAAATTTATTTACCCTAAATATTGTGTACTTTCATTGCATCGAAACGGGGTGGACTTCACGTGGTGTACACGGGACGGCACCTCCAAAAATGTCAAAAAGCCACCAGAGAACAGAGATGTCATCGAGTTGTCGTTTGGCGCAAAATATTTCTCGAGAGCCGGCGATGTTCCTCCATCGTTCAAACGAGAAATCGAGTGCCGACTTACACGTCAGTGGCATGCAGCGGTTCCGTTACTCTAGGTATCTCAGCCAGCGGGTCGTCGGTTCAGTCGGGACAACCTCTAGCCTCCCGACTGGTCTCCTGACACGTGTTTTACTGGAGTCTCTAAGTGAGTGTGTGTGTAATATGAAAGAGGACAGAACAAGGAAGATGAATGAAAGAGCGCATGGACTGCGTTATCTGACCTGTTTATTAAGGTACCGCTTCGGCATTCACCTGGTATCGATTGGAGAAACCACAGAAAAATGTCGAACAGAGACGCCGACCGCTAGAAATCTCCTCCAGACGGTTGTTGAGTTCGACCTACCCGTCTAGATAGTGTCGAAAATCCACCCCTTCGGGATTTAGAACCTCAGGACCTCCCTATCAACGACAGTGCCGCAGGTGTAACAGCTGTTGCCCTGAACTCTCTCAGTCGGTGAAATCGGTAGAGCTGTCCTTCATATATCATATTGTTTGCAAACCCCGAGTATCCTAGCGCAAACCACACACCGAATGCCGAGGACCGTATCAGGTATCAGGTGATGTCACTGCAGTGTCTGTAATTTGGGAGGCCCTAGGTTCCAGTGACGACGAAGGTAGGATTTTCGACATCTAAATCAGTCGCAAAAATCAATCATCGAATTCAGTCGCTGTCTGGAGGAGAATTCTAGCGGCTGGCTTTCGTGGTCGGTAATTTTCCATGGTATTCTAACTAAACGGGCCACGAACTGTGTGCGATCTTTCCTTCCTTTTCGTTGTTCTATCCTCATCCCTTACACACACTTACACCAACAAGCACTACACAACTCCACATGTTGGGAGATCGGTCCGGAGGATAGAGCTGGGGCGTTGCCCCGCTGGCGGGAGATACCTGGTTTGGGGAAAGCCCCCTCTATCCGACGGTAGATCGGCGCGGAATCGCGCTACCGACGCAGGGTAAGAGGAAGATTGCCACCACCTCACGAAGAAAAAGAATGCACTGCACTTACGGGACAAACGACATTAGCAGTTGACGTGCCCGGAGTCACTAACAATCAATCAATCAATCAATCAAGTCGTGGTGGACATAATGCAATGTTTCGTCGGTGCGTACAATTTCTTTCATATCTCTACGCTACCATCTTCAAGGCCGCTCTTTTTCTATACAACTAACGACACAAAATAGGTCACAAAGAAGACGTGCTTCAAAGTTCTCTGTGTCCCCGCATCGTCGAGAACCGCCATATCATTCTTCTACCCCATTTTTCTGATGACGCCCTCGATATTAAGATCGGCTCTTTTCCAAAGGAGCCCGCGAACAAAACAGAAACTCTAGTCGCCGCCGCCGCCACCGCCACAAAGTTAGCGACAATGCCCCCCCCACCCACCCACGTCTTTGCGATCGGTAAAAAGTTATTTGTGTGCCCTGGCGGCAAGCACCTCTCCAACCGAGCTGTCCTCTTTGAGAGAAACGACCCAACTTTTCTTGAGAAAAAAAATGCGACCTGCTCTGACGTAGCCGCTCCCGTACGCTCGCAGTGGCCGTGTGCGCTGTGCCGTTAGTCAGCAGGAAGGCATCTATCAGCCCCACCACCGCATCGCCCCTCAACAGCGCGCGTTGAAAAGTAAGTGATGGCCCCATGCGTGAGTTTTTGCGGAGCGAAAGTCACACCTAAGTTACGTGGTCGATAAATGACTCGGGTTCCTATGATGTAACGGTAAACGGACTACTAAACGTTATATTAGAGTTACAGAGATCAAACACGTTAACCAGCTTAAACGGCTCGGGGTATCAACTGATGTCACTGCAGGGCAACTTAGTGGGAGGCACTAGGCTTCGCAACCACTTTAGAGGCAAGCGAGATAGCCCTGTCGATTTCAGCCACTGTCTGAAAGAGAACTTTAGCAGCCGGCCGCACCGATCGGTAGTTTTCCGCGGTTTCCCCGATCGACACTAGGTGAATGCCGGAACAGTACCCTAACAAACGGACTACGGAACGCGCGCCATCTTTACATCCTCACCTTTACTTCCATTTTCATGCACTACACTACCACTCCAGCCGGGAGACCAGTTGGAAGCTTAGAACTTGTCACGGGTAGGATATTGCCACGCCGATGGGATATTGTTGGATATGGAAAAGGCCGTGAGCCGACGTGGCAGCCAGCGGCGGAACTTACCATTTAGACAGCGCCACTTCCAGTGTTAAAACATGCACTATACTTACAGGACCAATGTCATATTAGTTGACGCGCCCGAAAAAAAAACGAAATAATTAATCAAGCGAAGCTCATGATTATTAAGTTTCTTTGTACGTCTTCCTGCAGAAGGCAAGAAAAGACGTTTGTCTTATGACGTATCTTTCAAACATACAAAATTTCTTCAAGACTGAACAACACTTAAAAGCTAAATTGTACAATTGTTCCTTGTACTAGACAAACACAGACAATTTACTCGGATATCAAACTAATAATATACACTTACTATAAAATTATTTTGGAAGGTATTTAATATATAAAAATATAGCCAGTTTGTCTTACAATCTCTGAATTTTTTGGTCATAAACGTATGATTAATACGCAAGATAAACTGCTTAAAGATATAAATACATCTACGAAAATCTATTTGCATTTGAAGATATCGTGTTCTTTACGACGATATCACGAAGTAGGTATTATTTTGTATATTTATTTCCATTACACTCAAAACAAATAAGTACACATCACATATACAAAACACGTAAACGAAATGTGTATAATATGTACTGTGGTATTCAATATATGATATCCTCATTGAATTAGAGAAAATTACAGATATTTACTGAGGGAAGTTGTACAGAGTACATGAAATGGCTCTACTTGTTTATTCTCTAAATAAAAGCAAACGAACGGAATAATATGTAGTTTTTTGAGTAATTTGTGATTTTAAAATCATTTTTATATAATTTCACCTGTAAAACATTTTAAAAACTTTTTAAGACAGGTCTGAAGTGTCTTTTCCTCGAGGTTATTTCACTGTTATTTTAGTGTGCCGTTACTGAGAAGGAAAGCATCTATCATCCAGGCCCGTGCTTTCAGCACAAAGCACGCGGTGAGCACTAAACGAAGGTCCCAACCTACATAACTTTCTCGGGACGGTGGAAATATAAAAGAATTGTTCTCGGGTGCGACGCTCAGAATGGAGAGGGAAGTTCGTGGAAAATCTCGTTTGCGGCATTAAAACGCGGAGAAATGAAAATATGGATGGCTACAGTTACCCATCACTTAAAATATTTTAGTACGAAAACACCGTTCTAAATTTCCATTTTCTACATTCAAATCCTGTTCACTAGAGCACTTCTTCATTTGCTTCTTATGATTAAGATTGATCCGAAAGTCAAGATCTTAGGAAGTGCTCATATTTCTCAATGTTCATTGATTGTAGAGTTAAAATCCAGCAAATAAAGCATCTAGAGTGATGTTTACGTGTATGACTCAGTTCGTGTATTAGCTACTATCATACACAATGTATACACAGCCTGAAAAACAAATGATGTGTTGTGAACGAATCTCCAAGTACCGTAATCTCTGTCATTTGTCAGGAAGTGAAATTAAGTATCCTTGCCTCTGAGTGAATAATAAGGAATAGGGATGGTTTCTCGCAGAATTGCTGCTTAGGCAATTAGAGAATAGTTCTTCAGGTAAAAAAAAATTGTTTCAAACACATTTTACTTTGTATGTTTATGAGCCCCATTTTAATTTTAAATTTGCCCCTTTAATCACTTTCAATAGCCCAGCCAGGCCATAGGGTTACCAATTCCTGGTAACGTTCGCATCCTCACAGTTGTAGGAAAACTTCCATTGCGATGACGCATGGCCCATGTCAGCGCAATAATTTCATCGCCACACAATCGATTTTGAAACCAAAAAAAGACGACGTGTGTGTGCGTCAGGAAGTTGGTGTGTGCGCCGAGATACAACCCGGAATAATAGATTATGATAATATTGAAATATCTGCGCCCGCGTCCCGGATAACACCCCAGCGCGCATGCGTGGCCCGGAAATGGAGGTCGGAGGTCGCGGATGCCCGGTCGACACGAGATATCGATACGCTGTCGGTGGGTGATTTGTGGGCGGGCCGGCAAAACGGCCGAAGTCACGCGTGCTCGTGCTCATGCTCGTGCTCGTGTTCGGGCGCTCGCGGGAACGAAAACCCGCGCGCGTGACCCGTACAAGGCGATTCGCCGGGCTGAGCGGGTGGGGCGCTTGGAGAAGTGCACGAGTCTAGCACACCTCCAGTGTCACACTCTGCGACTCGATGATTGATTGAGTGGTTGATTGATTGAGTGATTGATTGGGTGATTGATTGAGTGATTGATTGAGTGATTGATTGAGTGATTGATTGAGTGATTGATTGAGTGATTGATTTGGTGATTGATTGAGTGATTGATTGAGTTATTGATTGAGTTATTGATTGAGTGATTGATTGAGTGATTGATTGAGTGATTGATTGAGTGATTGATTGATTGTGGATCCGGGCGCGACAACTGCATTGGTTCCCTAAGTGTAGTGCACGTTTTCCATCGGGAGGGGGCGGTGATCTTCCCCGCTGGATGGTGAGATCGTCGGCTAGCGGGAATTTTCCCTACCAGCGGGGCACCGCCCCAACTGAGACGAGCTCTCAGTTCCCGACCGCTCTTTCGACATGTGAGGTAGTATAGTGCATGTAATGGGTGTAGTGCATGCATGAAGGCGAAAGTGCATTTAAGTAAGGGATGGGGATAGGACACGGAAGAGGTAGGAAAGAACGTGCGCGGTCCGAGGCCCGTTTGTTAGGGTGCTCCTCCAGCATTCTCAAGGTGTTGATTGGAGAAATCACGGAAAACTACCGATCAGAGCAGCTGGTCGTTAGGATTCTTCCCGAGACAACGACAGAACTCGACTCAGCACTTTGTCTCCAGTCGAAGAATACTTTTTTATGATACAAATGCTAAAAGAGACTCTTGTGTTCTAGTAACTGTTATTACGAACTGATCTCAATTCCAAAAAAAGTCATCAGATATACATACGAATATTGATACATAATTGATACATAAATATTTTTAGACAGACACCGGTAAAAGTGAGAGCGTAGGCCGGACAGCCTAGTAAGTACTGGTAAAAGTGGTTCTTTCAGAGGATGCCTAGCATGCTAAAAGTTCAATTTTTAGAGCTAGATATAACAGTACCTCGATGGTGCGAGATACCTGGTAAGAATTTTCACACAAAGTGTTGTGAAGTTTCACACAAATGAGAGCGCTGCTAGGCCATCACTATGTAAATTTAATCACTTTCGTATGAATACTCTTTCAAACATCCACTTTTTTAAGTGATTCCGACTATTCCTTCTAGGTGTTACTATTTTTACAAACACCATTGTACATATATGTTTGCTCCTAAATATATCAATTTCCTGCCTCCAATGGATCAAATAGGAATTATCACTGAAAGACCATTCGTCTTTCAACTTCCAGCTTTCAAGGTGTTTTGTCATTTTAATATCGCGTTGGTCTCTTTCATCAGACTTAATATACTGACACATCCCTGATGTTTCTGTTTTTTTTATTGATGTGACTTCTTGGTAATACTTATTTGAATTGAGATAAATGCTAAAAATTGATGACGTAGAACTTTTAATTATTGCTACAATATGTATGTACTTCATATCGAATATGAGAAACTTCAGGATTATCATCCAGAATATTATAACAGCAACACGAGAAAAATAGAACTGCAAGATATATGAATAACGTACATTATTATGTCACAACTAAATTGGAATGTTATGAAATGTTGACGTCTATTTGTATGCGAATGTGCTTGGTGAAGTAATGAATAACAGAAAACTATTTTGATGTCATATAGTCTCCTTTGTCACACTATTCTCGTAATATTTATGAGGTGTTTCGTGTAACGATCTGGCATGTATCTGACGCTCTTTAACAATTTATTTTTGTTTTTGGATATTTTCATGGCAAACATTTTCATCTCTTGATGTAATGTGACGTGATAAAATATTGCCAGTTTTTAGTTTATAATAACGCAGATATTTTGACGAAAATTTCATCACTACGCAATATATCCGCTTACGTCACCAATCATCCCTGGGTTTTCAAGCCTGATCAAGAGGTGCAATAATAGAAATCTAGCAAATAGTATCAGTATGTAATCAAACATTTTCTCTTCTTTTCAGAGTCGTTTGAACTCACTCTAATGTTGTTAAGTTAAAATATTGAAGGTTTTGATGTAACTGTTAATATGAACGAGATGAAATAGATGTGAGATGCTTAGAAATAGGATGTTTCCGCTTGTTTAAAGAAATATCTAATACGACAGTTGGGTTTTAAACAATAGTTGCAGATGGTACAACTACGTTCATTTCTCATTAATTGCTTGTATATTCCACATAGTTATACACGAGTAATAAGTGAGAGGTACGCAACTACATGAACAGAGAAGAAAATAACACATATCAAGATAATGAGAAGTACACAGTTCATACCGCACCGAGTATAATGAAATATAGTTATCATGACATTAACAAACACCAAAGGTACAGTATGGAGATGGTCAACACTCACAGTAATTACAAAAAGGAAACTGCTGCAAATTGGAAGCACTCTGTTCAAACCGTAACAATGGTTATTTTAAAGCAATGTTCTAGTTACATCGTTTCGTGTTCTAACAGTTAATAATCGTCTACACTTTTTATTACTCCCATTATGAATCCGAAAAATATTGACAATACGGGTGTGCCAATGAAGACCATTTGACAGCATTGTCTATAATAAAAGATTTATTTTAATTGATATAATAAAAGATTTATTTTAATTGATATATATTATGTATAATTCAATTTAATTTAAATCATCTAAGTGATTTAAATCATGACCACGAAAATTGAATCATATTAAATTCAAACAATTTATACGATTTATATAATGATTAGGAGTTTATGTTGAATGAAATTATCAACAAAACATATGAAGGAGTTTTTTATGTATGATAATTTCTACTTATCATGTTTGAAGATCATTCACTAATGAAACAAACCTTGAAGAATAATGAAGAGACAGGAATTGATTTATCCGTTTGGTGTTTTCTTACTTGAAGAGAACAACCATTCATATTTATTGTCTACATTTTGAAACTTATTTTTAATCAAAAACAATAGACGAGTGCGTTCATCACTTTATACACAGTTCGCTTCCGCTTGCATGTAACGAAACATGAACTTGTACGTGTCATGCTTCGATATTTTCGCTGCCACTCCGAAATGTTTGCACACAAAATGTTCAATTGCAAATATCAACACGAGTCCGTCAAAAAATTCAAAAGGAGCAACACAAACTCAATTTACAAGGCAAACAAAATTTGCTGAGTAGTTCATTCAAAAAATTCTTTTTTTTTCAAATGTTTACGGGTCTTGTAAAACACGCGAGACAGAGGCAAATTAATAAATATCAATCACATGAGGAATAAAATATGAAATTAATGAATATTGAAATATTATTTCCTAATAAATCCGTAAAAAACGTCCTCGTTGTTCTCAAAATAATTTTTGTTTTAAATTTACAGCACTACAAAGGAAATGAGATCTCGTGGCTAGCTCTTTGTCAGTTTGCTCGCTTTTCATTACGCGGCCCCAGATTCGATTCCCGGTCGAGCCAAGGGCATAGTGTGCGTTTTTTTCTATCAATTTCCCTGTGTATGTTGCTGCTTGACAATGAGAAAATTCACTTCTCACGTTGAGAAGACCGTAATACGGTGCGGGGATGTGTACATACCCCCTTAACCCAAGGCGGCGAAGTAGGGACGTAACCAGTACATACATACACAGGAAATGAGTAATTTTTAAGAAAATGACGCAATGATAATTTCAAACATATTTACAGGATGCTTAGCATTATTTTCTGAAGAAAATGAGACATTTGTAAACTAATGAGTTCTTGTTCTAAGATTATTCTTCAATGTTGGTCTACTTCTCGTAATGAATGGCGCACGGTATTTGTTAGGATACTACTCGGGCATTCTCGCGGTATGTTTGAAAGAAATCACGAATAACATTCGAACAGAGTATCCGGCCGATAGAATTTTCCTCAAGACAGCGGATCAATTTGACCTAGCCATCTGGCTGGTATCGAAAATCTGCCAACGACGGGACTCAAACCACAGAACCTCCCTGTGGGAATCGCTGCAGAGGTATCAGTAATTCTGGCTCAGAGCTAAAAAGACATCCGATCCAAACGCCCTTTGAAGCCACAATCTGGAGAGTAAATCTGTTACGAAAAACAGATGTTGGGTCCCAATTTCCTACTCTTTTCCCTTAATGTCCGTCGTAAACTAACTCTTCTTAGTAATGCAACGTGAAAAACCACACGAGCATACAAATTAAATGGTAACCTAAATAAGCAAATACCTCAGGGGACTAGTTGTTTTGCTGTCGAAAGATTGTGATTGTGTGATTGATGTTGCGGACCTTTGCCTTCGTAATTAACATAAAGCAACCTTGAGTTCGTTCGTTCAACACATTTCAGAACAAAATTCTTCGTTGCCAAACAATGTTACAAAATAAAAAAAACATACAACCAAATCGCAGAAAATAATGAAGTAACTAGTTTGCAATTCATTTCCTTTATGCATTCTATCTTGTAAATCGAACACCTCCACAAATTCTCAACACTAACTAATGTTCATTGCTCGGTTATTCTCAATATTGTTTGTTTGCGCGAAACGGCAAAACATTTTTTTCAAAAGTCATATTATTAAAGGGAATTTTAAGTGCAACCAGATGCCAAAATTATCTTCTTAAAATCATTCAAAGAAGTGTATGACACATTTTTTCAATATTGCATATTGAACTACACCTTTCGTTCAACTACACCTTCGTTGAGTTATTGTTATTGATAGTCGTTGAACATTACGATTTTAAAACACTTTCAAAATGTTTCTCAACATTTCTCGCTTGTCATAATTCGTTAACACAAAAATAAAGCATTCAGTGTACATATTCTAATTTAAATACAATTTCGTACGTAATCTGAAAACATGCGACCAACAACGCATAGAAAGACACAACGGGTATCTGCAAGTGTCTTGGAAATACTGTTAAACACGAAAAGTTAATTATCAAATACACCTACAATTTTCAACAGATTCTTCATTTCAATATATTCGAAACCGATCATTATATTTTTATAGAAACTTTCCATCAATAATGTCTACTTTAGGATAAGCATCAAAACGATTTCCAAGAATAAAAAAGACGCAATTCAACATTCTCTATTATTTTATAATTGTTTATAATTGTTTATTATAAAATAAAAGCAAGTGTGTATTTATGTCATTTATTATAAATTCTAGAGCTTCCTACATCATTTGAATCACGACACGATCAATTCCGGGCGGGTCAAACTGGACTGCGATATGCGGTGAATCAAAAGACGTCAAAAAACACGTGCCGGTCAAAGTTAGTGCCTCGCTTCCGAAGCGTGTACGAGCGGCGCGCGGAGGGCAGTCGCGGACAAGGGCGAGTCGAGTGGCGCTCCAAGCGGCGGGGATGCTGCAACGAACAGTTAATCGCGCGCCCGACTGCCCTACATTTGCCGGCCTTTGTTGCATCCTTCGCCGCCGCGATCAGCGGCTCTCCGCGCTGAGTTTCGAGCTCAAGAGGTCCGTGTGGGCGAGGCATTAGGATTATTCAATTCAATTCAATTTAATTATGCCTTATTTTCCTTAGCAAGGCTATGGCCAACAAGCCTGCTGACCACGCAAATTTCGCTACGCTCCTTTCGTCATTTAGCAGCGGAAGTAGGCATCACTCAGGTGACGAAACAGGCGACTAGACTATAAGGTTGTTTTTTTACGCTATAAGAGCTTTTACATAAGACAGCAAATCTACGACTTGGGACAGCCGGATTTACTTTCTCTTCTAAGCAGAATTAAGGAAGGCGTGAGAACCAATTTTAACCGCTATACCGCCGAAACCGCGGAGATTTTTTTGACAATACAGTTAACATTCCTGGACAAATGGAGTATAAAGATCATTTCTTCCCCTTCACTCTTGAATTCTTAACCCTTACGTCCACACATTTACACTTACATGCACCACACTACCACAAGACCGGGAGACCAGTTAAAAGCTTAGAGCTTGTCCTGCCTGGGGTGGTGCCCGCTAGTGAGGACCCTGTTTGAGGAAACCCCGCAACTGACATGTACCGGTCTGCACCGGGTCGCCATTTAGCGGGCTATTATCACTGCCACACCACGTGATAAAATCATGCACCACACTTATGGAACTAATGACCTTATCAGTTTAGAACTGCAACATGAAACGTATTTCGCTCTGGAAAAGGTCGAAGTATGGCGACCGTTAGCATTTGAGTCTAGTGTGCGTCGTCTCCCGGACTGGGAAGAATCGATTTACTTCGACCATGGAAACTCACGTCTTCAGCATCTTCTGTGTTTGGAGGGTCTTTTCGGATATCGCCATCTGGTGGAGTATTATCTCTGCTACATCCCGCGACAAGAGAATGGACAACACTTATGAGACTAATCGCCTTATCAGTTGAGAAAAGGAACATTTTGAAATAGAACATTTTGGAATTTACCGCTAACTGGGGATTGGGTGGACGCGGTTCCTGAGTCACCCCAGTACTTTTTCGCAGCCCACTGCACTTTGAGATATGTTGATAATCTTTCAATCTTTTTATTCCTTTTGAAGAATGCGTAACTAGCCGCTTATATTCTAACTGCTTCCGGTCCTTTGCGAGAACTTTCGTCGCAAGCGTATCGGGCCACGTAAATAACCGCCTACATCTAAATAGTTAACGCAGTTTTCCGCGCTGTCCATGGGTTTCCGAGAGCCGCATGCTGCCAAATTTGTGTGAAAGAGCCATACTTAATTATTTGTTTACTTATGGGTTTAAAGACCCTTTATTTAGACTGCAGTTAAGATCCATGAGAGAGAAATCCGATAGTAATGGGTAGATGATAGTGATAATGATTACGTGAATGACGATGAACCAATGATTGAAGGAAAGGCAAGGGAAACAAATTACCACGAAAAAGTCTATCAAGAGCTTGCTTTGTAATTTCACATGGATTAGCCGGGAATTGAATCCGAACATCAGCGTATTCGGTAGATATTACGCCATTGATCCATCCTTATCTAAAAAGGAGACCCCTAAGAAAATCAGCGTTCTCATCCTTCCTCATTTCTCTCCTCCCTCCACATACACACGCACCATGTGGACAGCGCGGAGCTCTGGGAAATGATCATTGTGGACGCGACTAGAGCAGCGGCGGATGTCGGCGGTCTTACGGCTCAGTGGAGGGCGCTAGCCATGGACCTTCGCTCACAGTGAACCAACATGAACCAAAGGCGGTGTAAATTCAGAATCTTTAGCAGTGTTATTTTAGTAAGACTTCTACACGCGTTCAAAAAATGATTTGTATTTGAAAATTTCAAGACAAAAATATAGTCATTCTAGTTATAAGATTTATAGGTCACGTAGCTTAATAGAAGCATATAAAGATTTAGAAATTTTGAAGTTATTGTAGAGATTTTTTTAGTTATTACAAGGTAAATACATTTAGTATTTATAGTTCTAGCATTAATATTTAAGCATTTAAAGGTTCAAACAAATTGAAATTATTGTTAATATTTGTTCGACTTAATAACTTTCAAGAATATAAAAATATTTGGAAGATTGCAGAATGAGAAAAGAAAGAAACACCGATTTGAATGCAATAATTACGAAATAATTGTCGATTTTAGAGATTACATAAATTATTTAAAATTTGTTGAATATTTTAATACCTGTCCCCGTTTTGAATTAGCTATTCAGAAATGGAAAAACAGTAAAATCATTATTTATTCAATATTAATGAGGTTTATATTTTTATAAACATGGAATTATGATTAAAACATTTGGAAATTGGAAGTAATTTTTTCATTTCAGTATTACGTCGATTAAAATAATGTTTTTCAAATCTATTTGCAAGCTAAGATAATATTTAATCGAAGTTAACAAAAAAATACAACCGGGAAAAACAATGAGACAGAATGTTTGTTTCCCTTCAACTTTATCATTTTCTCATTTTTTTACCTCATAGTTGTAAAAAACATCTCACCTCTTAGAAGCGAAAGTATTTTTTTTTAAGTCACCTTGTATGTTAACTGTAGCGGATTTTGAACACTAGCTACACCAGTGGGTCAAATCCAAACTCTGACGAGAGGCAAATCCTAATGACCAACTTATCCGATCGGTAGTTTTGTGTGTTTTTCGACCAATACCGGAGAAGAACTTACAAACAAACCTCGAACCGCGCACGATCTTGCCTTCCCCGTTCTTCACCCTCCTCTTACCCTATCGTTCTCTTTCTCTGCACGTGCACGCGCGCGCGCGCGCACACACACACACACACACACACACACAAAATCACCACCAAACATGTAAGGAGACCAATGTCCATTGCGCCCGGAAAAACTAAATAATCAATCCACCGTCATCCTGGCCCACTGTGTCACAAGGCGAGTGGCTGGGGTCGTGAAGACGTCAGCAGGTCAGCCACGTGGGCCGCGTGCGCCGTCAGGGCACTTAAACGCGCCGCGGCACGTGGAGCGTGGGCCACAGAGGTGCGCTTTGAAGCGAACTTACGAGGAGAACGTGCTCTGTGGTCGCGACGGTCACCAAGTGCCATTTCAATGCGATTCGCTACATGCGATAACGTTCCGGATGGAAGCTAAACATTTGGGGCATTTTCGGAGGTTTAAAAATGAAGACACTGGACCCGTGGGAACATTCCCTACTTTGTCAATTGTTGCTTTTGTAAATACAAATACTTCAATATTAGATCCCAACTTTAAACGACCTTCCACTGAACAATGAGTTACAGCCCTATATTCCCGATAGTGAACATGGGGAAATAATTTAATATTTCGATGCGTTCAGATTAAAAAAGTCACTTAGTAACAAATAATTTTATCGCGGAATATTATTTTCTGCCTCTAGTGCTTCAAATTGAATTTACATAGCTTTCGATTTACAGCTCTTTTCAGTCAACCCGTACTAGAGAGTAGAGAGGTTTCCCAGAACGATAATTAAAAAAATAGAGGAAGTTCAAAAGTGTCACATTTTGCAGTATACTGCTTAATATACGTAACTAGGACAGAACCTATTTCCTACTTGTTGAAGCCTATGCACCACCTACTCCAATCTGCCTCCTCTAATTTTCCCACCTGACCTTTTATATACCCATAGAAGACCTTCCTTTTCTCCACGACATCATTCAAATCATTCTATACACTTTATCTCGTCACATTTCAAATCATACTATATGCCAAGCATCAAAACAATCAATCTTGGATATATCCAGAAAGTCGAGAAACAGAGACTAAAATGCATATCTACTTTCTGAAATTCGGCATTATGTTACAAAATTCTGTATCTTTCAACACGGTGATGTTTCGAATCTCAATACATAGCACCAAGTGTGGCCGCTAAACACGTTTGGACGTCATAACGTTTTTCATATTCTTTGAAACCGAACAGCTACAAATACCCTGCATCACTCGGAAACGATGTCATGTCTTATTACTGAAACAGCAAACATTTTGTATTATTGAAAGGCCTGTCTAAAAATTCCGATCACTCTAACTCACGTTGTAGCAGGTAGGACCTCCAACTGAATTATCTTCGTTACCACTGTGAAATGCCAGGCAAACTTCCGTGCTACCACCGTAAGCCTGCCAAAGAATTCATATATTTTCCATGTGAAATTGGGCATCTTATTCCGAAACTCTCTCCTCTCGCTAAATCTCTTTATTTTGCAAACATCAATACGTAGCAGTGCGTTGCAATCACCAATTAGACTCTTACGACCTCCGATTCATCCACATCTTCATGCAGCTACCCCTAACCCTCACCGGGCCCGCGAATGAAGTCGCATGTCTCACTTTTAAAATTACGCCAATTCTCACATTCCTCAAAAAAAAAATATTTCCTCTCTCTAAACGCCGCGATCTTTCGATCCCCAACACGTAGCGGCGGTTAGGGTCACCAACCCGGCTCGTACGTCGTCACCACCGACCACGGCCACCCTAAAACCTCCCCGCTACCCCTATTCATCACCAGGGCCGTCACGACGGATTTATATCGAGCGGAAAAGACCGGCCCTATTTCAACCCCCCGCGCCCCGTGACGTCACCCAGCCCCGTGAATGCGATTAAAAATCGGAGCAACACGAACTCATAAAGCACAGAACAAAGCCATTAATGTCTTCGGCATTATCCACCAGGGCTATTTACGCCCCGCGTTTTATAGCGAGTAATAATTATTAGTTACGAGACAAATCCCTAAGAATTTACGGGATGTTCTAAATATTACTCTATCACTGACACGGGCCAGCCACAGCGCTCTGAGTGCTCCCTGGTGATTGAAAACGGACGTTCGAGTCCTGCAGGGGGGGGGCGAGGGGGGGTAGAAGAGAAGAGGGGGAGGGGGAGGGGGAGGAGGAGGGGGAGGGGGCGTGGCCGAGGGCCGACGGATTGAATTAAATCCTGGAACGTTATCGTGTTTACGGCCTAAGGCTGGCAGGCCGGATAGGAGCGGGTCACTGGCTTCTGCCGTTTCCTGAGCTCGCAAACCAGATGTGGCCCGCACTGCATTGCGTATATCAGAGTTGCTGTAAGAATTTTTCTACAGTTTGTTGGCGGCCGTGGCTGTAGCGATGAGGGAAGGATATTGAGTGTTAGTGACATATTCAGAGTATTTTTCAGAGTCAGTGTCATAACTTTAGTTCTGTCCAATGTTAATATCAATGTCACAGACAATATCAGAAGCAATTCCAAGTGTTAATATTATTTATGAACACAGGAACTCTGAATTTCAGAGTAATTGTCAATGTTAATGTCAGAGTCATAGGCTTTACGTGACCCAGGGTTTACCTCTATAAGAAGGAACATAATTTACATTAGAGCAATATTTCCACAATATATTAATACGAGAAAACGATATTATGTAATCGTTTCAGATATCTCTAAGATATGAGTACTTGTCTTCATGATAGGATTCAATTAATACAATATTAAATATTGGCAAACTTACGTATAACATTTCCAAAAAATGTAAATGTATATCTTGCTAGCTTGAATCCCTTGCAATGATCGCATTGTATTAAAAATCTTCATTAATGATCGTAATGCATCTTTAGAAAGACGGAACTAAACAAACAAGTAAAACCAAACATAAATCTTGAAATGGATAGAATATATAAAATAGACCACACGAATGAGTGAAATTATGAAGAGATTTTTTTTAAATATGACAAACTTCCATTTTAATCTAAAAACTACGATACGGCACTTCATTGGCATCACCTACTTCCTATACAAGGCACAATGATATCAAAACAAAATTGTACTGAAATGAAATAATTGACATTTTTTTAAATTCAAGAGAGAGAAATAACTATGACAAAAAGGTTGATATCACCTTTTCGAATAAAACAATATATTAAATTATCTTATTGTGAAGTGTGATAAAGTAATAGATCAATTGATATGTCGACGTGTCCAGAACAGCATTAAAATGCCTTCACTAATGCGTAGGTAATGACTATACCCGAATGATAAAACTACTGATATGACTTATCGGTAATTTTACCTTTACCAGCTATTTTTGCAATAAATTTCAATTAACATTTCATACAATTTGATGTTCAAGCCAGTGAAGCACTAATATATTAATTATGGAATCATTAACAGGAGTAATAGAGTGTCAGTTAACTCACCTATGTTGTTTAATATTTGGATTAGGTGTATGGTGTTAGAACGAAAAGTTAACAGCTGCTTACCTGAAAAATAGAAAAATATAACATTAGAAACAATTATAATAAAAAATGCCACTACAAAAACACCGGGGATATTTCTGTTATTACATTATATCTCCAATACGACAAATGCACACTCGACAACTACAATTATTAACCATTTAAAATAATGCAGCACACACTAATAAATCTCTCCTTAATTGAACAATACGTATTATTAAAAGAATTAGAAGAATGAAAAGTAGGAATTTATACGACAGTAAAATTAGATCATACCTTAACTAAATGAATGTGTG
This sequence comes from Gryllus longicercus, assembly GCA_038098605.1. Lineage (NCBI taxonomy): Eukaryota > Metazoa > Arthropoda > Insecta > Orthoptera > Gryllidae > Gryllus > Gryllus longicercus. The sequence continues at coordinate 41,793 of JAZDUA010000873.1, read as the reverse complement.
TAGCAATGTATATTATTTTGGCTTTCATCATCAAACACATATTTAATTCCCCCAATTAAATGCACAGCAATCGTAAGCTTCATTTAAGACATAAAATAGCTGTGATTCAATAACTCACAGCGGTCATTTAAGAGAGAGCTAATGTCGAGGCTACTTAGTGCGAGAAACTCCAACTGTCCCCTTACAGCTACGCCACCGACTCAGCGAAATTAGCTCATCAAGGGAAATCACCCTGCGAAGAACCAACCCGTCACCCTCACCCGCTCTCACCCCTTCGACTTCCGAGCAGCTTGAGCAAGGCTTCACGCGGTCTGACCCTCGCTCACCCACTCACCCCGCCTTCACCCTCACTCACCCATGGCCCCTGTGGTTGCTCGTGCCGCCGATGTAATTTCCAACTCATCCGCGAAAATCCTCTGGAAGACCGCGTTTTAACCCCCCACCCCGGCAGGGAGAAGACGCGAAGGGCGGGGGCGGGGGCGGGGCTCTTTCGCCATATGTCGTTTACCCTCTAAGCGCGCGGCGACGCGTCTCCGACGGCGTTTAAGCCTCCGCTGATATGTTTTCCGTCTAATTTACGAAAATATTAGTTTATGGTCGCCCCCGCGCTTTCGAAGGGTTTTTATACATCGGAGGCGCGTTGGGGATGGGAGGGGGGAATGGCGATTTTTACCGCTCAGAAGAGGGATGGTTAGAGCGGAACAAAAGACGGGGATGGGGGCGGTGGTGGGGACGGGAGCGGGGACGGGGTTGGGGACAGGGGTGGCGATGGGGGCGAGGACGGGGACGGAAGCGGGGGCCGTGGTGGGGAGGGGTGGGGACAGGGGGTGGGGACGGGGGCGGAAATGGGGCGGAGCCGCGGAGGGGGGACGGCGCGGGGGCGGGAGTGACAGCGAATGCATGATAGTGGCGGGTGCGGGGATGGCGGAGAGCGGAGATAGGACGGGAAACGTGGCAGGAGTTACTGTGAGGGCTGCTATTGGGTGGAGGTGGGGGAGTGGTGGCAGCGGGTGAGCAACGGCATGGGAGAGAGAGAACGAGAGAGAGAAAGATAGAGAACGAGAACAAGAGCAAGAGTGTGTGTGTATGTGTGTGTGTGTGAGAGAGAGAGAGAGAGAGAGAGAGAGGGAGAGAGGGAGAGAGGGAGAGCAGGCAAAGCAGCCGTGATGAGAGGGTGGGGTTTAGAAACGGTAAATCATTGTAATGTGCTTCCCGGCAGAAGGTTTAGCGAATTTCTGCCAGCGAATATGCGTCGACGCCGAGATAACGACGAGAGGTCATCGTGCTTTTTTCGGTTGCTGTGTAAGCGTATGTGATTGATCGATGTAGGACACACTGAATTCAACTGAAAGCTAAAACTGAAACCTTTCCTTCTCTTTATTAAATAGAGTTATACTTTGCACGGTAACATTTTCGAAGATTTTATATGCACATGTTCATCGTTATTCCTTTTCTTTTTCTCCCTCTTCGAAGACACTGGTATTGCCGCCTTGCGAAGCAGTGATCCCCAGCTGCGAGGCGGTGGCTGGAGCATGCTAGTTACGCACGTAGCCGCCCCGTCGCCGCAGGGGCACAGTGGATTCGCGCTAGCGAGGCCGCCGTTCTCGTCCGGCCCCCTCCGCTCTCACCCCCACCGTCCTCACCCCCTCCGCCGCACCGCCCGGTGTAAGCTTCCCTATCTACACCTCAAACGTTCCGACTTCACCTCGATTCTTTCTCCGCTTCCTCCGCCCCAGCTCCTCTGGCCTCTCTTCCAATATTACTTCCTCCACTCATCTTCATTCATCTCGCCTCCTCCGTCCCCTCTACCTCCTCCGATCCCGCCCCCTCCGTCGTCGCCGCCTCCTCCTCCTCCATTCCTGGCCTCTCTTCCGTTCCCTCCTCTTCCTCCTCCTCCTTCGACTCCTCCTCCGCTGCCTTCACCTTCTCTTCCTCAGTCGTCACCTCCTCCTACGAAATCACCGCAGCCTCCTCCGGCTCCTCCTCCTTCGTCCCCGCCTCTCCTTCGTCCCCGCTTCTTCCTTCTCCGTCCCCTCCTCCATTCCCCCCTCTCCTCCGTCACCGCCTCCTCCTCCGTCACCGCCTCCTCCTCCGTCACCGCCTCCTCCTCCGTCACCGCCTCCTCCTCCGTCACCGCCTCCTCCTCCGTCACCGCCTCCTCCTCCGTCACCGCCTCCTCCTCCGTCACCGCCTCCTCCTCCGTCACCGCCTCCTCCTCCGTCACCGCCTCCTCCTCCGTCACCGCCTCCTCCTCCGTCACCGCCTCCTCCTCCGTCACCGCCTCCTCCTCCGTCACCGCCTCCTCCTCCGTCACCGCCACCTCCTCCGTCACCGCCTCCTCCTCCTCCTCCTCCTCCTCCTCCGTCGCCGCCTCCTCCTCCTCCTGCTCCGTCGCCGCGTCCTCCTCCGTCGCCGCCTCAGTTGTCGCCGCCACCTCCTCCTCCGCCCAGCCTCCTCTGCCCTCGCCTTCTCCACCCCCGCCCCACCTCTGCCTCGACCCCTGCTCTGCCCCCGATTATCCCGACGCCTTATCTTTCCCGTCCTACCTTCGTGCCCGTCTGCTTCGCCCCGGCCCTCTGCCGCCACCGTGTCCACCCGCGCCCGCGTCGCCCTTCCCCGCCGCCTTCGCCGTCGGCTGTCGTTCCGTCGAGGCGCCTTGTTTGCGCAGCGAGAGCGTCCTCCGGCCTTCCTTCCAAACCGCCGTCGTTTGGGCGACTTGGGAGATCTTCACGCGTCGCGCTGCAACTGGAATCGATAAATCGTGAACTTGAGCCGGAAGGATGCCGGGAATTTAATACCACGGTGGGAGTCTGCGAACAATTTCCGTTGCTTTGCACTGAAGGACGGACTCTACAGCCTTTCATCAGCAATTCGTTTACGATATCTCTGCAATATGCGGATTTTGGAAAATATTGAAATGTTTTAGGGATAAGTAGGCGATTTCATGACAAGCAATGTGCATAAAAATTGAAAAGAATGTATTCACGTGACAGGTCAATCTCTTCCTGTCGTTTAATCTTTCTGAAGCATATTTACTTCTTACCCTAATGTCTGTTTCGTCGCTGCTACTTCGTCTTCTTGGTCTCCCTTATCATTACTACATTTTCCTTTTTATTTATCCTATTCCTCGTACTTCTTATGCTGCATATGTTCCGCACCTCTACATCTTCATTTAATTAATTCTTCTGAATCTTAGTCTTCATTCCATTCTCCCCCTTCAAATACCCTTATTACGTCCTACCTCAACTACATTTCCTCATTCCCTCACCCTTTTCGCGAGAACGGACCTTTCCACGACTACAGCATTCCTTCTCTACCATTACTTCTCCTTTGCCTCTATCATTCCTCTTCATTCTCTAATATCATTACGCTTCCTCCTCCTCCTCCTCCTCCTCCTCCTCCTCCTCCGTCTCTTCGACCTCTATTACCGTTACTCCACCTCCTTACTATTCTCCTCCTCCGCCAGTATCTCTCCTCCTCTTTCACTATCACTCCTCCACCGCCTTCACTGGTGATCAGCTCCTCCACCATTACTCCTCTTCCACTACCACATTCCCCTTCTTCACACCACCATTCCCCTCAAAACCCCCACCATCCCCCTCCTACACCAGCATCATTTCGTTCCTCCACCTCCCCCACCGTTCTCTCCTCCTCCTCCACCAGCACCTTACCCTCCTCCACCAGCACCATTTCCCTCCTCCCACCATTCCCTTCCACCACCACCACCGTCATCCTCCTCCGATTTCCTTCTCTTCTTCAGTACTTCACCTCCTTCTCCGCCATCCCTTGTCCATACCCTCCAGCACTGCTCCTCTACTGCTGCGCCTCTTGCGGCGCCTGCGAGCTCGCGCCCTCCGCCTGCTTCCACCTCCGCGAGGCTTTCGCACCGCCGCCGCCCAAACAACTCGACTCACCCTCGCCCACGCCCGCGCCTCGTTACTGCTGGGGCCCAGAGGACAGGGCGCTGCCTCGCCCACGCGTGCCGGGAAGCACCTACACCTCTCCCAACCAAATCCGCCGAACCTCTCCCAGCGCCTTGGAAATGTACACGATGATTTCCAGGTTCCAAGTTGTTGGTTTTTTTTGTTGTTGTATTTCAGCAAACGACCTTTACGTTGAAAAAACATTCTTCATAAAAGGACATCTTACGGCACAGATTATTACCCATATGCCGTTTATAGCACGAATAATTGCCGTCATCTCACATTCAAACAATCTTTGTGAGGTAAGCATGGGAAAGTAGCGGTAAACAGAACATCCGTTTTCTCGCACAGATGTTCGCACAGTTGTGACATCCCAATAAAGTTGCTTCCCAAAATTATCTTTGATTTTCTTATAAATTTATAATGCTAGTATACAAAGAGTAGCGTATGCAATTCATTGATAATGTTACTTTATTGCATTCGCACAAATTTAAAAACTTGCTCCCAACGTCGCTCGCTTTCAAAGTACATACTCATGCAATAAAGCTTAACATTATAAACTACTTGCATAAACTATTTTTACGATATGAGCGGTAAAAGTGACGTTTTATTTCGCCAGTAGAAAATGTGGTGGCCGATAGCCTAGACCGATGGCGATAGCGTAAGCAATAGAGTGAGAAAATAAAATCACTTTTAGCACACACGAGTGTAATACACTATTTTCAGACAGCCTTACAGACATTCATTTTACTTTAATTCGAATTTACAAATCACTCAATGATATGTTAAGGGCAGTAAAAGCTGATGCGATTGGATGAACGTATTTTATTTTCTTTGTCCTATCCACAGACTAATCTGAACATTTGAGTATCGTCTCACATTTATCTCTAGTGTTAAAAGCAGTAATTTTAGAACATTGTGCATGCACTAATAGTAGCGAGTTTTACCAATGGCCAACTAACAAATATATTTCAATCCACTCCGGTTACAATGAGCCTCTGAGGATAAGGGTTTGTGGTTAACTCTATCCAATAATGCAAAAGTTAAACTATTTCCTCCTCGAGTATTCAATTTGTTATTATATACGTTCAGTAAAATATCAAAATATTGAGAATTCAAAATTTCAGCTCATTATTTTTGCCTTAAAAGTAATAATCTAATCACTATTTTTGCGTAGTTTTTCTGAATACTTTTTGCTACGAACGGAGCGGCTGAAGAGCATTGCAGGCCGACACATATGTTTTTAGATTTTCTGCAAATTGGTTCTTAGAATATATCAGTCAATTAAACGATAAACTTTCATAGAACACCATTATAAAGACATCATAGCGTATTGGTACAAATCATTTACAACTAGTGACCCAGAAAGAAATATAACATATCTAAGAAAAGTAGAGAAATCGGTATTTTAGAAGACAGGTTTAAATTATGAAAGTAGAAATGTATGTTTCAATTCATTTAACTACTTAGTTTATATACGCGAGGTCGAGTTTAAATAAAGTTGCCGCAATTGTTCTGGAACCAGGAAAAAATCCGATGGTGGTACTGAGTGAAACAAGACTAATAGAAATTGTAGAAGTTGTTAGACTGTAATTATCCTCGAAAAGTCTGAAGTAATAGATATGTTGTTATTTATTTATTAAAAGTTTGATTATTATAATGAAATAACTTTAATATCATTAGCTTATAATAAAATTCACAAAATGTGGCGCTGTGAATGTTGTACTGATAATAGATGTGAGATCAAGTACCCAAGGTACTTCACGACTACTAATTGAGAAAACGGAAATAAACTTTCTTTTACGACACTCGATCTTCAACAAATACAGAGTGCCATTAACGGGAGATTTTGTGGAGGGAAAATGCTACGACCGAACGTAAACACAATCCCGCCAACATTCAACGCGCACTACATTCAATAATCACCAGGGAAGCCCACGGGCAGAGTGATAAGAAACCGGAATCAATAGAATGCTGAAGAGGCAACAAATAGAGCGGCACGCGAGCTTTGATGCGGTGAGAGCGCAGAGGGAAAAGCGGATGGGAGCATGTGGTGAGATCGATTCGCGAGCTAGGCAGCAAATAAGAGCCTTTAACTGCCTCCATTTGGGCGAACCATTTTGCTTGTCGACGACCGTCGGCCAAACGACCAATATTATTTCCTACTCAGCTTGCAGTCAGGGGAAAAATATATCTTTGACGAAGCATTCCAACGGTGCCAGCCCCAGGTGAAAATACGATAGTTAAAAATGAGAAGTTTTCCTTTTGTTTCTTATGATTTTTTGTGATATTTGTACACGTGCAGCATTTTAACATTATTACAATTTACTGTCTACCAGCTTTGTGTAAAATTAAAATACCTGCAGCAAAAAATGTTTCGATGAGGGAAATAGGTAAAAACACGAGTATGTTTCATTTTGTACCGCAATGTTATATTTTTGTTCGCGCAACTTTTAAGCATTCCATTAAAAAATGTCGCACTTCAAAAAAACCATATTCTCTAAAAAACCTTTTTATATCATAAAAACTAGACACACGAATAAATTAATACTCATTCAGTGTGTAACCTGCGTAGTAACTTTGATATTCTTTCCGTACAATTCTATTTTTACGAGGTGAATAAGGAAAGCTGTACAGAGTAGAATGAATTCGGAAGGAGCAATGGCAAAATATAACAACAGCAAGTGTATATTACATAGTAGATCATAAAAAATAATATATAGAATGTCTCTTAATTAAACCGACAAAAATCGTGAATGCTGCTTCCCCTATTTTTTTAAAACTGTTGCTACATTACCATCGAACTTTCTTTGCTGCTGGGACACGTGCTGCACCTAGAATGCCTTTGAAGGTAGAAAAGAGGGATCAAGTGCTCAACGCCAAGGCCGGACGGCACGGTTTTCCTATTTGGAGTTTCACGATTTCGCCCAGGAGCTGCAAATCGTTGAGAACTGCGTGCATGTTGGCCATACGTTCGAATCCAGGAAGTGCTGGATTTGCGACGGTGAAGTATCAGGTACGAACGGCATACGTACGATGAACGTGGGACATGAGACGAGATACAAACGACGAGCAACGAGCAACGAGCAACGAACAACGAACAACGAACAACGAACAACGAGCGACGGGTGGCGGGTGACTGGCGACGGGTGACGTGTGACGGCGGTCGTGGGACATGAAACATGAGACGTCACACGTAAAGAGACCTAGAGAAATCCTAGAGGTAGTCTTCTCAGACATGTTTCCACGATTTACTCCAATTAATTCCAAGTGAAAGTCAGAACTATAGTATCCTAATTTATGGCCAGGGTCTGCGCACAATCCTGATTTCTCCATCTAGATTTATTCCCATGAAACATCCATTGATATAACTCCGTGTAAGGTAGTACTATGTCTCAAGGTACAATGTTCGCCAAAGATAAATTCTGATTTATAATTTTCAAAGCGCGACGCTCGCTAGGCAACGCACGTTGGCTGCTACGCACGTCGCAAAGAACGCTTGTGTGCCGCTCCATATAAGATACAGTGTTAATCCACGTCGCAAAATTACTTTAAGCGCGTTAACAAAACGGTCGTGTGCCCAAAGCTTTAGGCTACTCGGAAAACGAGACTTAGGTCCGTGACGTGACGCAGTGTGACTCATGGTAATTTTCTGATAACCACTGCTTATTGGACCCGTCCATCAGCGCAAGAGGGTGATTCCAATAAGCAATGGTTATCAGAAACGCACCACGAGCCACACTGCGTCATGTCGTGGCCCTGCGTCTCATTTTGCGACTAGCCTTAGGGTCGCGTCCGACTCGACACGGAGGGCGACGGGAACGCCGGCGGCGGCGGCCGCCATGTTACGAAGGCGAGAAGCCAGAAGCTCCGAATCGAAGACGCAGGCGGCCGCGTGCCCGGGGCAGGCCCGGGGGCGGAGGTGGGGGCGGAGAGGGGCGGAGAGGGGCGGTCGGAGAAGCCGCCGGACGAGGCACTTGCGAGGGCGTGGGCGGAGGGCGAGCGGAAGGGCGAAACGGAAGGGCGGCGCGGCGACTTCGCCCGCGCGAGGGGCGAAAAGGCGGAAGAGCAGAAGAGGGGTTGGGATGAGGGGCGGAGGGGAGGGGGAAAGTGACGAAGTGGCGACAGCTGCGGCGAAGGAAGCGACAGAATTTCACGATACACGAAGGCGTGGCTACCAGTTTGAAACCACAAGGGTGTGGGACGTGGTTGAAGTAAAGTGATTTTTAAACGAGAAGTTCGTTGAATGCTACTGATTTGTGAAAGGACAGGGAAAAATGTGTTCACGATGTACTGCAAAATTTATTATCATGACCTTGCCTCTCGCCCAACAAGAAGGCTGGATTTCACGTCTGTGAAATTGAATTCTGTAAAAGAACTTACAAAAACAGAGATACCAACACATTCGTGGTCGGTAGTTGCAAAGTGTTCTCTGGAGATCCATGAAGGTCTAGGGGGGCACACAGTTTTCGTGAGATTTACAAGAATGCTTAGTCTAGGGATTTCAAATATTTTTCATTCATCGGCGTCTTTTAAGAGAACTGTTTGCTTATTCGACCACTTATGTTTTCTCAATAGTATCCATATCAGTAACACAAAGAATTACATGTAAATATCTTACATATGATAATTTAGTGCACTATTATTCTCAGCAACAATGAAAAAGCTTCCACTTTTGAATAGAAGAGTTACTTATATTCTTTGTAACGAAATGCTGAGTGTTTATTTAGGAAGTGACCATAATATTTCTCCAGTACGTATTGTGGAGAGTACTTCCCTGTGCGATTGAGTATTTTTTGTGAATACATAGTTATAATTTCTTGATTTTTCGAAACATCTTAAATCGTATGGATGAATGATTTATACGAAAGATGAGAAGCAAATGTGTAATTTTTTTATTATGAGTGTTTATTTCATGATTTTTTATTAGAAATTAATTACTTATAGGATGCATTAATACTTTTGTTTGAAATCAATGGAATTGTGATCAGTCGCCGGTTATATTCGGCTATTGTTTCCCAATAGATCCCTTAATCAGCATTGATCTTCAAACGTTCAATGACTCCCAGAGGGTCGATACCGACCCTGTTACGAACCTCAGTTGTAGTCCCTTTATTTCTACTTCATCGATCTTGATATTTGGTTTTTATTGATTCCGGCGCTATGTGAAAATTTCACTTTTTATCTTGAACAAGCGGCGAGTGTGCTTCTTGAGGTCGTTCCCGCAAATGCCGATATGGCAGACACTTTTTGTCATGAATGCACAAACAAGTTACGATAAACGAAATGAGCGGAGGCGTTTAATCACGGCCTTGGTTCGCTCGGCCAATGTCATGTTGTTAAGAGGCCTGAAATGCCATGGGAACGAAATTACTGTACTTTGTGTAACGGGTGTATCCGCCCCGTGCACACTATAGACTAACACATGGCTTGATTTCAAAGTGAATTAGTAAAGACATGCTAAATGTTTGTAAGTTGATATATTACCAAACTTTGGCCGTGCCATTTGTGAAATATTGTAAATAATTGTTAAGTTACATACTTAAAATGCTTCAATATGGTTTGACATTTGAAATCTTTGATTTGTTATTATATGTATTACCTTTTGTGACACAACTAGGTTGCTCATTTTATAATGATAATAAATTAAAATGTTTGACGTCAAATTAGCACCAAACTTTGAATTTCAAAAATCAATGTTTTCAGAGTCAATTTCATTGATGCATTAAAACACGTTGACAATGAAGTACTATCAACTAAGACTAAAATGATGAAAATTATTTTTTTTTAAACATTCGAAATATTTCGAGTATTTACAATGTATTTATATATTTTGCTCGCTCAAATATAGATAAACATCTTATATATCAGAAGACATCTTTCTTCAAAGCATCCACCCTAACAAAGAGGAACATAAGACCAGTGCCCCTTATTTACATCTTTTATTATCAAAAAGAAAAATATGTCCCTAAAGTTACTCATCGCTTGCATTGCGCCGATCACGCGTGTTTTGCGGGTTGCATCTCTTTTAGCCGTATGTAAACCAGACTTTTCGCCATCAGACGACGTCGGGCGAAAAAACCTTCCCCATCAGCAGTAGGGGTGTGAATGACGTCCTTTGTAAGCCTCATCGCCTACGTAAAAGAACTAGCTCCAACACGGTGCATGTCAGATTGAATCCTGTCACGAGCCGTGAAGCGGTGAAAAATTCGTAGGGAGAGTTCCTTTTTTTTTCCATCTAGCCTCCGGGCGGTTGATGGTCCGTACGCCTGCTTTTCATCGACTAGGCGCGGATTCGATTTCTGACTAGAGCTAAAGAAATTTGTAGCTTCCGCAGTGCAGTTACACGTCTGTCTACAGGGACTTCGGAAAGTGCCGGGTTGTTGAACCAAACAAACGGGCCATGTATCGTGCACTGTTTTCTTTCTCATTCTTATGCCTTTCCCTTACGTTAACAGCCAATATACCCTTATTTGCGTATGTTACGAAACCAATCGGTTTTTAACAGCTGTTCCGGATGGAGAAGTGACCTGTTGAAAGGGTAAAAGAAACAGAAGTTCGGCGACGGATCTCACAAGCCTGCGGGGGAGAAACACGACCACCTCCCGGATACAACAGGCACTACCCACACAAACTTCACTCATCCACCCACCTCACCATCTTACCCACCCAATAGTTCACCCACCCGCTCACCCCCTCACACATCCACCCACCTTCTCACACCCACCCACCCACTCACTCACCCACTTATCCACACGCTAATCCACCTAACCGCCCAACCCCACACCCTCCGACCATCGACCCACCACTCTCATCCAACCACCCACCAATTGATCAACCCGCTCACAAACCAACTAACTCCACTTCACACACCCATCAACCCACCTTCTCACCCACTAACCCACTAACCCGTCCATACTACCTTGTCACTAAACCACTCATCACATCCAAACTGCGCTATCCCTCCGCTTCCCTTCGGTCGGAGCCTCCTCTCTCCGCCCGCGCTCGCGCGCACGCACGTCGTCCTGGGCGCCCGGAGCGCGTCAGCAGCGGCGGCGGCGGCGGCGGCGCCCGTCAGCGGCGCTAACGACGCGGGCGGCACGCGTGCCGCGGCGGGAGTCGAGGCGCGGCCCGCGGCGGCGGCGGCGGCCGATCGATGCGATGGGGAGCGGAGGCGATGTGCTGCGCCCGAGGGCGGCCCGTCTCGCCCCGCCCCACCCCGCCCCGCCGCGCGTCGCCCCTGTCGTCCTCCGCGCCTGACGCCGGCGGGCGCGACGGAACAACGCTGCTATCAGACACTCGGGCGGGGCGGGGCGGGGCGGGGCGGGGCGGGGTGGGACGGGACGGGGCGGGACGGGGCGTGACGGGGCGGGACGGAACGGGGCGGGACGGGGCGGGACAGGGCGGGACGGGCCGGGCCGGGCCGGGCCGGGCCGGGCCGGGCCGGGCCGGGCCGGGACGGGACGGGACGGGGCGGGGCGGGGCGGGGCGAGGCGGGGAGCGACGACGCGCCCATCGCCGCCGCTGTTCGCCGCGCGTCAAGGTGAGAGGTGGAACTTGTTGGCAGTTCCCCACCCCGTGCGTCGCCTCGTGGGCCGCCGCCCTGCGCTCTCTCCCACGGCGCCGAGTAATCCTTTACCACGTCTGGGTCACCGGTTTTAAGCTATAAGATAACGTCTATTATCTCGTACATTTGTAAACGAATTTTGAACATTTAAAAAAAACACACACACACTAGTATATTATTTTTTCATATAATTTATAAACATTTTGCCCTTCACTGGAGTCTTTTAAAAAAATATATTATAAAATTATTTGCTGTGGTTGAGTACTGCGTGCTATGTTTTGAAAAACCATTCTGTGCGAGTTTCTTTAACGACAGTTTTGCTCTCAGAGAGCATTCATTCTTATTATAGAACTTTGAATCACATGGCATCATTTCCCATCACAACACAAACTGAACCATGACCCCCGACAGTTTTGGTTCTCCTGTCTAGCACCTAACCTACTGAAGAACGAAATTATATTATTGATGTATTTATTAGAAATCTAAAAATGTCCAACGCCGTTTCGCCGATGGTGATCAATGTTTTAAGGTTCAAGGAAGCGATGTCAATACGCTAAACTGGTGTAAACGTGCTTAATGTATTGTATAATGTGTGACTTGGTTATGTCATTATACATGAGAAAGCCAATAACAAGACATTGCTCTCTGCATACTACAAAAATGGTGTGTATGAAAGAAAAAAGACTTCGTCTTTACTGTTAGCAAATTTAACCCCGTGTTCTCGTTTTTATTCCGTTAGATTTTTTCTCATCACAATTATTATCACTAAAGTGGTGGCGCTTTGAAATCTAACTCCTATTTACTTATAACGATCACCTAACGTCATCAGTTTCATTAATCAATTTTTGTCAGTTTATTCATAGTTTTCCTCCCTCATGAATCAAATTCGATTGTTGGCCTCTGGTTATATTTCAAGAATGTAAGGAGGCTTTTTTCTGAAAATACATTTCAGGTGAGCAATGTATAAATGAAACTGGAGTGCTCTTCCTGACGAGGTTTTTGTAGCTTCCAACACTTAAATATTCCATTAATGTTCCAGTATTTTCTGTACTCGTACATTCATTTCAAATAGTTAATTATTCAAGTGACAGTTTTTGTTTAATTACTTAACATCACTTTTTTAAATGTTCCATTAAACACTCCCTTTTAAGATAACATCTTGTGTATATCTTTCAAAACGAAGTAATTACCTGTTACTTTATAAATTAAGAAACTAAATGAAAAATAATATATGTCTAACAAGAAAAAATAAACAGACCAATGAATAACAGAAAGGAGATAACTTCTATAAAAAAGAAACTTAAAAAGAGAAGAATATATTAAAACGTTGTCGAGAGGAGATGAATCAGAAAATGTCGTAGCAGAAAATTTTATAACAAAACTCTTCTTAGAACAAAATTGGACGATTGAAAAATGGAACAAAATGCCACAAATGGGGAGAAACCGCAAATGGAAAAATAAAAAAAATGAATACATAATATCGAGGATAAATAAAAAAGGCTCAATAAAACCTATAACATATTATAATTATATAATATAATAATTCGTATCCAATTGAAAACACAAAACACCTGATACAAAAAAACAAATTAAAGAGAAAATTAAAAACACACAATGTCACAGAAGAGAAACTCTTTTGCATCAACTAAAATGATGAAGAATAGAAAGACCAAGAGTGGCAGAGAACGTCAGGAGATATACTCCACAAATCAGAGAAGTAATAACGTGCAACAAAAGAAACAATGGAAAGAAAAGGAGACATAGTAGAGAAGCTTTATAATTGTAAGTGAGGCCACCCAGAGGAAGCGATTCAGCGAAAGCGAATGAACCAAGTGTCTGAGGCGAGGAGAAAGTGGAGGAGGAGGCGGCGGCGGCGGCGAAGTGGCCAGAGAGAGAGAGAGAGGAAAGAGGGAGGGAAAGTGGGGGAAGGTGGACGCTTGCAAATGCGCCGCGTTAATTGAAGGTCGCGGGGCAGCGAGCAAACAGGGAAGGGGAAATCTGAATTCATTTTAAATTAACGCTAAAAAGATCCATTAATTATTCCGGAGGCGGCAGTGGCGGACGCTAGTCGCCGAGAACCTGCCTTTGTTCCAGCCACCGTTGCCGTCTCACAGCCGACACTGTTACCACATGCAAGACTTGTTTCTCTGCAGAGCTACTCCACACAATCTCGTTCAGCCGTTCACAAAACAGTTTATGAGGAAACCACAGCTAAAACGACGGCCGCTTCTGAACCAGATATACCTTCTCTAGATTGACCCCACTGACCCCAATAATCACACTGATCCCACCAAATTCATCGATCCCATTGACCCCACCGGCCACACTGACCCCACTACAATGCCTTGGTCATTTGACTACCCAATTGTTTCCAATTGATTGATATAAACTTATCAATCACGCCGGCTCCACAAAATATATCTAGACACATTATCCTTCAGATACCATCAAATCTTTCGACACAAGGTGCACCCGTTTCAATTCTTGTCTGTCTGTCTGCATAACCTCCCACACCTTCCTGATTCCTGGTAACTACTGCCACATTTTTGATACGTTTACACCCCCTCAAAGCATCGTAGAACCAGTGCATCTCTCTCATATGCCATCAATATGTGTTGAAATGTACCTTTTGAGCACTAAGCAAATTTATCTGTCCTTGGGTTGAGTATAATATAAAACGCTACTACTGCTGACGAATTTATTTTTGACCCTGTAAATAGCAGTTACCATGATGCATTCTATAAAAACGTATCTTCTTTTCTAGATATCTTTACAAATGCCACAATAACTCTGTTTTAACCTCACAATACCATTGTTCTCCTTTTTATAACGTTCTTGCGTTGTCACTAACATTACCAAAATAATCTTACCCAAACATTGCAGTACTTGTTAGAAATACCATCATGAAGGTTAAAATCTCCTCGTCTTCTTTCATATCGTATACTCCGCATATCTCAATCCTTGCGCCACCATCACTGTTTTAACTATAATTGGGGCCACCCACCATAACAACAGCAAAAATTTAGGTTTTTTTTCTCTACAAACGCCTTCATTTGTACCGACATCATCAGTTCATCCATCACAGACACCTTCCTTTTTATTCACTATTCAACAACGATTGTCCCTCTGCCATCACTACCTACATCACCCCATCCACCTCCATCATCACCACTACCGCAAAAACGTCACCCTTGAATCCATCATGGCCGCAGCCCCCACAGACAACTTCACCGCCGTCGTCGCCACCACAACCGCAATCCCAGACCATCACCACCACAAAAACTGTACCATCGTCACCATCACCACCAATCGCCGCACAAAGGCGACGTGGACGGCGGAGGCTGCGGCGCGTCGGGCCCGAACAGAAGACGAGCGAGTGGCGCCCATCGACGCCAAAGAGGGCTGAGTGTTTTCCCACTCAGGGCTTCTTCCTGCCTTCGGAAGCAGCGGAGGCGGTGGTGGTGGCGGCGGCGGCGGCGGGGCCCGCTCAATGGATACATGATAACGCGACCGCTCGGCGGCGGCGGAGGCGGCTTGTGTTACCTTTTCAGCCTTAAGTGGGCCGAGCTCGCGGGCGCCTGCTCCCGGGCCTGCCACCAATCAATACGGAAAAAAGGGAGCGGCCCGGATAATTTTATCGTTAGACGGAGGCGAAAGGGGTGTGAACCTTTGGGGTGGTTTTGTCAAGAGGTTTGAATTTATTCCTGTCAAGAGCAATTTGATCAACAACTCGCTGGCTTTCGTGTTGAAGTCCGACGCGTTGTCCTAGGGAAAGATATTATGCGGCAATACCCTTCAATTAGTTGTTGTGAAGTTGTCTTATACGCGCCATTAATTTCCATAAATATAGTTTTGCCAAATATATGAAAATAAATTATTGCTATTTACAATAAGATAAATTCTGCACACAATTTGTTTCCATCAACACAAATTAATTTCAGAAATACTATGAATTTACAAACGATAATTTTGTGAAAAGACTAGCAAACTAGTTTTATTTTATTTACACCTATTTTACTATTTACATCTATAGTTTACAGAAATTTCACACCTTGTTTATACCGATATGATGAGCGATCGAGTATTTTAAATGAGAATACATGTACATATTGTATTGGCTCATTCAGCGTTCTGAAAAATTGCTTAGAAACGCTCTTAAGCAGTGGTCTTCTCTTATCGTTATACCCTTGTGCTTGTATTTGTAATTAATCGGTTCCTGTCATTCACTTCGGTTACGACGTAGAACCGAGACATTCTGATTCTAGAATCATTCAAATCATCAAACTCTTGAAATTCAAAAACTAATGCGGCGGTTGTTTCTTGGTTATTCTAATAATTTCAATTATACTAAAATCTTCCAAACATTTACATCAAATATCTCTTTCACATTTTTGCTGTACATTTATCGATAGGATCAAAAAGCGTTATTTCAGGAATTGGATAAATAATAAATTGAAAATCAGAGGAATACTTAACACAAAATAATAAAAATAACATTGGCATTTATCAATGCATTATCTTATTAGAAAGTAGATTTATCTGGCAAATGAATAATACCTTTAGAAACATTTCGTCTCTAATAATATATTATTGTTTCTGATATTGTTAAAAAATTGACTTTTGAATTGCGCTAACAACCAGATCATTTCAGTTCTAAAAATATAGGAATCGGTCGAGGGATTAAACTGAGGGATCTCAGCTTACGATTCCATTCGAATTAAATATAGATATGAATGAAATAATATTAGAATTATATTGCAGAAAAACAGATTTGAAACCAAAGAAATAACAGCGTTGAAAATGAAAATAAAATTTTGAATTGAAAAACAATAAAATCCGTATAAAGCAAAAATAAAATTTAAATTTGAATCAAGCAAAAACAAAATACAAATCAATAAAAAATAAAATTCAAAGTTGAATCCAGAAAAAATAAAATTCATATGAGAATTGAGAAAAATTCTAATTCTAATTGTGAAAAAAAAAATCAAATTCAAAACGAGCAAAAGTAAAAATCAAATTAGAATCGAGGTAACAAAATTCAAATTTGAATCGAGGGAAAAATTGTTATTCGAATACAGAAAAACCAAAATTCATAATGAATTTTGAATCGAGCAAAAAATTAATTCAAATTCGATTCGAGAAGAATGAGAATTTTTCCCCTCCTTACGATAAAGCTAATAGGGAAAACCCAGCCGTCGCCAGCCGACGTATGCCAGCTCACGCGACCGGACGTTAATCACACGCGCGTCTGGCATCTTGGCGCGCGGGATATCCATCAGCCGCCTCCGGGGGCAGCGCTAGGGGCGGGGGGGGTGGGGGTGGGGCGGCAGACGGCGGCTGTCGGGGCGACGCGTCGGCGACGTAGCGACGGCGGCGGCGTCGTCGCAAATCGAGATTGATCGCGCGTCGCCCGCCGCGAGGAGCGTGTTTCGACTGGCGACGCCTCTCGTATTTCACCCGACCGACGCGAAGCCACGCGTCGCGACGCCCACGCAGCGGACGCCGTCGTGGCGCTCCGTGGGGCGGAAGACGCTCGTCGCGCTCAGGCTGCTGGTGGCCGGGTTCGGAAAGTTATGGCCAAGCGTAGCGGTGATTAGGAAGATAGAACTCGAATAGGGGAAATAATTAGGATTCTAATCGGGAAACGCTGTATTCTAATCGGGGGAAAATAAAATTCGAATCCAGCATAATTAGATATCGAATCCAGAATTGATCGGGGATTCGATCTTCGTAGGTGGCTAGAAACTTTGCTGATATAAATATGTATGCAAATAATTGGCATTTAAGGGTCGGGTTAACCCCACATTTGCCAGCTAGCGGTGTTCCAAGGCCTAGGCCCCGTTTTTATTTATTATCCAGGCGTGGGAATAAGGGATACATGTGGCGTGCAGGACGAATTCCCATTACCTTAGCTAGCATTCTCGGTTTGCCTGGGAATTTCTTTCGTTACACAGCTGTACAAACTGAGACGATGGTAAAGGAAATCTACAACTCTATTTTTGACCCGACCATAAATCGAACAGCACCTCGGAAAGATAGTACGTTGGCAAGCGCCTGAAAATTCTTATTTATATTTCTAAATTTATTTTAATACTATTAACAACTAACTTTTTTTAAATATAATGGTGAAAACGTTATTTACAAATTTAATGAAGTATCTCTAGATGAAATAACAGTGTACATTTACTACTTTGAATGAAGAATTCGATAAGATTTTACATTGAAAATGTCACGCTTTTAAGTATTTCTGCGGATAATTGGTTTTAGAAATTGTTTACCTTTTTCCCTTCCAGTAGTTTTGTAGTCGGTAGCCAATATTTCCTGAGGCCAACACATACGGGGTGGTAGAATAGGCACAATAAAAAAATTGGGACTGACGTTGATATTATAAGAAAGATAGTTATGGTAGAAGCCAAAACACTGCATAACGGCCGTTGCATAAACAATTTCCCGGCGGTGGTGGTGTACAACGCCACGTTACAAAGTGAATAAAGATGCATTGAATGTTTTTAGAAATATTTGTCTTCAAAATTATGGATCTAGTGAGAAAACTTGGCATATTAATAAATGTGGAAAACACCTTTTTATATGTGCTGATGTACAACCCGAAAAAATACAATAATTTCAATAATGTGTTAAATAAAATATTTAGTATAAAGTAATTAATTCACTAATTACATCTATTTATATACCCGGGGGTAGAATAAATGTTTGAAACATCGAGAAATGCAGAAGTATGGAAAACGATTACATTTTGCCATTAAACGTGTGTTGAAAAAATCTCGTATAAGCAAGTTACACTTAAGATTTGGCTCTGATTGGAAGGCAACTAATGTTGAACTGATATTGCCAGGTACAGGTACAGTTATTTGCCAGGAACACATACTAACACAACCAAAGGCAATTTGAACACCTGCCAAATACCATTGCAGGATTATCTACAGATCAATCAGAGGCAAATCTCACAAGTTTAACATAGATGCCGTTCGAGACCGTTATCCGAGATATTCCACTACATGTACATTGGCAAAACGTGATCATCTTCTATTCCCAAACATTGTTCTAGAACTTAGCGATATTTATTCCAAACCTTCATGTGTTTTTATTATTTACCAATTTTTATATACTACTTAATCATTTGTGAATTTATTTTTATTTCGTTTGTTTATTCCTGTTTTACTTTTGTTATTTATTTCAAGTTGCGCAGCGCGCATCGTCTCTGCCGCTCTCCTCGCGGGCCCCGGAGCACGCGCCGCGCGCGCCTGCACAATGGGCCGGGGCGCGAATCGCTGGCGGCTGCTTAATGGGCTGGAGGTCTCCATTGGGCGCCACAAAGGCGTGATGGATGGCGGCGCCCGTCCCGTCCCGTCCCGCTCCGCTCCGCCACGTCGCTCCCCGTCCCGTCCCGCCCCGCCCCGCCTCGCTCCGCCCCCCACCTCGCCCGGGCTGCCGATACGGCTGCGAGCGCGCGTGCCTGGGGCCCCACAGAGCGCCCGCTGGCGTGAGGGCGTGAGGAATGGGTGCGAGAAACTCGAAGGGTGAAAGCACGGGAGAGCGTGAGAGTGAGCGACCTACCGCGCGAGAGTACGCTCAGATGAGCGACCGAGTGGGTTAGAGACCGACCACGTGAGTGACCGAACGAGCGAACGACCGACTGACCACTTAAGCGACCAAGCACGTGAGCAAGCAAGAGTCCGATCGATTGAACCGACCGACCAACCGACCGACCGACTGATTGATTGATGGAATGACCGACCGACCGACCGATTGAATGACCGACCGACCGATTGAATGACCGACCGACCGATTGAATGACCGACCGACCGATTGAATGACCGACCGACCGATTGAATGACCGACCGACCGATTGAACGACCGACCGACCGATTGAACGACCGACCGACCGATTGAACGACCGACCGACCGATTGAACGACCGACCGACCGATTGAACGACCGACCGACCGATTGAACGACCGACCGACCGATCGATTGAACGACCGACCGACCGATCGATTGAACGACCGACCGACCGATCGATTGAACGACCGACCGACCGATTGAACGACCGACCGACCGATTGAACGACCGACCGACCGATTGAACGACCGACCGACCGATTGAACGACCGACCGACCAAGCGACCGGTCTACCGCACGATCGACCGAGCGAAGGTGAGCGATCGTCCGACGAACCTGATCGACCGACTGAATGAGCAGAGAGGATTATTGAGAGTTATTAATAACGTGTACGGATGGAATATCCTATAAATGGAGAATGGTGTACGAGAATGTGTGCGGGGAGAAGGGGAAAGGGAGGAAGGATGGCGGTGCGTTGAGGGGAGGAAGGAACAAAATGATCTAGTGGTGTGTGGAATGGTGGGAGGCCGAAGTGTGAGGTGAGTGAGTAAATGAGACAGTGCGTTGGATGCGGCGGGAAATGGGTGTTTTAACGGAGCAAGAACAGATGAAAGGTAAGGACGTTTTGATGGTATATAAAGTGGTGGGAAAGATGAAACGGCAGAATTTAGAAAGTGGGAGTACGGGGGGTATGGATGTAGGAGGATGAAGCGGTTGAGTAGATCACAGGAAGAGGATCCAAGTAGATGACAAGAGACTGAGAACAGGATGGGGGTTATGATTAAAATAAAAGAAGCAGGAAAGGTAAAGTAACGATGAAGACGAGTGCGTTTGATTGGTGATTGTGCAGGAAAAGAGAAAGAGTTGTAATGTAAAAAATAAGAAAATAGGAGCCAAAAGTTAATATGCGTCTTTAATTTTAAAATAATTTTGATACAAATTATGTAAATGCTGTTTGGAAATATTTTGCTATATTTAATGTCCTTGATGGTGCCGAATTGCTTTTGTATCGAGAAGAACAACATAAAAAACATTCAGTCCAATTTGAGACATGTCGGATCAACTAAGCCGTCTTGCATCATATGGGTAGAATTTCTCGAAATTCATCCTTAAAATTTATTAGCGTAGAGTCTAATCATATTTCAAACACCCTGCCGACTGATTCATAAGCATTGGAACTTGATTTTAATGTTCAAGATTCAAAATTATAAATATTAAACGAAATCATTTTGATTGACTCAAATAACAGCTAAATAGATTAATTTGCCCTTAAGCCAAATCAATAAAACCAGCAAAAGAAGAATGACATCTTTTGATATAAAGAGTTGAAAAAGGGTAACAATATAATATTCCCTTCGCACAATTATTATTATTATAATTATTATTATTATTATTATTATTATAGTAATAATCATCATAATATTAATAGAAATACTAAAAGCAATATTATTATAATTTTTTCACAGTGTAATTTTAACGCTCTTATTGATAAAAAACTAAGTAACACAAATCACAACCCACCAATAAAATGCTTACGAGAACGACAACTCGTGTCACGAAATCGGTTTAAAGCCTCAGCATTCAGTTCTGGCGCAAAGCGACATTCACTAACAACCGAACCTGGCTCTCCCTACAAAATGGATTGTATTCTGAAATAATACATAATATTTATCCTAATAAAACTATTTAACCATACAAATGCAGTACACGTCAAAGAAAATTATATTCAAAATTAATGATTATGGTAAATTGTAGAAATCTTAAAACAATATATATATGATCCTTTGTTGGAAAATCCCGCAAGGCTCAGTACTATAAACCAGGCTTCGTATGGCCTACAGTATTGCGAGTTTAAGGTGGCTCCGATTTCTCCCTCTGATACCAAACTTCAGCATCTCGCTCAAAAAATATGCTGCCGGCTCATTCAAACAGTCCTCTCCGCGGTGTATCGGTTCAGATATCGACTTCCAAAAGCGACATCGAAAAAGACTCGCAGCGTTTCGAAAAGCCCGGCCAGAACGTGAAGGGGAGAGATCAAAGGCTAAACGCGATTCCCGAACTGCTCTCTAATATTTGAACTCGTCGCTAGTGCTCTGAGACACACCTATGCATATTTTATCGCCTTTCGCTGAAAGTTGCAAAGGCCAGCTTATGTTCGCACATTCGTTAGATATTAACGCAGATCGAAAACGAATGTTTTAAACAGAACCATCTTTTTTTTATACTTTTGGCGCGTTTGCTTCGAAGCTCCAAAGGATTACTAGTGTCAAGCCCAACAGCGTACTGATGTCGGTCTTGCACTCTCAGGACGATTGTGCGTTTTGGCTTTGACAGCTTTATCGAGCATTTGTAACAAAAGCGGAATATAGGGCATAAAATACTGTTTGATACTTCCCCGCGCTTATTCCCTATATTTCTTTGAAGAAATATATATTACTTTGTAGATCTACCAACCTCTGCGTAGGAACGTAAAGTTGTGCGAAAAAATATAAACATACATGTTGTTTTGTATCATTTAACTATTACTCAGAAAATAGTTCATTTAAACCATGATATTTATGAGTATCATAATTTCAATGGCAATGGAACTAAGAAATTTCAAATTTGAACGGGATTAGAGATTGAATTTAACGAATATTTGAGTTTTTCGAGGTTCGAATCATTGGTGATATTGAAAAGGTAACCGGAAGTCAAGTATTCAATATACAGAGAAATATGAAGGTTTAACGTTCACCCGACGTAAGTTTACTAAATACTTTCTCAAAATAAACGTACGCTTCCCAGGTCGAAAATAATCAGTTTCCTATTGTCATTTTATCGTATATTGTTAGAATGATGGACCTAAAGAGATGGCGCTAGAGAGATTAATAAATATGTAATTTACGGCGAGCAAGGATAAACGAGAAATGCAAATCATTTAAAACTAGTGTTATTTTCATTCAGATATAAAAGACATGAAATTCGCCTACGTATATCATTCATTAATATTCTTTCTATGAATCAGGTACCAAACTACACAGTATATTTTTGAACAATTTTTTCCCATGCAAATCAATAGTCTCTTGTTACTTTTTACACCCGACTATTAAAAACAAACACCCAACAGAAAATAAATATTCGAAAAAATGATAATAAAACACACAATTTTTATTCGCGTTTCATCAAAACTGCTCCAGCGGAGTGTGCCTTCCCGGAAATTGAGGCAAAAGAATCCCGTTTCCCGCCCCGAGAATCGGAACAAGATTTTCTCTATTATTCTTTCGGCGCAGTCGTAAATGTTGAACGTGTAGTCGCGAACGAATGAAGGTATTCGTTTTTACAACTATCCTACATCTCGTCCGACGCGAAAAAGATACCACCATCTGAGAAAGGGTAGGGGTGGGATGTGCAAGAGGGAACTTCTGGCTGTGGCGGCGCTGTAGCTATAAAAGAACAGTTCACGCTACGTACAGCTTCTGTGTCCATAAAACATTGTATTTGCGCGGGGTTGCGTGGGGAGGGGAGGGCACTCTATAAAGTTGGATTACACACCAGCGTAAAAGCAAACATTCTTTAGTTACTGCGTCCGGAGGTTATCGATACAGTACAAGACCAGGGTCACGTGATTTTTTCCCCTTTTATCTAGCGGTATGCGCGCGCGTGAGAGAGACAGAGAGAAGTCTCGATACGAAACGGAATAATAAAACTTCAAACACGCCAAGGAAGTAAAAGTCGGAGGTAGAGCAGGGGAAACTTCAAAGGGGCCCTCGTAATGAGACTCAAATTAAAACGTAGTGGTTTCATATTGGGGAACTTAATTACCCGTAGCCCACTAAAACTAAGAGGCCAGGGCAAGTCGAAGTTAATATTAGACGCGAGAAGGCTCAAGCAGATTGTGAGCATTGGCTGAGCAGTGCAAGAGACGCAGTAAACGTTGAACAAATTCAGAAATTCCAGGAGTTAGAGAAACGTTTAGATTATTTCCGCACCTCCTTAAACTAATACTTGGGAGCATATTTCTTTTATGTGAACTCAAAAAGAAATCACATTAATTTCATATTTAAACTTATTTTCATCTAAAGTCAAATATATTAATTTTATTTATTATTCATAACGACTCTTAATTGACATGAATTCCTAAGAAAAATCACGAGTAAATAGTTACAAAAACATTTACCTAACGATAGCTTGACTTCCATTGTTATATTGTAGAGGTGTATTTTCATGTTGCACTAACATTGCTTTGACTTTTCAGTTATTCACTTAATTATGAATTTTTATCTGAATTGAATAAAATATAAATAAGTAAAATATTACATGAAAATTGGGCGCTTTTAAAAATTTTTTATAGTGTATTTATTCTTTCACTAGGAAAACGTCAACATTTCAACCCCATCATGTATTTTTTTTCAGATCACTAGCATTAGTTGAACTAACGAGAAACTATTGTCGAATCAAGAAACGATCTAACGTTGATGAAACGATGTTAAGAAATAGGGCTTCAAAAGAATCTTGCTAAAAACTGTACGGCGTAGGAAAATAAGAAAATAACGCCAAACATAAACTTTCGTCGAACAGTATTTTCTGTGTTTCAATTTGTCACATGTGAATGTGTTACTGTTGGTAATAGTTGCATGGTGTTTACGTTATTTCAATTAAAACTTTGTTACGATGTAAGTGCAACATATGTTACATATAAGAGTAGGAAGGGTTAGATGTAAAGGTGAAATACATGTGTTATTAAAGTGATACTGAGTATTTTTACCACGTATCTCCTAAGGAGGTTCGAAATGAATGCTCTTCTGATGAAGGTTGAAACACCTGTAGAAATTTAGTTAAATATAAAGTCGCCAATAATGCAATAGAGTCTGTGCGAGAGTGGGTATATCTGTGTGTGTGTGTGTGTGTGCGCGAAAGTGTGTATATGTGTGTGTGTGTGTGTGTGTGTGCGAGATTGTGTATGTGTGTGTGCGCGAGATTGTGTATATGTGTGTGTGTGCGAGATTGTGTATATGTGTGTGTGTGCGAGATTGTGTATATGTGTGTGCGTGCGAGATTGTGTATATGTGTGTGCGTGCGAGATTGTGTATATGTGTGTGTGTGCGAGATTGTGTATATGTGTGTGTGTGCGAGATTGTGTATATGTGTGTGTGTGCGAGATTGTGTATATGTGTGTGTGTGTGCGAGATTGTGTGTGTGTGCGAGATTGTGTGTGTGTGCGAGATTGTGTGTGTGTGCGAGATTGTGTGTGTGTGCGAGAGATTGTGTGTGTGTGTGTGCGAGATTGTGTGTGTGTGTGTGCGAGATTGTGTGTGTGTGCGAGATTGTGTGTGTGTGTGTGCGTGCGAGATTGTGTATGTGTGTGTGTGTGTGTGCGAGATTGTGTATGTGTGTGTGTGTGTGCGAGATTGTGTATGTGTGTGTGTGTGTGCGAGATTGTGTATGTGTGTGTGTGTGCGAGATTGTGTATGTGTGTGTGTGTGTGTTTCGCCTGTTATTACGAGTTTCCATTCGGTTCACCGTTCGGGCAAGTGAGGTTTCATCCAACGTGAAGATTTTTTTTCGAAGAATCTCTCTAAAACGCCCCTCTCTCGAAGGGACGAACCGCTTGGCTCTCTTTTTAGTCGGATCATTTTAGAATATTCCTGAAAAATTCTGGGAAAATGAATATTGAGAGGTTCCAAGATATTTATAGAGCCGAAACACTGTGGATGCTTTTACGTCATATCATGCCTTTACGTAGTAACATGACTGCCTTAGTGATACCCATAATTAAAAATTATGAAAACTAATTTCGTAACGAAACGTGTATATTTTACATTAAGTTCAATTCTGTACCGAAAAGAAGTAGATAATACCAGGGCCGTAATTCACCCTTCAAGATTTAGGTAATTGATCTTCCTCGTTTGACCTTCATATTCACGTTAGATTAATGTAATGCTTTTGATTGTTAAAATTTAAGTCTCAATCAACATTTGTTTTCTTGGAATGTGCCAGAGGATGAACGATCATGTCAACAATAGTACGTTTCAAATACCTCTTTATCCCAAATAAATATTTTTAACATCAGATATACTTCATATTTTTTCAATATCCCGAGGCGTCACGTGCTCTAGTTGCGTATTTCCACAATGGCGGAAAACCTAAACCGAAAGGTTTTTAGTCTCACCCGAGCCAAAAGGTGAACCCCACCGCATTCATCCCCCTCCCCCTCCCCGGCCGCTCTCTCACGGCCGAGCTTGCCAACAATGTCGTTCGCGAGCTGCTGCTGCTGCTTCTTTTTCTTCCCCCCCCCCCTCTTTCCTCTTCTTGTCGCGGGATTTATTTGGTATCGGCCGCCTGTGTGGAGGAGCTTTGCTTTCGGCGGTTCAGCCCAGTCATACGTCACCGCGAGAGAGCCGCGCCGCCTTGTGATAAAAGTATTCGGGCGTGACCTCCTCCGGGAAGTTTTTTGCTTGGAGCCGCTGCTCCGAGAAAGGACTGCTGGAGTCGGCGATGGAGGCGGCGGCGGCGGCGGCACGGGCGGCGGTGAATGGAGCTTCCGTTCCTGAAGCACTTTTGTCCGTATTTATGTGACAAGTGTATCCATATAGTAGTATACGCGCAAGACAGCCAGAATCCTATTCGCGCTCCACATCTGTCTTGTCCGTGTACCCTTTAAATCTCTTATATCTCATGTCGTGTATATCTTCTTCTGCGGGCGTCATACCAAGTTTATCATTTTTTCTGTGATGCTTATCTTCTGAACCTACATTTTCTTCTTTTTTCTTCAGGTCATTATTGTGTTTCACTGTATTAAGACATATTCACAATGTTTATAAGACATTGTTTTAATTTTAAATTATTTTTCATTAGTTTCAGTACAGCTATTTTTATGCATATATTTTCATTATTCTTTTGTCTCTTTCTCTGCTTCTTTATAAGGTTCAAATGCGTTTACTTTCCTCGCCATAGTATTCCTCTCTTTTCTCCTCGCTTTTACATGAGCAAAATGGCAAAAAACACTCCAGAAACTATTTTTGCACCTCAATGTTAGGAGGGACTGGTATTTCTTAATAAGTCCTATAATTCAATCGTAATAGTTGATGAATGAGCAAAATGTGCAGCTATATTTCTGAATTTCTGAAAACTCTTAAAACTTTCAGTGTTTGTTAATGAAGATTTGTTTAAAATGAATATGGAACTAATAGCAAATGTTATAGTTCAGTTCTTACTCAGAGTATTAATAAGACTCACGATATGAGAGGTCATCTGACTTTCCTATCAATACTGACATTAATGTGCTTTTTTTTAAATTTCGCTACTTTGTAATAGAATACGTAAATTTACGTTTTTATTATATTTGTATTTTATTTTGCTTGATACTAATTTGTTTTTAATTTTGTTGTTTTGTTTATATTTTTAATATTTATTGCATTAATGTTTGTTGCTTTTAAGTTTTTCTCTTAGTCAGTGACATCACAGAGACTCGCCATAGCGTTTAATTAATATGAATTTTTATTGAGTTCAAAATAACAGAGATAAAGTTACGAAATACAAACAAAGAAATAAAATATTCAGAGACGAGAAGCCCAGTCGATGGTCGCTGTGATGCTTATGACATCACAGCGTTAACGTTATGAGAATCTAGAGCACATTCATAGGTTCTCTGGACAAATTTGCATCACAAACAAAGCCAAGTAACTTCGTCAGGTCGTACGCCCTCGCTTTCACACAAACTTGAATTTCTCGGTCAGTATCGACAGGGCATTACAGATTCCGGCAGCTTGAGCCTTTCCAGATGTGACTATCACAAAAAATTAATATGAAGACGTAGGTTGTCAAATGAGAGTCAGAGAAAGGATAGTACCGCCAAGAAAACCACGAATGCAGTTCCTCCATCACGAATCTCACTTGTACAGACAATGCTTTAACTCCTCCACTCTTATAATATCGAGAGATAGCGAATGGCACATTTACGGCATTTTCAAATTTATGAACATTTTCAAAATTTTCGAAATTTTCAATTTTTTTTTTCACTTTTGTTCTTCAAACAAGTAATCCATTAGTATTCCTGACTTTAACTAATACATTCAACTTATTTGAAGCGATTTTTAATCTACCACTATCTCATAAACGCGCTTCACGTAATAGTTGTAATCTTTGTAGTCTTAATCAGTTAAGAATGTATTTAAGGCAGACACCTGGCATACGTATGGTTAATAATTAGATTATAATTAATTTGGACTAATTATAAATGGAACTAATAAAATCAATGAAACTTGCTACGAACTCAATTTTCCACCACAAAACTAAATAGAATGCCCGATATGCTTATATTAATGTTTCTAGAGGCTCAAAGCTACTTTTTTAGACCCTACTATGCAGAAAATATTTACGTTGTTTTATAAAAATTCGAGTATTTAAAAAATATTTTACTCTTCTTCTTGGGTACGATTGAGTTGAGATACTTGTGCATTACAACACGCTCATGAAACCATGTGGATTACTTTCCGAACATTTACTTGTATTTTGCCTAGAAAAAAGTATCTTGTCTGGACTGATTAACTGATTGACTATTAGTGATTCCGAGCGCGTCAACGTAAAAGGCCGTTAGTCCCGTAAGTGCAGTGCATGCTTCCATGATCTACCTCGCTGGAATGGGATATCCGGTGCCGACCAACAATCGACTAGTGGTGTTTTCCCCAACAAGGCGTCTCCCACCGGCGCGTCACCGCCCCAGCCGGGACCAGCTCTAAGCACCCGACTGGTTTCCCGGCATCTGTGGTAGTGTTTATGCCATCGTCGGGAACCTAAGACCTCGCGATCAGGGGCACTGCTTTGACAACATTTGAGGTCCTGACACACCTCTCCCAGTTTCTGTTTGGGGTCACACATTATACTAAATGTGCTCTAATCGGTCATCAACTCATAAGCCTGCTTGGTCAAAATGACTGCACGATCAGTGCTTACACCTGAAGGAATAAATGAGGTAATTCATGTAAATTCTCGTGAAGAATGGTAAGTTTATTAAATCTCCGATGGTATAGTGATCTGGTCGAATTCCAGCCTCAATCATATTCACAGAGCTACTGACCACCACTATATACTACTATGACCACACAAGAATGAAAATCAGCTTATCAGCTGATTCTCAGGACGAGAGTAGAGAAAGGTTTGAGAAAAATATGCAATAGGTTAATAGTAATTTGTTTAAAGTTTTACTACGGCATCTGCCTGAAATCGATAGGAAAGAATTTCGGAAGCAATCGATCAGAACCTCACTAGTTTTCATTCAACCAGTTCAGAAGAAGAATCGCTCATGGGAATTGCTAATCAGAATTCGCTGGAAGGAGGGGGTTAACGCTTCTTCTGACGTTTTTCCCTCTGACGGATTTCGAACTCACCATCTTCCGATTCACATACATTAGTTAAAAGTTACTGCGCCTTGACTGCGCTGAACCTCGCACATTTACGTTTCGAGAACTTCCAGTCCTCCGAATCTTTCAGTCCCGCCCTTTGGGCGAGTTATTCTCCTACATGCGCGGCCGGGGCTACTCAGGACGTACGCATCGCCCTCAAAGTGATTGCCGTCGCCATCTCATAAGCCGGCGTGCTCAAATACGTCTTCCCACTCGGTGGCCTCTCCCGGCCGGCGGTCTTCCATCGCGGACCCGCTCTCCCGTATTTTGCCGCCTCCGCCGCTATTTCTGCTCCGCCGAAACCCTTCCGCGCCTTCCCAACGCCGAAGTCTCTCTCCGCTCAGGTTGCCTTTGAGGTGGACGCTTCCCTTTGACCGCACGCACTTACAACCACGCGGAAAACGTTTCGGAATTTCGTTTGGAGAAACAGACTTTGGTTTATTATTAGCATATAGCCGTCAATCTCAGCGCTGTGCCCGACAGTAATTTTAAAGGACGGCAGAAACCCACGTCGGCACATTTGTTTGCGTAAGATGCGGCGAGGAAGCAGATTTTTTACCTTGTGTCACCATCAGATGGTCACGTTTTGTGGAAAAAACACAGAAAATCAAGATGATAAACATAACCAATGTGTGTAATCCTCGAGACCAAAGTAAGGTAGAGTGAACTTTATTTAAAAGAGATAAAAGCAAAGGAAAACCAACATTTACAATACGAATAGATTAGAAACGAAATATAATGAGAAAAAATAAAACTGAAGTTTGATGATAGCATTTTCAAGAAGTGTGAATTACTCCCTCAGGCAAGATGATGTTTTCATACATACTAATCAATATCTCCAAGTTTGAACATTAGACAAGAAAACACTATGAAGTACACATTATCTAATTAATAAACAAAAAATAAAATATAAACGTTTGTTAATAATAACATATTAAATATATTTCCAGAAATATGCAAAGATTTAAACAAAAATACAATTTACAAGAAAACCGCTAGTAATGTTTTTTTCACCGTGGGGTATCAGAAGATGCAATAGAAAGGTCACCAGCAGAACACACCTGGTACACTAAAGAACGTAATTCCGAAAACTTCCTTTGATATTATTTAAATCCACAGAAAGTTCCAAGAAATGAAATCTCGAATCCTCCTCTTTCTCACCTTCATTCTCCGAATCCACAATACCCGATTCTAAACATCACTCCGCCCCAAACTACAGACAACAGAAATCTTCTTTACAAGCAACGTGTAAGTATTTATTAAATATAAATGTAAAATTAAATAAAAAATAGTGTTAATAATAGGATCACATTACAAAGACATACTTAAAAAAATACAAACTTTCCTCATAAAACTGTATACTAAAAATATTAAATTGAAACTATCCGACTTTAAAAGCAGTAAAATTTATTGTGGATGTTCACAATTATTTCGACAAAACACATTTCGTTACATACAGATGTGTAAATTCAAATATACTTCCACACATGGATAGTTGTGAGTGTAGGTCAAAGTGTGTTATTTACAGCGCCAACGTTTATTTCGTAAATTTCAGGGCTATAAATAGAAAATAGGTACAAAATAGTAATAGCCACCAATGTATTGACCTATACCCACGATTCTCCAAATATATATAATAGCAATACCAGGTCACGATCAACACAACGATATACTGGTTGTTCATTGATACATAAATAATAGTTTGAAAAACTACAAATTTTCTCCATTCAACGGACACCGGAAGCATTGAGATCCTGCATTGCGAGAAAACGCAGAAATCATCCCGTCTCTACCTCATTCACACGGCCACAAACCGTTCTTCTCAGAACCTGCACTTCACCCTCTACTTCCCCGATCGTTTCTCATTTCCTACGAAGCCTCTCTGTCCGACCACGCTCCCACCTTCCCCCTAATTCCCCCTCCCTATTTACTCCGCGCCCATCGGCGGCGGGCGGGCCTCTTGAGCGGCGCGGCGCGGCGTGGGGCTTTATGGGGCTATAATTAACGCGCGCGTAAGCCAAGAAGCCTCGTAAACGAAGGCGTTCCCCGCCGCCTCAATCGTAGAAACGCGCGCCGCGCCGTTTACGCAGCCGCTGCCACACACTATGCGGAACGCCTGCGGGGGATTTGGGGGAGGGTGATTTGCGTTTGAGACTGGAAGGTAGAGCCGGAGGCGGGTGATGAACGAGCGGCTGATGAGCGAGGGGTTGGGAGGATGGGGTGATGGAGGGGGAGGCGATCACGTAATGGGAGGGTGGGTGATGGGTAAGAGGGTAAAAGGCGGGAGGATGAAGGGTGGGGGGGTAATGCTGGGCAGGTGATGGGCGAGCGGGTGGAGGATAGGCGGGTGAGTGATGGGTGGGCCAGTAATAAGTGGTGGGTGATGGGCGGGAGGGTAATACATGGGAGGGTAATACTAGGATGGATGAGCGGGTGGTGACCGGAAAAGTGATGGGCGAACGGGTGATAGGCAAGCGGAAGATGGGTGGGCGGGTAATGGACGGGACGAGGAAGGGTGGGCGAGTGATGTGGGAAACTGCGATGGGTGAGCGGGTGATGCGTGGGCGGGTGATGGATGAGCAGCTGATGAAAGAGCTTGTAATGGGCAGGAGAGTGCGGGCGAGCGGATAATGTGGGTAATGGAGGTAATACGAAAAGAAAATCATGCCATCAAAAATGTTACAAATTGCCATTTTGTTGCAGGTTTTCTAGACATTTGTCTTTTGCATAGAATGAGACGATTAATCAGCTAAATTGTTCGCAATAATGTTCAGATCGATTGCAAGAAGCGTGAAAATGTAGACAAATTGAAAGTTTAGTGTTCTTGATGCACAAACATGGCTGATAATTCCCATCTGAGAGTAAAAATCTTGGCTATAACGTTAAGTTTCAATACATAATGAAAAATATAAACTGCAATTTTGTAATGTCACCAGTACCATTTACCATAAATTCTTATATTTTCTGTAAATCGAATAGAAATACCCTACAATAACGTAAGTTGTATACCGTGCATGACGTTAATCGAAGTGCAATAACATTCCGAAGCTGCATTATCTATTCCCCGTGATTATCTAATAATACGCATTAATACACTACAAGCAAACTATCTCCCAAATCTACCGTCAACGCCGAGTATAGTCAGAGCGTTCTCAGAACTGTTGCGCAGTTCACAGAACAGTCCAATGCAAATGCGAAATCTATTTGCAAGAGAAGGAAGACTAACGATCGTCTTGAAATGCAATCCTCGGTTCACAGTATCACAGATACTACTTTGTTAGCAATGCATCAATAGTAACGATATTACTGGAGTTAAAAAAATGAAATTTGCAAATGAGTATTTTAAGGTAAGGTAAAGTTTTCTGAAAATCAGATAGAAGTGACTTCATTACAATTCAAATATTTGTATTAGTCCCATTTGCTTAATATCGTTTTCTAAATTTTATGATTAAAACATTGTTTAAGAGAGTTTTAGAGAGTAAATATCAGTTCTGAAATTTTTGAAAATACACGTTTCTTCTCTTTCAGTTGTCTGGAAAATAAATTTTGCAGTTATAAGGAATAAGAATATTAAAAATAAATATATGGATGTAACAAATAAAGAACTGCAACTCTTAAGTGCAGTTATATTTTGCCGTGTGTATTGAAACATAAAGCAGTGAACCTAACAATAAGAGTTTACGTTAATCTGTAACTAGACTGGAGGAACGGGGATTTAAACTTGTCTTCAGAGTAATGTTCGGGAATGAGAGAATAAAATAAAAGGTGAAAAAGTTTAAATTTATAAAACATTTCTGCTGGCAGTTCCAAGTATAGCGGTTTAATAAACCTTGGCATTCAAACACAATTAAAACGATCCTTGGAATTACAAGGATTACGTAACAAAATTGCAAATTTTATTTATTTAGCGCCAACAAGAGTACAAATGCATGGGAACTATTGAAGAGAGTAAAACTATTTAGAGACCAGAAGCAAAGCAGTAGACACCCCAAGTGTATTCTGAATAAATACATGAAAATAGAACGAGAAATCTAACCGATTCGGGGGGGATAGAAGTCATAAAATATGCAAATATTCCAGCTATCAAATTTCAATTTTGTCAGGAATCTAATATTTGACGATTCAAGCATTAATTTATCCAATACGTAACAAACACTAGGCATAGCCTTCGAGTGTAGACATGTTAGCAAACCTCTTGCAAGGGCAGTGATACCACAACTGCTTCGCTGTAGCCTAGGCGCGGACGCCGCGGCGCGAGAGGATACCCTAGCATTTGCCTTTGCAGCGAAAGCGCAGAGGGGCGGGTCGCGCGGGGGGGGGGGAGTGAGGCAATCGATTGCGCGAATCGAACCACAGGCGTCGCGTAATTCTTGGCCTCTAGCACGTTCTCCGCCCGCGGAGAAGCCAATGGTTACGCCACAACGCCTACACACGTGCATAAGAACATTGGTGAAACCGTACTGCAGGTATTACTTGCTTTCTTGCTACTCAAGGTTACAACATTTGTTTTACAGAGAATCATTAGTCGCTATTTGACGTGTGTGTAATAATAATAATAATAATAATAATAATAATAATAATAATAATAATAACAATAATAACAATAATAACAATAATAACAACAACAACAACACTTATTCCTCCTATATACACGTAAGGTACAGTAAATCAGAGTTAGCTATTTAAAGTGTAGGATTGATAATAATTATTACTTTTATAAACAGGCAGGCATACCATATTTGTTTTTATTAATTATTTTCAAATAACTCTATATTGTAAATGTATAGGGAAATTAAATAAAATACCAGAGGCGTATTTTAATAGAAAGTGAATTTGTAAATTCAGATACTGTCTGCAAAACATGGGACGTCTGGTATCCTTACCTCGAAATTTACATATGCTGCCGATAGAAAAAAGGAACAGACGCACTTTTGTTTGAGCTGGAGAACCTCTTTCTCATTTACCCCCTTTCTTTTCTAACATATAGAATTACGATAGGAATGCGCGTTGTTTACAAGATTTGAGTACAAGAAATAGTCACCTTCATGTAACAGAAACAACTGATGTTGGCAAACGACCAACAAAATTTGATTTGATAGTACCGCCATCGAAATATCTGTACACTCTACTCATGTCTCATTTGACGCAATGTGAGCTCTCAAAAACGTTCACGGTAACACTGCTATTTACATCGCGTGACCGCCTTCTACGTCCTCATTACACATGAATACATTTATGTAGACTTGGAAGGAAATACGAATCAATCAAAGGCACAGGAATCTACGATAGTTTGCGGATTTAAGATCAAAATAACAAATCTGTAAAGTATTCCAAGACAAATACAATAATTGCCAAAGTTTTCAGAATAGTCGGCATGTATAAATACGTGAAAGTTTCATTTATGTGTGAATTTACCTCGCAAATTTTCACTGTCGTCAAAATTAGATAAACAACGTACCGATACAATTTTTAGAGTAAAATAAGCGTAAGTTCTTATTTACAATACTTACAATACAAAACAAGTGTTAAGATTCTTGTTTTACCTTCGGATAAATTTACATGCAACG
Source organism: Gryllus longicercus (assembly GCA_038098605.1). Lineage (NCBI taxonomy): Eukaryota > Metazoa > Arthropoda > Insecta > Orthoptera > Gryllidae > Gryllus > Gryllus longicercus. The sequence goes on along the minus strand of JAZDUA010000873.1, from coordinate 7,498 downwards.
AAGTATAGTGAACTAGCCTACTCATTCCTTCCACAATCGTGAGCACACGAAGTACAATTTATTTCGTAACATCAACGTGAACATTATTTACTTTGCTGTCCGGGTGACACCGCGTCCATGGCGAAGGTACCGACATACTGTCGCTTCTGCGGGCTTTCTCAGGGCGTAATGCCCTGAGGAAGGCCGCAGAATGGCGTAATGCCCTGAGGAAGGTCGCAGAATGGCGTAATGCCTTGAAGGTCGCAGAATGGCGTAATGCCCTGAGGAAGGTCGCAGAATGGCGTAATGCCCTGAGGAAGGTCGCAGAATGGCGTAATGCCCTGAGGAAGGTCGCAGAATGGCGTAATGCCCTGAGGAAGGTCGCAGAATGGCGCAATGCCCTGAGGAAGGTCGCAGAATGGCGACCGAAACGTCGTCACTTTCGCCACGGACGCGACGTCACCCGAACAGCCAAGTAAATACTGACTCCGGCCGCAGAAGCCTACACTTTCACATCAATGTGAACGTTACAAGTCGCGGTCTCGTGTACTACATAGCTTTTGGCGCCGCGTGAAGCCTCGTGTTCACTTTTGTCGCCGCTGTCGGATAGAGTGGCATTATTTTGCTGTATCAGATATCGTGAGTCGTGCATAGGGTGAAAACGACGCTACTGGACGGCAGTAATTTTTACAGCGTGCACAATACGAGGGAAAGATGGGAGCTCCAAACGATATAACGATGTCCCTGATGCGTATAGCATGATAGAAGGGAAAGATCAGAAGAGATATTTTTATTGTTATACCAAATAAACGTGGTACAGAATATAATAGTGACAGGGCAAAATGGGAGTTTAGTTTGTATAGCGTTCTGTCCTACAAATTGGACTTCCTTTACGATAACTTCAGAGAGGATTTTACCATATTTGCTCGTGAAATCTTTTGTTCAAATAAGTTTATGTCATAAAAGAATTGCATCAAATATTGTTTGATGCAGTGTGTATATTGAAATATGATAACAAGTGAATTACTTATCTCATTGACGAAACATTATTTTAACAGACTTTAGGAACTTCTTTCCATAACAATGAATACATTTCTGAAACGATTTTCTTATTTGATCCTGACGAATAGTTTTCGGACGCCTCAATAGAAAGGCTTTCAAGCAATACCTCGATGTCATAATTCGTTTAAAATATCATGTCTTATGTCAAATATGTTAAAAAAGTGAATATTTATTTGTTATATTAAAGGGCATTTGAATCAAAATAATAACACACATGTTTATTGAGTTAATAAGCAGCCTATTTTATTTGTTTTTATCTACAAGAAAGTTCTTTCTAATATTCTGTGTTGTTATTAAACCTTAACTTCTTCTTTGCCTGGTATTGGCATGGTATTGGTATTCAAAATACCAAATGCACTAATGTTAAAAGCACCATATTTAGTAAGTCTATAGTTCTTACGTATTTCCAACGTGGCATCAAAAAGTTGTCACGACACTTAACACGTTACTCTGTCACTTACAGACACTGATTTATTCATACAAATGTATCACAGGAGTTCAATCACTATGGATAGTAAGTAAGAAAGAGGGATTGATTTCGCGCACGACGTAGGCAATTTATCCCGTAAGTATAGCGCACGAGTGGAACGTGAGGTCCGGCACAGTCCTACACGTCAACTTGCTGATTTCCCACATTCAGATATCTCTCCCAGCGGCCGATATATTCAATCGTGACAAGCTCTGAACTCCCGACTGGTCTTACGACTTGAATTATACTTTTAGTGCGCTGGTGTAAGTGTTTGTATGTGAAGCGGGAAAAGAGGTTATCAAATTGAAGAAACGATTCTTGGCCCTCAATAGCCTGTTTCCTATCATATTCTTATTTCTTTGGTAACTAGTATTGATCGGAGGTAACCATGAATGGAAGCCATGAATGTCTCCACCACGTAATCGTGATGTGTTTGGTTTCTGATATTACCACTTTCGCCTCTGAATCATCCCATCCAAAAAAAATATACATTAACATCATTGACCTCTCGTAATCACCTTACCGTCCTTTCTATAGTAAATACAAATAATCCACTGATGAGGACACATGTGAAGTCATGAGGATAAAGGTCAGAGAATCCGCCTAAACGACTGGAGTTCTTATCAGGGAAAAAATCGAGGAAGCTCACTGGTTTATAAGCAAAAAATAATTACCGAGAGAATTACACACTGTTTATGTAAATATTACTTCAAACTTATTTTTATTTACACCAGTAAAAAAAAACCTGTTCTACTTCGCTCAAGTTGGAACAATGCTATGGACTTTTGAAGCGTTCACAACAGAAATGCAACCCGCATCACAGGTTTACAGTTGCCCGTAGCAGCAATGATCATAGAGAATAAGGCAAGGCAGGACGAGGCGTGAAACTGACATCAAAGGCCAGAGTGAATTGTACTAGGATGGGGATAGAATTAATTACACTTCCTGTCTAATAAATGACCATCCAATGAAGAATATAACAATTAAACCAAGGGAGAAATATATTAAAATAATTGTTATTAAACTAACAAAAAGCACAGGTGTATATAAATATAAAACAAAATTTTGCCTTAGTTTACTTCCATAAATAATCAATCCTAAATCACATTAATTCATTTCTTAACATGGTTGAAATGAATTCATATTGAACAGAAGTTCAGAAATCTGCAAAATCACGAAGTAGGCACAAGCCGTAAGGATGTCAACGGAAATGTGATGCAGGGGTGAATCGAAAAATAGTTATAGTACGTCATTAACTTCTTAAATTGAAAATTTAATACAACGTTTACAAAAATTTTATTAAATCAATAAATTGAATTGAATAATGAAAATATTAAACATAGTATCTGGCGTAGTTAAGCTGATCCGGCATATTTAAGCATATACCGTACATTTTTTTTAGTTCGAAACTATCATGATATTAACAATCTTCTGCTGTGTTAAAGAATTTGTTAACCACGGCAGAAGGCCTTTGACCCAAAACAGCTTTTCGCAACAAGTTATCCGCCAATGGCGTCGCAGCTTCAACCGCGGTGCGGGCACGACCATCGTCGACGAGGCGAGAAACGCGACGCTGGAAAAACACACCCGAGGCCGAAGACGCGCGGAGGGCCGGGGCGGGGGGGGGGGAGAGAGCGACGCGACGCGTAAACGATGCCGTAATTTCCATGTAAAATGGCCGAGATAACGGTCTCCGGGCGACGTAATGTGACACGAACGACGGAACCGCCGGACAAGAGAGAGAGGTGGAATGGGGGAGCGGATGGGGTTGGCGTGGAAGGGGAAGGGAGGATGAGTGGAAAGGGGGTGCAGACGGGAGGGGGAGGGGAGGGGTGGAGGAGTGAAAAGAGGGGAGCGAATTGGCTGGGGTGGAAGGGGAAGGGAGGAGTGAAAAGGATGTGGAGATTGGAGAGGAGGGGAAGGGAGGAGGAATGGAAAGTGGGTGGAGACGGGAGTAGTGGAAAGGGAAGGAGACAGAAGGGGAAGGGGAAAGGAGGAGGAGTGGAAGGGGGGTGGATACAGGAGGAGAGGGGAAGGAATAAGTCGAAAGCAGGAGGCGACGGGAGGGGAGGGGGAAGGGGTGGAGTGGAAAGGGGATAGGAACTGGAGGAGAGGAGAGAAAGTAAAAAAGGGGGGAGATGGAGTGAAGCAGGGTGACGTCCCACAGGAAAACACTTCGTGTCGTAGCCTTTTTTTCAGCCTACAGAGTGGCCACTTACATTCTTGGAAGTTACACTCGCGGGAATCACGTGTTCTACCCTTTGGAGGACATGAAAGTTCTCTTAATGCAATGAATGCACAAATTGTTTGTGTATGATGTGACAATCATTCTTGCAGTAAGAAATTTAATACAAAATCCAACTACAATAAGAAGGATTTCGAAGAGTAATATTTGAAATGTAATTCAGTGTCAATTTATCGTGATGATGTGGTTGGAAGAAACACGTTGGTTACATGAAATCTCAGTGGTATATTTTTTTCTGCCACGATACTACCAATATATAGCAAAATTAAATAACCGTACATTTGAAATCAAAAATAATTAGAGTGCTAAAATAAATCAAGATTAATGTATCTAGAATTCGTTCTCTAGAAGAATAACGTAATTTAATTGATATCTTCGACAAAAGAGATGAGTGATGAGACACTTTGGGTTTTTTCTTTTGTTAATTTTCTTTCTGTCATTTTTTGAAAATTTATGAATGTATAAGCATTTACAATAAATGTGACTCAGAACAATTTTATATATGTCAATATATCCATATCATTTCTTCGCATATCAGAATTATGTCGCAAGTATTCTTTAGGTTCACTCGGATTCACCAAACTTTTTCATATTCTGGCATCTAAACATTTATACATATTTCTATTACAAGTAAAACATTGTTATTTCATTTTAAAATCATGCTTAATATTTTTTGTGACATGAATTGTGCCTCTCAATTACACGCTAGCAAAAATTTCTAAACCACATAATAACTGAGCATCTCCCTACTTTGAATTCAAAGTCACGTTTTCCGTATAAATTATGTCTTTTGTAGCGTATCGTCCTTGACCCAAATGATGTTAATGTACCTCTTAACTGATGATAATAATACCACTCAGAAATACAATTTGAGGCGAAAACAGTTTTGTTTTACTCTTATTAAAGGCCATTTTAATTGAAACCTTGAATTCAAGAATTATTCTTAGCAGAATTAAAAGTGAGAGTGACAGCATCCTTTTCCCCCTCAACCCAAGTCGCACTTCCTCTCCAGGACTCAGTTGACCTAGAAACGACCTCATGTTATGTTCCAAGATCTAAATTTGGGCAGAAAACCTGCGCTATTAACTACTTCTCAGATCATGAGCAATTATGGTTCGTTTAGGAAAACTGGTAATCAAGGTGCATGTAGTTGACAGTAGTAATGTGAATATGAACATCGGCTGCTGACATGTGATACTGTCCATAATAGAGACACATAGTCACAGAATACGGGCGATCGGATTTTTATGTGATTTCACTAAGCTACACTACTGACGAGTTATGACTCATCAGGAGGATACAAGGCAGAATGACAGAATTTCAAGTACTTACGAGTTACAACTATTACAAGAAGCGGCAGAAGTCACAGTCTGTTTAGACGAGCCTTCTAAGGTACAATATTGGATGGAAAAAATCCATAAAATGAGAATGTGCAATGCAATGTATTATTTGTTGCTTACGTAATAAACATTTATTAACGTACGCACGCTGTCGTGTCTTTTCATTTATCACTTCTCCTATTAATGTCACTGCAGAGCCCGTGATCCGGAGGCCTAAGATTGAGGCCAGACCGGTGGCAGGATTTTCGACACTAGCTGCACCGGTGGGGCGAATTCAGCCGCTGTCTAGATAATTCTAGCAGGCGATTGTTCAGATCGGTAGTCTTCTGTTGTTTCTCCGATCAACCCTAAGTGAATGCTGGATCAGTAACCCAACAAACGAGCCATTAGCCCCGTGCCCTCTCTCCTTCCATATCCTTGTCCTCCCCGCATTCCTTACTTTTACACACACACACACACACACACACAGTGTATGCTCTACAGTACCACACATATCGATACATCGATGGTAGCTTAGACCTCCCGACTGATGTGTTGTCACACTGGGAGAGATACCCGGACGAAGAAATCGCACGCAAATCCACATGTTGGTCGGCGCCGGATCTCGCTATCCAGCGGGAAAAAAAACACAGACACCTCCCGTGATAAAACATGCACTATACTCACGGTACGAATAACAACAGCAGTTGACGCGACCAGGAACACAAAATAAAATATCTATGAATCCAAATTTTGTTTCGCAGAAAAACTACGGCAACATGAGTAACGGGCTTCAACTTTCGGGTTCCGATGCAATTCTGAACCACTTGTATATTCATCGTTGTTAACTATAAAATAATATTCTGTTTTGTTCCTCGCTTCTTCAATTTTTTTTTTAAATTGATAAATCTAATTATTAGTCGAACATTTGCAATTTTTGGTCTGGTGATATGATAAATATTTCCTTGTATCACGAGCCATGTCGTTCACAGACAACTCCACACAGTGTGGCATCCGTTCGCCCGAAAAAAAAAAATCCCGCTCCACCCCGCCGCGCCGCACCACACCTCACGCACTCACGCACGCACGCACGCACGCAAAGAGCAGAATGCGTACAAGCACGCGCGTTCAACGTGTAGCACGCGTGGCGCGTCCGTTCGACCTCCTCCCCCCCCCCCTGCGAGAAGGGGCGGGGGCGGGAGGAGAGCGAGCACGTCAAAGCTCACATTACGAGCCTGCTTTCGCGTCCGGCGGTTTGAAGCGCGGATCGCCAGGTATGAGCTTCATCCCACGCAGCAGAACGCGTCACCCGGCCGATCGTTCACTTGTCGTCGGCGACTGGGTCGCGAACTGGGTGGTGCGTAGTGAGCAGAAAACACACCAAATAGAAGGGTTCATATGTGAAATCATGTGCTACTCTCATAGCACCATGTACTTAAATAGTAAGTGAAATATTGAAAATATGTTGTTGTTTGTCTCTTGGTCTCCGTTTTTGACTGACCACTTTAAAAAATGTAGTAAAAACAACAATAAATAATTCAATGGAGGAAGTATCTCTTTAGCTTAGAAACGCTCAAATATGAGTCTCGCTCAAAGTGATATGAGAAACTCTCGAAGTTTTCAATAAAAATAGGATGAGTGAGCGGAAATTATTTAGTATAAATATTTTTCTATGTTTGAAAACACGCTTTTCTCAGTCTCGCTTTTAGGCCACAACCTCTGGGTCTGAAGAACAGGGGGCCATCTCCGCATTCGACGTAAGTCATTGAGTTGAATGCTTGGCAGACAAAACTACAATGAAGATGGTGAACGAAAACAGAGATTATGTGTGTTTAAAACCACTAAACCTATACAGTGTGTACACAAGATACGAAAGGAACTTATTTCTCATTGTTTGTTCTACGACAAAGTAACAAAATGGCCAACTGATTGCCTTACACCCGAATATTTATCGTATCTGATCCATATTCCCTTCCAAAATTATTCATCTCTCATTATTATTCACCCTTCATAACTGCCACTACTATCAACCATTCATGCGAAAACAATGGCAAACAAAGACTGAGGTAACGAGACCAGGAGACGTTGGGCATGCAGGTGTAAGACTCGCTCCTCACCCTCGCTCGGGGAACTGAGTAGCTCTCGTCGTCATCAGCATCCCCACCATCACCCCCAGAGTATATTTGTCGCAGGAGGTGGCGGTGATATCTCACTGGGGACAAGGTTCGACGCCGACCTACGTCAGCTCGCGGGGATTTTCGCCGAGGAAGTATCTCCCACCACCGTGGAAACCGCCCCAACTAGCCAGGACAAGCTCTGAGCTCCCCACTGGTCTCCCCGACAAGTGTACACCACCACCATCATCATCACCACCTACCACCATCATCGTCATCTACATCACTTCCATATTCATCATCATCTTTA